>CM028363.1:63670674-64128174 GCA_016624345.1 Platycodon grandiflorus | reverse complement strand
TACTGTATTAAATGAAGTTTTAAGGGTATATTGGGAAGAATGGTAGAGAATATTTATTATTAAAATAAAAAGTAGGAACATTTATCTAGGATGGAGGGAGTATATTTAAAATTGGTGAAGATGTCTTAGTTTGTGACACCTGATCACCCTTTTGGTTAAAGTTGCATTCTCAATGCTTGACTTTTGAAATTCTAGGAAAGGTGTCATTAACTATGTACTATAGGTATGATATATGGTATATAACATTGTTCAAATATATTAGTAGAAGAACTTTAGTTATTGATAATGAAATGAAAAGCTAGGAAAAAAAGAAGTGATGTTACCAATAAGATTTGGAACCAGACCTTTTTAAATATGAATACTCACCATAGAACAAATCAACCATTTATATTTTATGTATTTATTTATAATATTACATAAATTATAGTTAAGTAGAGTCATGTTGCATTCACATAAAAATACTATAACAGAGTTCATATTCATTGTATCAAGCATTGTACTTTGAAACTTTTTGTGTATTAGACTTAGTAGTAACTCAAAATATACAATCTTATAATAATTCGTTGCCTGAAAGAAGTTCGTTATGTTTATACCTTCATTTTGATCTTTGATTTTATTTTTATTTCTATTAATAATCCTGGTTCATTTCTAATTTTTGAGAAAATTAGCTTAGATTTGCTTAAATATAGTAACTGCTATTAAAAAATTAATTACTTGAATGATTGCATATAATTAAAACTTTCAAAAAATATATTAAATTATTCTAAAAGTTAATTTATTATACAAACCAACTAATTTCTGCTCCTATAATTGTTAATTAAAATCTAGACTCTTCAAAAATTATCAAAAGAATGTAATAATTATATTAAATTCTTAAACCATTCTCCTTTGTTCAAAAAGAGATGACTCTTATCATCCTTCATTATATTTCAAAATAATATTTTTTTAAAAATTTTGTAAAAATTCTTCAACTATATGTCAAAATATTCTTCAATTATCAAACATTAAGCCAACAAGCACTTATATCTAATAATGATAATTTTATATAAAAGTATTCCTGAATTCTACTCTCTCCGTCTCTAAATTATTGTCTTGCTTTTTTTTTTTATCTGTCCCAAAATAATAGTCTTATTTGAAAGTTTGATTTTTAGGACAACACTTTTACCATTTTATCCTTACTTTTTTCTTCTACTTTAATTAAGGGTCACATACACATGGGCATTAAAAGAAACTACACATTATACCAATATTAATAATCAAGTCAATTTTTTTTTCTTAATCCATATGCAGAATCAAATAAGACAATAATTTAAGGACGAAAAGAGTATTAATTAACTTCAAAGTTAAATTGTATCCGTGCAAAATACGGGCACTATAAATAGTCAAATAGTTTACGAAGATATTTGTTGCAAATCTATAAGAATATCATATACTCGGTATATTATAAATAGAGATGAGTATATCAACGGGGTACAATGGATTCAAGTCGTGCTAAACTTTTTATCTAGGTTGTTGTCTGTCAACTTCTCTATCGTATTCCGAGTTTTTGCAGCAATAATACATTTAGTATTTGTCGAATATGTTTTAACTCTTCGAAAGGCTATACACAAGAGGGCATTTGGTCTAGTGGTATGATTCTCGCTTAGGGTGCGAGAGGTCCCGAGTTCAATTCTCGGAATGCCCCTACTAGTCTACTATTTTTCGTATTCAGTTTTACATTTTTCCTTCACATTGTCATTGCTTCTCCAATCTTCTTGCCTGGCATTAAGGTTTATCCCTATGTTTGAACCAGGATGAATCCAATGGAAATACTCGCAAACTTTCTTGCATGATGATAATATTTCCTTGTTAGTTTACTCAAAGAGGAAAAATTAAGTTTTCAATTCATTGGGGATGTACAAGCCACTCTCAGCTACCTACCTTTAAATGACATCTCAATACGAACCAAATTTTTCGAGATATTTCTTCACATTTTACAAATTACAGAATCTACAAAAAGTGGGAAAAACATGCTTTGAACTTTGAAACAGCTTGCTTGAGACAGGAAACCTCAGAGAATAGGCTCAAGGACGATTCCCGGGCTTCATTTATTCTTCTTTAACAGAACCTTTACTCTGCTTGCTATCACCTTCACTCAAACTACCCGAAGACTCTAGCACTTCAGTTTGAGACACTGCCGAAACTTCTCGTGTTGTCCTCGATAATGAACCTGATCTTACAACTTGGTTGGCGTAGTGCTTGCCTTTAGCATCAATACTCAAATAATCTGTCAAAACCTTTTTCACACCAAATCCACCGTCAGGAAGCATGTTGTTGCCATCATGAAATTGTGATCTTTCTCCTTTTGCAGAACTGACGAGCTGTGACGGTGAAAAGCTTGGAGTGGCAAAAGCCGTTTTATATGGAGTGGTTGAGATGGGAACTGGATAAGGATTTCCGGCAGCGTTCTGAGAAATTAAACCGATTCTAGAAATTGACAAGAAATTGTCAGAATGCTTTGTCAAGTCGTCCACATAAAGTAGGTCATCAATGCGTGCCACAATGTTGAATGCCAGGCTCTCCAAAACCCTCGAGTAGCTCTCCAAGATGGATTTGCCAACATCCTAAAGAACAAGGGTAAATTTAGTTTGATGAAAATTACAGTTAAAACTTAATAGTCTATGATAGCTAATACTCTTCTATGGCTGCAAATCAACTGAGAAAAGTTTAACAGAGCTTGGCTCAGCTCATGTCCAATTGAGGCTTGCTTGAACTCAGCTTGGCTCGGACTCGTTACGAATTGGATATGAAATCTCAGGCTCGACCTGGGCTTGAGACAAGGTTTTCACGAGCCAGCTCAGCTCAGCTCATCTTGTTTAGGCATATATCAAATAGAAACATTGGTGTTAAGAGTATACAATAATCCATTATTAATTGGAATACATGTATCATGAAATATACACAAAACCTATCCTACGCCCTTAAATATAGAGAATAAATGAGACAAGTCGTTACAGAGTCTGCCCACGTACAGCTCAGTTAATTGCAGCCCTTAAATTTTGTGGAATTTGTAGTGGCCCAAAAGAAATTTGCCCTTTATTAGTTAGTTTTGTGTTCCAATTGCTTATAGATTAATGTGAAAATGACCATATGCTGAAATTTATAGTCATAAGAGATGCTAAAAATTAGGAAAAAGAAAGACAAAAAATATGTGAAATGTCAAGAATGACCTTGTTATATTGGATTTTGCTCATGTCTAAGGCAGTCTGAGGAAGGCCTGGGAACCTTTGCCTCAAGCACAGCAGGAGGCTTTCAGCTCTTTCCGCTAGTAAATCTCTCTTTTCTCCATCCATAACTAAATCCTTGACCATTTCCCATGATGATTTGGAATAAGACCTGTTCATGCTGCTTATAGGTTTTAAGCTGGTTCTTCGACGCCATATATAGATCGAGGCCTCAACTCTGTTTGCAATCTCAAGAGCTTGATGTTCAGAGGACAAATCAAGACAGTCAAGCAGACACTCAGGTGAGAACTGATCTGATGTAACATACCGATGGATAATATCACCCAAGCAAACTCTTCCATTCTGCAAACAAATGTTATGGCTATAAATATGCAACAAGGTGCTTACAAATCCCTTGAAACCAAGACCGAACGTCGGGTCTGGTGCATATGCCAACACAACGCCTAAAAAGCACTTGGGTGCAAGACTAGAAGTCTGTATATGTGTGTAGCAGGTTGTATTACAAAAACAGCATTTAGAGCACTCTTTACTGCCATTTGGGATTTACGTACCTTGGGAAGGGCATCTAAGAATGACTGCGGAACATCCATATCTGCCAAAGTAATACTGTTGATAGCCATTGCTGCTTTTAGTATTTGGTTTGTGCAATCGCGTTTGTGCTGCAATTGCTTTCTTGAATTGTCACTGAGGCCACCAGTAGGGACTCGAGGAACCGGCAGCCACCACTTCTCCTCTTGGTGTGGGAGGGGTTTACGGAATGATGTTGACCCGTCGGCTTCCAGGGCTTGAATACCTTGGTCAACATACCAGAACTCTGTATTGTCAAAACCGTCCAGTACTTCCTGTGACAGCACTAAAGCATTTTTAAATGGGTATGAAAACTTAAATCAATCTACTTCATTTTCTTTGTCCTAAAAGGACGTGGAATCAGATAGAACCTGAGACCTCACGCTTTGTAAAGCCCCAAGTCTACCACTGGACACAAAAAGCAATCAACCAAAGAAAAAAGTGTTGGTAAACTTACAAGAAGCATGTTATCTAGTTTGCGCAGAGCTGGAAGGTTAACGTAGAGATCAGATCGGGGTCTACAAGTCATGACCTAAATCATAACACAAAAGGGAAAACAGTGAAAACAGGTTCAAAATTCCTCTCATATGCTTTCATCCTCCTACATAACAGACATATTTTCCAATTTGTTCTACCATTACTAAGTTTTATGGTTCACATACCCAAACTAGCAATTGCAATGAGCAGCTAAACTTGTTAAATTGTTTCCAAATTTAATTCAGTAAAACTGCAAGGATATATTATATGAACCAACAAATGTAAAAATTCAAGAAATATTAAGATTTTGAGTTTTCACCTCAAGCTTACTTCCATCTGGAAAGTTTTGCCAGCAGGGTATCAACTCCACAATGTAATCACAAACACAAAGAAGCCATTCCATTTCTCTTCGCCACATCGACTTCTTTTCGGGAGGTAAAGGTTCTAATCTCCAAATTTGCCCAAAAAGTGTTGCTGAAAATATGGTATAAAACAGCAGAAACAATCACAAAAAGTCTACTGAGATTGACTATAAACAAATTCAATTTTTTTGGGGACTAATAAACCCTAATTTGAATCGAATTAACGCAACGTAATCAAGCATAAACAAAATAATTCATAGATGGTATACCACAGAGATTAGTAATTGCATTTGAAATAGCCAATGCTGTACAAACACCATTTCCACACCCAGACATATCTTCTCCAAGCAACAATTTCGAGAATCTTTCTTTCATCATCTCCATTTCTATTCAAACCCCAAAATAAAACAAAAATTAGTAACATACTAGCAAAACTCAAATAAACGTAGCGCTCATTTGGTCATTCCATTCCATGCTATTTTAGTACAAATTTCATTTCTGAACAGCTCAAATCACAAGAAAACAATCATGATTGTCGCATACCAAACCAGCTGAAAAAAACAAACAGTACCTGGCATTGATAACCCTTGTTTCTCTAACTTTCTGTCATCCAAATGGGCCTTCTCTAAATCATCAGAAACACTAGAACTACTATCACAATCTGGGCTTTCACTAATTTGAACAGGCCCACCACCACTCATTGAAGAAAGAGAAGAAGATGAGCCCTCAGAGCAGCTACTGTGTTCTCCATTCAATGTAGTAACTTCAGATGCCAAAAAATCAGAACTTGAACAACTCTCCTCCTCTTCAACTACATCCACACACTCCTCTATTTCATTCCCATTAATACTCTCAATTTCTTTTTTATTCTCGACCAAAACGTCCATTTTAGCTTCAACAAAATTGGGAGATTGACAATAAACAGAGTTGTTCACCACCATGCCATTGAATCCAGCTCTTCTAGAGAAAAAACCATTTGCATTTCTAACTGTTTTTGCAATCCAGCCAGTGAATGTGGAAAATGGGTTTGAAATCTTTGAAGTTCTTGGCTTTAACAATGAGGGGAAAAGATTGGATTTTGGGTGGGTTTGTTTGGAGTGGTTGTCACTTTCTAGTTGGTGTGACAGAGATTCTTCATCCATATGGTTTTCTCAAGAACCATGTCTTGATTTTCAAGGGTAAAGTTGGAAACTGAGGAGATTTTGTTAGAGAGGTGAGGAGTTCTGTAAATATTTATGGAAGTAGGGTGAAGAGTACAATGATGATTAGTAATGGTTGCTCAAAAAATATTGAAACGCATGAGTTACGTGTGTAGATTAAACATAGTTGGCTCCTAAAGTTTGCAGACCATAAATTTGTCTGTGACGCTCTCTTAGATTTCCTTTGCTTAAATCAGGCGCCTCTCTCTCTCTCTCTCTCTCTCTCTCTCTCTCTCACACACACACACACACACACTTTTTTGTTTCACGGTTTGTTTGTACTTTGTAGTTTTCACCTCAGCTTATAAATACATAGATTAATTTGAGTATGTTTTTCATGCAAGGTTCTTAGAACTTTTGTTTTCAATTCTTCACTCTGTTGCTCTCTCTTTGGCTCCATCGAATTTATCTCTATTTCTTTTTACTTTTCTCTTTAAACATTATTAAATGAAAATTCAAAACTCAAAAACCATCCTTAAAACTACAGTGCCAAACACAGCCTTTATCATTTTAAGTTGACAAAAAGCAATCCATCTACCCACAGTTTAAGACATTGGTGAGTCAAAATTTCTCATAAATTGACCTTAAAAAAAACTCAAATTGGAACCTCAAAAAATTTGTAAAAGGCCCTTAATAGTTGAGCAGCCTGTTTGAGTTCTCTCTCAGTCACACACATTGTTTACCATTGCTTAAGCAAGATCTCTAACATAATCATAAATGTGTTACTAAAATATTACTGCAAGTTAGATTCAAAATTAGTAAAGTATGATAAAGTAAAGTCATGGGGGGGTTGTGTAAAAGGGGTATCTCACAGTTTTTCTATCTACTGTAGATCATTCGTTGCATAGTTTATTAGTGAATGCATTTTGTGGAAAATACTAGAATACCCTTTGCTTAAGAACCAAGGGGCTAGGGTTGCACTTAATTTGAGGATGATAGATAAACCCTTTGTGCAGGAAATGCATTTTTATTACCCTTTAGTATGAAGTTACAACATTTTTCCTACTAAATCTAACGCTCTACACACAATTTAACTCATCATTGTCCCAATTATTCCTAATTAACTATACGACCTCGCATTCATTTTTCTTCATTCAGTCTTAAACAAAAAAGTTGGTTAGTTTTGGTCTTCTATCTCTCTAACATTATCCATAATATTAATATTAACAACTGTAAGCATCCTTACCATTTTGCTTGACTTTCAACTTTTATATTTTTAATTTTTTTTTGAGATTCTGGTTTTACATTTTTCGTTTAAGTTAGTATGGCCTCCCCTAGGGAGGACATTTTTGTAACTTGCTAACCATAACTCCCAACGTATACAACTGTAGCACTGTTCATACATAAAGGCTAGCTCAACTGGTACCGCTCACTTCTCTTAACGGAGAGGTTGAGTGTTCAAGTCTCACCAGAGACGACACCCTGGTACTAAAATTGTCGGGTGTTCAAGCCTCATCAGAGGCACCGTTGTTGTTCAAGTCTTACCAAAGGCTCATTTAGTACTGCTCACTTCTCTTAACAGAGAGGTTGAGTGTTCAACCTACACCATAGCCACCCTGGTACGCGAAGAGGTCGGGTGTTTGATCAATTTGTTCTAGCCTCACCAAAAGGCATCATAGAGTCATTGTAGCCTTTCAAGGCATTAAATAATAATAATAAAGGTTGGGGTAAGGTCTATGTCCCCTCCAACCTTTAAAAAAAAAAAAAAATACATAAAGGCTAGCTAGGCTATTATATAGTAAAGCATGCAGGGGCTGTTTGGCAAATGGCAAGCAAGCGTGGGATGTCGTCAAGGGAACAAAAAGGATGTTTTTGTCCATATGGGCAATTTAGTAACATAACAAGAATGAGAATCCATTTGAGAAGTAGGTAAGGGAACAAGAAAAAATTATAGCCACAGTTGATCAATCATCAGTACTTCTCCTCCAGCCCCAAATTCTAAGTTTCAATATTTTTTTTTTTTTGGTAGATATTAATTACCACAGGTCCTCGTTCGAGACCTATAAATTCCAAGTTCTTAACACAACTGATTAGTGGATTATTTTATCTTAATCATAGGTTTTAGGTTTGAGTCTTATATGAACGCTGTGTTAAAAACTCTTCTACCGCTACCCAACTCGGGGACTAGTCTTGGGCCATCAAATGACACCTTTTGGGAAACCAAAAAAAGAAATTAATCCCCAATTAAGAATAGTACAATAAATCCGATTTATCTTTCTTCATTTGTTTTTTTATTGGTGAGAGAGATTTACATTCAAGAAGCCTAGAATATTGGACAAAGAAAGATTAGGAGCAGAAACAGAGAATCGAATCCATCCTTCATTTAAACATAATAGTTTCTTCTCATATTGGACCAAGAAAGTTTATGTTCAGAAACGGAATCGAAAGCATCTTCCATCTAAGCACAATCTCTATAGCCAATAATCCCTTCTTTATGCTAGTGGCAAAATCCATTCAAGTAAAGTTTTCTTAATCGGATAAAACATTGGTTGCAACCATAACAAAATATTCCTTTCGTATCCTACAAAAAATTCATTATTTTATTTTAAAATGTTTTAATTAAAAAATCTAATTTTAAAAATTATCTATGTGCATTTTTAAGGCGAAGTTGTTATCTGTCACGTTTGAAATAATATTCTAAAAAAAGTTTTGGGTTGGAGTACGTTTAGAAAGAGAACTCTCTATAGTATTTTATTTTTATCACATAGAAAAGAAGTTTTCTTATTTAAATATGTACATAGAAAAAAGGGTTAATTACACCATTAGTCCCTCGACTATGGACTTTTTCACCACTAGTCCCTTAATAAATTTTTTTCAAATTTTAGTCCCTTGAGTACCAAAAAGTCACGCGGCTAGTCCTTTTAATGGATGCCGTTAGAAAAATTTCGTTAAGTGGCCCATGTGCCTCCCACGTGTATTTGTTGTAAGGGCAAAATTGGAAGTTTTCTTATCATCTTCTTCACCTTTCTTCAAACCCCAATCCTAAAACACATACCCTAATTTGTTAAACACACACACACATGAACATAATACTGTAAAAAAATTCGCAAGGCCTAATTTGTTAAACACATCCGTCTTTTGCTTTCCCAAAACACATACCAAGGCCTTAATCACATCCGTTTTTTGCTTTCCCAAAACACATACCCTAATTTGTTAAACAGACACACAAATAAACATAATCATAAATATTCGCAAGGCCTGAGCTTGAATTTTGGTGTCGTTGACGAGCTCTTCGTCTTCTTATAATTGGGGGTTTCTTCATCTTTATAGGCTGTCAATCGGTGGTGGAATAAAAAAGAAGAACAAGAGAGGTCGTCGGCGTGCCCAACGTAGATCAATGAATGTCGGAGATAAAGGAGGCGGTGGCAAACTACTGATGCTGTTGTCGTTGTTTACTGTGGGGGTAGGGTTGTGTGCGGTGAAAAACAAGGGGGTTTGACCGAGGTATTTTTTTATTCGATTTTTGGGCCAATCGTGGACAGATCTGGATGTGATTTTAGGGTTTGCGAAATTCAGCAAACTCGACGGAGTTTGCCATGACTAACAATACGTGTGAAGCTCGCAAGTAAAACCCATTACAGTGAAGTTTGCCATAGCTGCTGATTCTTCTTGGCATAGCCCAGGTGCTGTTAGCGAAGCCGAAAAAAAAAATTAAGGTAGTTCCGCCGAGGGACCGAAGGAGGGGAAGAAGATTTCTAAATCGAATGTGACTGGAATTGAGGAATTTCATTCACGTGGTTCAGGCTCTGAGGAATGTATGAAGGTATGAATTTCAGTATGAATTGATTCATTTTGGGAAAGCATAAAGGTATGAAGGTATGAATTTCGGTATGAATTTGTTAGTTGAAATATGAATTTGGTTTGATTTTTTAGTATGAAGGTATGAATTTCAAAGTATGAATTGATTCATTTTTTCTGAATTTTGAGAAGATAGAGAGGTTGAAGATGCATTTTGGGAATGTATGAAGGTATGAATGTATGAAGGTATGAATTTCGGTATGAATTTGTTAGTTGAAATATGAATTTGGTTTGATTTTTCAGTATGAAAGTATGAATTTCAAAGTATGAATTGATTCATTTTTTCTGGGTTTTGAGAAGATAGAGAGGTTGAAGATGCATTTGAGAAGACGGAGAAGTTGAAGTTTAAGATGAAATTAGTAAAGTGGGCTTGTAAAATTCTAATTTTGCCCTTACTCAAATGCATGTGGGAGGCACATGAGCCATTTAATGGAATTTTTTTAACGGCATCCACTAAAAGGACTAGTCACGTGACTTTTTGGTACTCAAAGGACTAAAATTTAAAAAAAAAATTTGTTAAGTAACTAGTGATGAAAAAGTCTATAGTCGAGAGACTAATGGTGTAATTAACCCTAGAAAAAACTACAAAATTGCATTTGAGATGCACTAAGGATATGTGAATAGTGGTGGACATATCATGATAGGCAAAACAAACAATTGGACCACTATATTTTGGGGAAGGTTGCAATTCGGCCACTGATTGTTTAGAAATATTATTTGGACCACTGTACTTCAGTTATCTTGCAAGTGAGCCCACTAGAACATTAATTTTAAATAAAATTTCTATTTTACCCCTGTCTTTGTCCTCATCTCCCTTAATGAAGATAGGGCTAAAATAAGAATTTCATTTAAAATTAACATGCTGGTGGACTCGCTTGCAAGATAACTAAAGTACAGTGATCCAAATAATATTTTCAAATAATCAGTGGCCGAACTGCAACCATTCTCAAAATACAGTGGTCCGATTATGTATTTTGCCTATCATGATACCATGTAACCTTTATCTATTTCTCGCTTAAAAAATTCGATTGTAACTAATTGATTTTGATGCAGAATGCTGACGTGAAATAAATATAAGAAAAGTGTTATTTTTACTACTTTTCAATCAAGATACTTTACAACCTAAAACACGAGGTGTTATCTATAAGTGAGATAAAACACAATATATAAATAAAGTCCTTAAGACCTTGTTTGGCCTAAAATGTAGCTTATTTTTTAATTTAGTGTTTAAGTTTTTTTTTTTCTAAAACGTAAATTTTAAAATGGTGTAAGAAAAAATGTTGTGTTTTGAAATAGTATCTCAAACGCGCTTATAACGAAAAAAATTTGTGTTTTAATAAATCAGCGTTTTAAATAATTTGTATTTTAAAAAAAACTGTGTTTTAAAAATACTACACCAAAGAAGCTTTAAAAAGTGAAGTGAAAATAACAAAGCATGGTAAAAGAGTTAACTACTTTCTTGACTCTTGTACTATTTGGAGATCCTTAATTTGACCTCGGTACTAAAATTGCAAATGTCACATTCGCACTATTAATTTAATTGTATATGTAATTCATATTGATAATAACCATTTGGTATTTAACAGACTTTGCTAATGTGGTATTTGTAAAGGCTAATTGAAAATTTAAGTGAAAAATATATATATTTTTTGGTGTTTGTACATTCAACTTTTTTTTTTTAAATAAATGAACAAAAAAGTAAAATTAAAAATAATAACCCTCTCCCTAGAAAATAAGTCATAAACATGTACATAAAACCCTAAATCTACCAACCCAATAATCAATATAAGATAAAATAATGTTCCAGGGAGAGAGTTATTATTTTTATCTAGTTAATATTATTTCAAAACAAAAAAGGTGAAAGTAGAAAAACCAAAAAATAATAATAATTAGAGAAAAATGTTTACTTTATTAAAATTTATTATGTTATCATTTATTTTTCACCTAAACTTTCAAATGACCTCTACAATTGTTATGTAAACACAGTTAGTTAAATACCTAATGATCATTATTGATTTAGGTCACATTTATAATTATATTAATAATACGAAGGTGACATTTGCAAACTCAGTAGTATGGAGGTCAAATTAATAATACACAAATAGGACGAGCGTCAAAAAAAAAAAAAAATTTAACTCTAGTAAAACTACAAAAATAAAGCATTAGGCATGGAAGCAAAAGCTAGTCCAGACTCTAGAGCACTCATCCTAACCAATAATGAATGATGGTGCAAGTGATACACTACTGTGAGGTCCTCACATGAGTATCTATTTTTGACTTTTTAGAAATGAAGAAAGTTATTTTTAAATTATTTTAATACATAAACATATATATCCTTCTTGTCCATTTCATAGCATTGTAAGTGTATATATGGAGTAATTGGCAAACTTTATAATAACAAATAAAAAATAGACACTCATTTTTTGCACGAATAGAGTAATAATTAACTTGGGCCAAAGACTTGTTGAGATCTCAATATCTCATGATTATCAACACTTCTACTTTAACATATATAGGTAGCACTTTTTCCCACTATTTTGTAACTTTCCTTATAAGGCTCTATTATTTCCAATATTCATCAAGTCTCTTAAAGTGCTGGTAGCTCTAACCTCCTAGAAAACAACCTTAATTAGTATACTAACTAATCAGTTGTTTTGTTGATGGTGATAGTTTGTTATAAAATTAAAAGCAATCTAGCTTAAAGGGAAAGAAAACCTGGTTATAGCTATTTGTATCCTCTAGGGTTTCTCTTGAGATTTTGCTAGGGATTAGTTCCATCTTGTCCAAGAAAAGTACCACATATCTTACACAATGTATTTACTTTGCCAGAATCAACTCTTTTGTCTTTTGTTTGTTAGTAAGGTTATTTAAATTAGATCAATACCATTAGGATTAAACTAAAATATTCTGTGTTGACGCCGCAACACAAATATTGTCATTAGTTTTGAAGTATTAATTAATCTAAGAGTATGTTTTCTGTGAGACCGTCTTACGGATCCTAATTTGTAAAACAGAGTTTTAGGACCTGTTTGTTATAATTATAGGAGTACTTTGTCAACACCATCACCTTCAATTTCTTCGAATTATTATTGTTATTCATAGTTGTAGTGGTCGTCGTTGCAGTTGTTGTTGTTGTCACGATGCCAAGTGCTGCACTCAAGGAACTAGTGGGAGAAGGGCGTCTAAGAGATACATCGATTTCCGAATGGTCCGAAAGACAACACTCATGCAAAGTCTTGTGATCATGCAATTCAATCCCATTTGCATGAACAACTACAATGGGTATTCCTTCGCTTTCATTAATTTTCTCTTTCAGCCTCTGAATCGATTCGTTAACCTTTAGCTCCATTGCCATCCCGAGTTTCGATGTCGGCATTTTCAAGAGAAGTTTGATTTTCTTAGAACATGGCAGCGGTGGTGGCATCGCCGCCAGCGGTGGTGTAGGCGGCGGCGGTGATGATTCTTCTTTAACTTTGATAGTGTTTTTTCGGCGAGGATGGCGGTGGCATCGGTGGTGATAACTAGTTGAATGTGAGAACTGTCAAGGATTTCAGAGGAGTACGTAGATGTTGAGATCATCCGGTAGGGTTTGGTTTTTAAAGATTAGGGTTTGTTTGGGTATAGGAATATTGTGGTATTTCTCTATCTTTTCTTTGATTTCTTGAATTGTGTCAAAGTAGCCTACTTCCATGGAGAATGGCCTCCCTCTTGTTGGCTCAAAGTAGACCTCCATTGTTAACAAACAGATCCTTACTCTCTTACAATTTAGCACACTAACACATAATGGGTCGGATCAGTTACAGAAATAACCATAAGATAAATTTTTCTAAATTTTTGCCTTAATCTAAAGGTTAATATGTAATTAAGCTCGATGATTTCAATTGCCATTGTCGCATGCACACATAAAAATGGAGAAAAATATATAATTTTTTCAACAAAAAGAAAAAAGATTATTGGGTTCCTAGACTTCCACGTACATCTAAAAGTGTATTCATGAGATTGAAGATTAGCTCAAGTGTTTAGAGCACTCTCGTACTTTACTGGAGGTTGCAAGGTAGTAACATATGGTTTAGGAGGTATGAAGGGGAGTGGGGTACTATCTATTGCTTGAAAAGATATGTATTCATAGTTACTCAAGTACTCCTATAATTATTATGAAAGTAAACAGTAAAAAATAAAAATATGTCCTACATTATAAAGTGTTGACACAAAATCCTTTGTACTCCATATGTCCTGAAAAAATATTCTTACTTTCTATTTTAGGATGTTTCAACTAATATTTCTAAAGACTTTTGATCTACCTATTTTCTATTATCATTCTTCCTAATATACCTTTAAAGCTTCATTTAATATAACACATTTTAAATAAATTTAATTATTTAGAATAGTTGAACTCAATTAATGTTTATCGTCAGAATACATTTTATAGCATATTATTAATTATATTTCTTAATTTTTGTATTTTATCATTCATGAATATTTATCCGGGACAGAGAATGTATAACAAATGTTCTTGGGGTCTTTGATTAAAGTTCAATTAGGGTATCTTCACAAAGAATATATTTCAATTTTGAAGTTTGAACAGAAACCTTTTCTCTTTTTTTTGGAAACCAAGTTTGAACAGAAACCTCCAATGAGAATAGGCCCATTTAATCAGACAATAGGGCCAAAAGTATGTGTTAAGTTAGTTTTCAATCATCTGCAAAATATTTTAATACGTCATTGAAAGCATCTGAATGTCTTCTTCCCACAGGTCATAGGTTGGGCAATTTACCAATTGTCCAGTTTATGTATCTACCCATCTATTGAAGCCCAATATGTGGGTTGTGTGCCCAAGGAAACTACAAATGTCCACTTGGAATTTTTCAATTGAGATTTTCAACTATTCTCATCGAAAATGAATGAATGTCATCAAGACATTTTTATTAAAGGACTATCATTTTTATTACTACAACTTAATAATTTGATCTACATAATTTTCAGGTTTCTTAGCAAATACCTTCTTAAACGCTCCCTCTGATATTACATTTTTAGTCCAAATTAACCAAAACACCTAAACATCTTGTGTGTGTGTGTGTGTGTGTGTGTGTGTGTGAGAGAGAGAGAGAGAGAGAGAGAGAGAGAGAGAGTATGTGTGTGTGTGCACCCGTGTGTGCATGTGTGTGTGTGTGTGAGAGAGAGTGAGAGAGAGAAAGAGAGTAAATCCATTATTATTTCTTTCGGATATCTTTTGCACATCCAAAACACTAAAATGCTAATACTACATCTCATTTTCGGGGATGGATAAACTCACCTATGTTATTATTTTTGGATTTTATTTTATTCTACATCCAAACACTAAAAATGCTACATCTCACTGCCAGGGATGCATAAACTCCCAGTCATTGGGAAATGTGTGATTGTATTTGGAGAGATAAAACCCATCTTCTCTAATCATCCAATTGCACTTGTTCCCCATTTTAACCTCAAGGTCGCATTTATCCATCAACTTGTTATTGAATACGTCAAAAGTATTTTGCTTTTGACCCCAATAAAAGTGACAAAAATAAAGAGTAGTTGTGTAACCACAAAAGTTCCAATGGAAATCCAAATTATAAGGTAGTTTCTGCATTCCTAAATCCTTATCTCTCGATTGACAACGAGCGAAAACATTGTTATCCTTTATAGCATTTATAAGGTGAATCTCGTAACCATCAAATACACAAAGCGCATTTGTTATATGAACCTGCACATAAAATGCTAAGATTACCAAAAGAAAGAAATTTTTCATAACACTGCTCATATTGTGTGGCATGTTTCAATTGCAGAATGATTTGTTTTGGGTGACCTTTGATTGAATTTTTTTTAAATTTATATAGAGCAGAAATTGCAAGGTAATTACGTGAATCATTATGTGAATGTAATCATAAACATAGAATATCAAGGATTTATTGACTTGTTTCCACAATATTACCTTTCTTTTAAGGAAAACGCTACTACATCTATAGAATTTATCAACATAATGTATTTACAACATATTTTAAAGTTATGTATGTTGGTTAGAATATACAACAATTAAAGTATGATATATATGAAATCTATAGATAAATTATGTATATGTAGCATTACTCTTCTTTTAATGTACTTTTGTTGTTAGATAGATTTATGTGATCTTTTTGGTTAAAAGTTTTAGATAAAAGCAGATTTCATCAGATTCATCTTCAAGTTGTATGCCACACCTCTTAAATACATTTATCAACAAAATGTATTTACAGCATGCTTTAATGTATTGTACATTTGTTAGAATATATAACAGTTAAAGCATCATGTAAATGAAATCTTTGGATGAATTCTATAAATGTAACATTACTCCTTTTTTAATATATTTTTGTTGTTAGACTGATTTATGAGATCTTTTGATCAACTTTTTTAGATAAAAACAGATTTCACCATAAGTTGTATGTCACACCTCTTAATGGGACAGAGATTGTGACAGACATTTGAATCCATACCGACCTTAAGTAATTAAGTTAGCCAAAAATGCGGGGGTGGTTTAATTTTCGTTGTCTTTTCCCTTTTTTTTCTTCTTACTTTTTAACTCAATATTAATCTATCTATTTTTTTAGTTTTTTTTTTATTATTACAAAGTTAAGAGAATAAAATAACAAGAAACATTAAAAAAAAGAAAAGAAAAATGAAGCACATATCCAAACGCACCCTTTATTTCTTTCACTTGACCACCGTAACATACCCCTTATCTCTTTGACTCACCACAATATCATTCACATAATCGTTGATGGTTGCATGTAGTAACTCGTGAAATATAGTAGTCATGGTGCTATGCTGTATGAAAATATAAATATATTCAAACCTGTCCGTATTATATTTGTACCAAACCATATCATAGTTAGTAAAATACAAAATGGGTATAATACGTTGAAAAAAATGTATAAATATATCATTTTTTTTCAAAATTATGTGGAAAATTTCAGCATAAAAATACGTAAATAAAAAAATTATATATCTTTGTATGTGAATACTATAAATATTATTGAAATATATTGGGAAAAAAATACGTCATATTATATATGGATATCATCATTTTTAAGTTTTCATATCTAAACATTTTCAAATATATACACTCTCAAAGTTATTATTTTTATATTATTATCTATTTATCACAAAATAACTATGAGTTAGTAGCCAAATAAAAGTTTAATTAAGCATATATACTCTTATGTGTTTATTCAAAAAGTATGAGCAGTAACAACTAATGTTTCTTAGACTTAATAATTAATAATTTTATGCTAAGTATCTTATTTGATCAATTTGCAAAATATTAATAACATAAATCGAATAATTGAAATAATAAAATCATATCAAAATTTTATATATACTGGAGTTTTATACGTGAAGTAGAATACATTTAAAGTTTTTTACGTATATTATACGGTTCAACTCAAAAGTACGAAATTTTAGTTAAGTTTGGTTCGAATACGGTAAACGAAGTTTCTTTTAATTATTGGCAAAACCCATATTTGGGCTACCAAACTTTTCGTAAAATTACAATTCGGCCACTGATTGTTTGAAAATGTTATTTGGGTTACTGTACTTCAACCATTAAAATAACATAAAATACCAAATTTACCACTATCTCCATCTTTATCTTCTCCAATTAAGAAAAAATAAACCCTAACACAAATGGTGCCAACGGTGTTCAACCTGCCTTCTCCGACTTCGACGGTCGGAGGGTCATCAATCCCTACCCATATAAAAACATAAATACAATTCAAATTCAACCCTCCAATTGCATATTTTCAACCTAAACATCTACATAATGACAAAGAAATTTACAAGGTTACCTTTTATTTCCTGTTACTGTGAATCCAACCCATCATCCACTATATTGTCACCAACAAATACCACAAAAAATTCACCACCGCCGTCACTGTCAGAAACTAGAACGAAGATTTCCAAAACTACCCCGCCGCCAATTAGAAAGACGAAAAGACGGCATAAAAAGCAGTTCCCTAGTGAAAATAAGGGCATTTATGAAGAAATGAGATTCGTCGCCACGAGACTCTGCAATACTAACAAAACTATGCATATTTCTAAGAGCAAAAGCGATAGCAGTGACAAGGAAATTGATGAGGGAGTTGAAATCCATAACAATGGTGAGAGCAAAAATAATGGAAGTAAGGTTGAAGTTATAGTGATAATGAAGATGAGTTGAGTTCTGGGTCGTTAGCGGCAGTCGCGACGGCGTCGGGGGATGGTGGGGTAAGTAGCGGTGAGGCGTGGGGGTCGAGTGTGGAAGGGTTTGTGAATTACTTGGTGAACAGTAAACTAGTTTTCGACACTGTGGAGCGCATTGTTGATGATTCCAACATTTGTGTTAGGGTTAGGGTTAGGGTTGGATGGAAAATATGCAATTAGAGGGTTGAATTTGAATTGTATGTTCTTAAATGGGTGGGGATTGATGACCCTCCGACCGTCGAAGCCAGAGAAGGCAGGTTGAGCACGTACCGTTGGCACCATTTGTGTTAGGGTTATGGTTTGTTTTTTTCTTAATTGGGGAAGATGAAGATGGAGACAGGGGTAAATTTGGTATTTTATGTTATTTTAACGGCTGAAGTAACATCCGTCCAAAAAATGAGCTCACTTGCAAGATAACTGAAGTACAGTGGCCCAAATAACATTTTCAAACAATCAGTTCCCGAATTATAATTTTGTGATAAGTTGAGTGGCCGAAATATGAGTTTTGCCTTAATTATTCGAACGTATGTATAATATATGCGTACTATACTGCCGCATATTTACTAACTATGAACCATGCAAGTATATGTCGAAATAATATTAATTAATGAGGTCTTAGAAATTCACAAATTTTCAGGGAAAGGGAGCACTTTTAAAGGTTGGAGCGGATAAATCAGCTAGTTAGATTTTGCTAATGATTTATAAATTTATACCGTTCTGGGGATGATTTCTAATGTAATTATTTTTGTTTATGGATTATTAAGAAGTACTAATGGGACACTTGTTATGGTTTAGATCTCCAAAATTGGATTGTACCATAGTTAATTCAATTTTGGTTTAATGACACTACAAGTCCTTTGACTATGATCGATTCCACCAGTAGTTCATTAAAAAAAATTTTTCAAACTTCAGTCCCTTGAGTACCAAAAAGTCACGCGGCTAGTCCTTTTGATGGATGTCATTAGTATTTTTCCGTTAAGTTTGTCATGTGCAAGGCACCTGACTTTTTTCTATGCATTATTGGAATTTTATGCAAGGCACATGCCATTATTTAAGGGTGTTAAAGTAATTTCAACATTCTGTTCAAGGGTATTATGGAAAATTCCTTCTTCATCTCTCCTCCCACCATCAATGTTGCCATTGCCACCCTCCACCACCACTTCGTTGCAGTTCACCACCATCGCTCCCAGTCCACCACCAATGCCATACCACTATTGTTGCTGTTTGCCCCCATACCACCACCACCCCTACTTGCACCACCGTCAATTTACTGCTATTGCCATGAAAAAAAAAAACACTCAAATTACTTATTAGGCATTATTTCAAACCCAAATCACAAACTTTCATCGGGCATTATTTCAAATCCAAATCACAAGCTTGCCATGAAAAAAAAACACTCAAATTACTTCCATGAAAACTCGAAATCACTCAATCATGCACCCACAACAACAGCTGCAGAGGAGGCCGAGGTTCTCGCTGGAGTTGGACGACGTGTTCGCGTCGAATTGAAAAAGCCAGATTCTTCTGCTCGTTGTCCTTCTTTTCAACAAATATGATTCCATAAATACCCTAAACCCTAATTCCCACATTGAATCTGTACGACATGAACCGAGATGGGCGTCGTCGTCGTCTTCTCTAGCGCCGTCGTCGAATTTGAAAAACCCACAGCAACAGCTGCAGAGGAGGCGATTCTGAAAAAGCCATAGCAGCAGCTAATCAGGTGGTTGTTGTCCTTTCCTGAGTTCTTGAGTTCTCTGTGCCGTCATCGCCATTGAATTTGATTGAGATCAGTAAGAAGTAAGAAAAAGTCCGTCAAGAAGATTGCGCGCGACAGTACACGAAGGCTGTGTATGGGGGTGTCTGTGTCTGTAGGTGGGTATGTGTGTGTCAGTGGGTGTGTGTGTGTGTGTGTGTCTGTGGGTGGGGGTGTGTGTGTGCGAGAGTCTGGTGGATTGAAAAAAGGGGCCTGGGTTATACTGATTAGGGCTTTTTTTCTTCCTTTTTTTTTTTTTATTCAAAAGTCTTGTAATAAGAAATTTCATAAATGTCCTTATCCAAAGTCACGTGATGGGCACATGACAGACTTAACGGAAAAATACTAACGGCAATCAACAAAAGGACCAACCGTGTCTAATTTTCATAGTCAAGGGACTAAAATTTGAAAAAAATTTCTTAAGGAACTACTGGTGAAATCGATCATAGTCAAGGAATTTGTACCGTCATTAACCCTTCAATTTTTGTACTATACTAAGTGCCTTCACGTGTTATACTTGGATTGCTCAATGGTTGTTGAATTAATCTCGTATGTAAACCTCGGTAAAAGTTTATAGGATACAAATAGAATAGCTTTGTTCCTTCCCGTTTCAAGCAAAGAGTTCACTTTTGACTTTTCTCAGTCAACTTAGTTAAAATTTATCTTATAACTAACATAAATTTAATAATTTTTATAAAGTTATGAAAGTTGTAATCCATAATATACTTAAGATAGTTTTTAATTAATGAAATTTAATTTCTTAAAATATAAGTAAAATATGTAAAATTTTAATTTGATTTAGTTACGTGTTGATTTTTAAAAAAACAAAGTGGACTCTTTACTTGAAATAGAGGGAGTATGATAGATAAACAATTTATATGTTGCTTGGAAATATGTACGAATGTAAGTTTTCAGTTTTCACTTTCAAATTGAATTATCACTATCTACTGGTAAGGTTTCGATTTGAACCTTCGAACTAGGAAGTCAAATCGAATCAAACTAAATCACGTTGTTTGGTTCGCTTGTTTTAATATATAATGTTGTTCTTTTGATTAAAAATAGGAACAAAATAATAAAAATTATTATTGCTACATAAAATGAAAAATTAACAATCTTTGAACGTAGTGTTAGAATGAGAGACGGTATTTCTACTTTTTTGAGGTGATTCAAGTCACTGCGAAAAATCAACACTCGATTTGATGTAGGAGGTCACTGACATACACTCTAGGATACAACAGATCCATGTTGTCGTTCATCCAAAATTTGCATCACTTAAAAAGCCCGATCTCAGTCCAGTAGTGCATTCTCTTGCCCTAAATCTAATCAATGAACTCATTATGCATGCATGCATAAAAATACACTTATGTACCTAGTAGAGGTGCATAACGCATCTCTATATTTACACACGTACGTTCATGTATGGTTGCATTATTGTTTCATTTTTCTCCTTCACGACAACCAACACATACGGGATTTTCATCAACTCAATTTATAATGCCACACTTGGCATTACATTTAACCCCCACCCAAGTAATGCATACATTAAATCAATTAAATGGTCATGAATCTCAAATAATTGACCACTAATAATTAATAATATATAATCAAAAAAATTTTCTTGTAACTCCTAAGTGATAATATGAAATTAACTATATAATTTAACTCAAAATTAATAACAAAAATAATTAGTTATTTTATTAAAATATCCAACACACGTATACATTATACTTCTTTTAAGGAAAGAGGGGCAGCACCCTCTCAAATTTTATTGCTGACAAAAATCAATATTAAGATAAAAGTGGGGGACTTAATATCTGACCACTGTTAAGTCACCCACTTACATTGAAATAATCGAATGTTGAAACAAAGAGGAGGACATAGAGCTTTAGCTCCCAAAATTTACTTACAAAGTCTAACATAAGGAGTACAAATTTAGTAATTTTGTCTAAATAACAGAATAAATGGTAAAACGCTTCACCTACAACCGATAGGACGTTGATTTGAGTTACCAAGGTAAGTAGGGAACCACTATTAATCCTCTTTAAAAAATTAATATAAAAATAATCATGTAATTGAATCTTGCCCCTTAAAGAGGGAGAAAGTTCATGAAATTAGAAAATGAAACATACTGCTGATCAGTAATAGTAGCTAAATTAGCAAGACTTTAAGCAACTGGATTAGATTCTCTATAGCAATGAAGAAGGGTTTCTAGTTTTAACGAGATCCTTGATGTGCCCGACAGTATATCAACAATACCAGTTTGGAGAGATGCTACCAGTAACCATATCCACAAGCATTTTAGAATCAAATTCAATGACATCAATTCTGAAGAAAAACTTGGATTAATGTAAAAGGGCTTACACGTAGAAAGGTGCATTTCTATTTCGGTCAAACATCAATTCTGTTTGATTTATATAGAGAAACTATGACGAAAACCAAAAAACAAGTTAAAGAAATCAAAACATTGATATATCGAAGAACTCCGATAGGAATTATTGATGTTAATATTTTTCTTGATTAATGGTCATTACTAGTGGAAATAGGGGTCCTTGACGATGGTCACCGGGCAAGCTGCATTTGTTATCACATAGTTGGTCACACTCCCCAATATTATACTGCAATCACCAAAACAAACACAATCAAACATAAACACATGATAGCTATTTGCCGAGAAAAACAAGAGTTAAAAGTAGATTTCATGGGTAGTGATTAAGAACAAACTAGTATCAACGACGACTTAAGTGTGACAGGAGGATTACCTTTTGATGGTTCCTAGTCCTCTGCTACTCATGACCAAAGAATCCAGCTTTAGATCCTCGACAGCATCACACAGCTGATCTCGTGCATCTCCCCAGTACAATTTCAAAACAATCTTAATCTACAGCCATATTCAATTCCAACAACAATTACCCGGCCACACATGCATTCTCATGAAGAAACAGATAAAATGGCAAAAAATTAATTCAATGAAAACCAGTCCATAAAAATCTATAAATTAAAACCTCTTTCTGTCTAGAAGCAGTATCAAGCAAGTTAAGAGATTCCATATCCATCTTTATATCATACTTGGCCATAACTTCATTGTCACGACCCGAGTCCGGGATCCGGTGTTGAACCCCAACTCGGAGCGTGAACGCGAAGCAAAACTATTACAAGCGAGCCACAAAAGCTCAAAACCAAAACCAGGGCAGCGGAAAACTAAAAACAAGGCAGCGGAATAACAAACGAGCTTGAACCTCAAAGCTCGAATAACAAGAATCCCAACATATAATAATAACCTCCACGGCTAAACAAACGCCGGAGAACAAAACATCTAAAACACCACGAGACACACACTCGGGAAAACAATAAGTAAAATACCAACAGGCACACGGCCACAACAACTAAGAAAACTGGAATTTTAACAATAGTACCACTGGCACGACTCCACGAGTCGGCACCAAATACAAGAATAGAAAATACAAGAATCTCTACCCGACATACTAAGTTTACATAACTCAGTTTAACCCACGACCTCACAAGTACATGAAATAAATATAAAATACTAACTAAATACAACTAGAGGATCTTCGAACTAGGGCCTCACTGCGCCGAAACATATCCTGCAACTAAGGAAAACAAATATGGAAGGGATGAGTCGAATGACCCAGTAAGCTACTAATGAAACAATATGGCATGGCATTATGCACAAAAGAATAACAGGAAAATAAACAGGTTGTAGCACATAAGACAACCAACCCTATACTCACGAGAGGCTCGAGCCGCCAACCGTCATGCACGGTTGGAGACCACGACCAACATTCGTTCATATAGGAAGCACATAAAATGTAAATAAACACATAAAGGTGGATACGGTGGATTCGAGGTACACCTCCGAAATCCCTTGAAACACTTCCGACCTTATCGCTCCATGAAGCCGTAGTAAACGATCGTCGCCGCTCCACGAACTATCAAGGATGCCTCTGCGCTATCCAACAAGGTAATAATGATAATAGATTCTGCGCTCTTGCTCCAGAGAACCATAATAAATAAGCGTGCCGTCGATCGGACACATCTCCCAATACCGAACATAAAACATAGATTGATGATTGTCTTGCTGCTGTCGTACACAAATCACAGAGGGACCAATGCTCGTATCCCAAGAAAATATATGTACCCGATCGCGTCAAGCGCGATCTACAAGTACCCAACGATAAATGTACCCGATCGCGTCAAGCACGATCTACAAGTACCCGTGGTGGACCATTTCTGTATCCACGTCGACGTATCTCTCGATCCCTACGACCCGAGACAATACGGCTCTAGCCACTTATAGGTATCACAAGGGACCGGTGTCCGTATCCCAATGCATACAAAACAATGTCGATAATGCACGTCGCCGTTTATTCCGTTCAACCGTGGGACTAGAGAAACCCCTACCGTGGCCAACGGTAGGGCGAGGCCTGTATTGGCCTTCGGCTATTACGAAGCCCCGCTCCCAATAACCGAGCGTCAATACACCTCCAATGCACATATGCCACTGGACTCGATGCAATGCACAAGTAGATGTTTACTTATGCCAAACTAATCTAAGTGTGTTCTATTGAATCACAACTTAATAAACCAAAACGTGATGTGTTCTCTTGAATCACAACCCAAGGAAATCAAATCATGATGTGTTCTATTGAATCACATACTAAATCATCATAATGTGCTTGTAAATACTAAACACACAATCAATCATCAAAGTAGGATGATTGTCCTATTGCTTACTAGAACAATCACAAATACCACACATCACCCAAGTCCGCCAACGCTAGACTTAATAACCATAACACATGTAAGCCTACTCGTACTTACAAACATAATTCAATGCGTCACTAACACGTTCAACCTAGGATTTCTACGGTATCCTACGATCACAATACACTCCATCTCATGTATATATAATCCACCTCATTCCCGTCGTATGATAAATATATTACGACTCCTACAAGTCCCATTGCACGAAATGGAACGATAATCAAGGTGTATCGTTAACTACCTAGGATATGACCAACTCATCATAAACACGTCGCTCGGTGTGTAGCGACTAAGTCGTTCCCAACGTACGTCACACGTGGCCGTACACAACTCATTAGTAACCTATATGAAGTCACGTTTACCTTTAATAATTAATCAAAGCTTGGGCGTAAGGTGTATATATATTTATAATCCTCCAACCCAAATCAAGTAGTCGCGTGTTCAACAACGTTGACTAAGTCAACCCAACTTAAGTTACTCGATCAAGTCTTATCGATGCGTCATCCCACCTTGTAGGAGACTAAAATATTACTCGTCAACTCATTACACAACGTATAACCTTAACGTCCTATTCGACTCCACGAAGTCGGTCCACAACTAAAGTCTAGCCCATTCGGTGTAATATTCGATTTACCATATCCCAACGACTACACTCGGGTCTTTCAAATATTCAAATCATCGGGACAAGCGGTAGTGTCATCCCTACAACCACGAGACTCAATATACCAAAAATCTATTACTCATAAAAATCTCACGAGTGTACTAAGATTGAAATCTCAACAAGTTATAAATACTTGATATAACTAAAACAAGTCATCGGCGACTATACGGCCGGAACCCAACTATAAAACAAACCCATGAGTCTATAGCTCGGGAAAAACAACAACAACAACGACAATAATGATCACGACACAATCTCGAGGAGTCTCTACTACTCGGAGACAACAATCATCGCAATAACAACAACAACGTGTACACAATGAACTCCACAAGTCTCTAACATTCGGAGACCACAAGATTAACAACAATTCATCAATACCCATCATTTAACATGCTAGAGTATCACATTGAACAAGTATAACATGTAGGAGTTCATATGCACATAGATAGCACATAAACATCGCGATACTACTCTACGATGCTCAAAATCTAAGAAGGAGATTAGTAACTTACTACACAACGCAAATCCTCCACGAATCCAAGGGCTTCAGGTGGAAATGTACTCTTCTACGACCTCTACGCCGCTACGGAGTCCAATCGACGTTCCCAAACTCGAACCAAGCTTGAATCAAGCTTTCTCTCTCTCAAAACTTCACTTTCTCTCTCTAAAATGTGGGAGATGAGATGAGGTGGTGATTCCTCAATAGATCGGACGATCCATTCAGTTGGAAACGTTCCCCTCGTCGCTAGCTACGCTCCGGCGAAGACGGCTCGCAATTTCGACTCCGAACGAACGAGATATCGCGAATTCTTCCTCTTCTCTCTCTCCTTTCTCTCTCTAGACTCTCTCTCTATTTTCTGGTTTGGGGGTGAGAATAAGGGAGAAAATAGAGTTGGGTTTTATTATTAATGCCATGGGTAAGTATTTGGTCCAATCCCGGGCTTTTTTGAGCATTTTAAACCACTTAAAAACACGAAAAACCGAGAAAACGTCAAAACCGGACGAACAGAGCACCAGGGTCTGTCCATCTTCGCACGACCGTGCCAAAAATAGGCGCACGGTCGTGCCAAACCTTATGGCAGCCTCCAGACCTACTGTAAACTCTCGCACGGCCGTGCCATTATGG
Organism: Platycodon grandiflorus; assembly: GCA_016624345.1. Taxonomy (NCBI): domain Eukaryota; kingdom Viridiplantae; phylum Streptophyta; class Magnoliopsida; order Asterales; family Campanulaceae; genus Platycodon; species Platycodon grandiflorus. Next base: position 64,101,990 of record CM028363.1, on the reverse strand, counting down.
CTGCACGATCGTGCCAAGGTTTATGTGCCCAAACTCAGTTTGTTTTGCCCTTTTATCCTAGGTTTGATCACTTGGTCACTATTAGGTGTGATCCTATCATCAAATCATCATCAAAACACACCCAATACACACCCGAATCATCTCGTGACGAGGCACGAATGATAACGAACATAAGTCTCACACATATCACAAGTTAAACACGCGAAATGGATCTCAAACTATCTCAACATACGGGTTAATGACAAAGCGAACGTGCTTGTCGTTTACGAACGAATCCAAGCCGAGGCTAGCATAACCAACTAGAGAGGAAATGAAATGTACACAAATGCTAAACGAAGTCGAGGATGATCTCGAACGGATATAGGAACAAGGTGCAACTCGCCATGAGTTAAACACGTGTCAAATGGTCTTCAATCTAACACGTCACGCTTAACAAGCATGACGCCTCACTCTCCGAGGGTTTTAAGGTCAATATCGATAAACTACGAGTGAACTCGGAATGAAGTTGGGTCAGGGTGTTACATTCATGATGGAAGAATTATTTACCTCGCAAGTGCACGAATCAATTGTAGTATAATTGTGCAAATACAAGGGTCGAACACAAGGACAAGTGCTTTGACTCAGAAAATTTAGCTACTAACTTGAAGAAAACAATTTAAAGAAAAAGAGATGATTTAGATTTTTAATTAACTAAATAGCAGTAAAACAATGAATTAAAGCAAATTAACAAGTGCGCTATTTTGAGAGAATTTAAGAATTGGGAAATCCTAGGGATTGGGGTTCACTTTGTATCTCAATCATATGTCTTGCTAAAGTTACAGTCCGATTCTAGGGTTCGTTCTTCTATGATAAAGATTGAGACGCTTTGATCACAATTTGCAATCTTTTAATTCCTAGTTATTGTGTCTCCTTGATCCGTTAACACAACACTTATCAATTCATTAAGCATGAAAGAACAAATTAATCCTAATTCCAAAATCAACAATGATCATATATCATTCGAAATCAATCTCACAAAGAATGGCAATTTATGAAATAGGAATATTGATCGTTCACTAATTCATACATCAAATAATCTTAACAGTTGAACTACAATCCGTAAAAACAACCGATAAAATTCAATCAAGCAACTTTGTAGAGAACGAGAATACATAAACTGAATTGAACAATTAAGTTACGACATAAATTTCGATACTAAGTTACCTCCAATCCCTAGAAGACGAGCATAGTTACAAAACCCTTGAATCTTCGATTGAACTTGAATTGAATAAAGAAAATAGAATTTAAAATGTAATACTAAATAGAAATCTCCCAGAAAAGATTCCCTTTCTTCAGTCCAGCCAATTTTCTTTATATCTGCCTCAAGACCTTGGAACGACTTCGCACAACATTGGAACGACAGAAGAAATCCCCAACAGTCGCAGCGCGCTAGGGCGCAGAAGGAGAGCGCGCTGGGGCGAGCTACGGCTGATAGACATTTTTACTTACTTCCTTGAAATTTTGGTCTTTTTCACTCTCATCCCTCAAGCTTCCAAAACAGCTCCAAAATGCTCTACTTTTACATATTTGACTCAAAGGCCCCTGAAATCTCATAAACACTAAAAATCCAAATTAAATAATAAAAATCCCGAGAATTCACAAAGAATAAGATAAAAAAGTATCCAATTGAATGAGTAAAATACTCATTCGTCACTTCAGGCTCACGAAACTCTGCCAATGGAATTAAAGCTACAAAAAACACCCACCCACCCACACAAACACACAAAAATTATATTCTGTAAGATCAGATCAATAACTCAAAAATAAAACAGAACGACCCAATGCATGAAACTCCCAGCATCCGAAGAGAAGATAGTGTAAGATGATGAACTTTAGCAAACCAGAGGTGGCCCAGAGCTTATTGCTCGGCTTATCGGCCTTGACGTGGAGGATGTAAAAGATGTCACCTTTATCAGCTAAGTTGTCAATGGCCCAGTTCAATGCCCTAGAACTGCTCTTTGAGAAATCGTTTGCCACTCCTATCTTCCTGTCTTTCACCATTTTCTCTCTCCTTTCTCTTCCTCTCTTTCTCTGCTTAATTTTCTTGTTCTTCACCAGCTACGCGTATAAATACTCAGGTGAAACGAGAAAATGGTATTGATTTTGATTCTTTAATCTAAATCTATATATATATATATATATATATATATATATTTATTTATTTATTTAAAGTTGGTGAGGATGCCTCTAAGTGTGCCACCTCATCCAACTTTTGGTTGTTTTGAATCTCAAGCCTCCAAGTAAGCATGACCTTTGGAGTGAAATGACTTTTCATTTCTAAGTCATTAGCTAATAACAATATCTAATAATAATAGGTTTTACAATATGTATTACTATTAGGTAATACTAATAGGAGAAGGACTTTAGGAAATAAAATAATAACTTTTGGTTGTTTTGAATCTCAAGCCTCCAAGTAAGCATGACCTTGGAGTGAAATGACTTTTCATTTCTAAGTCATTAGCTAATAACAATATCTAATAATAATAGGTTTTACAATATGTATTACTATTAGGTAATACTAATAGGAGAAGGACTTTAGGAAATAAAATAATGTTGTCAATGAGATTTGAACCCACATCCTTTTAAATATGATTATACACCTTAAACCAACTCAACTAATTATATTATATGTAAAGATTTTAAAAACATATTATGTTATTCTATAAATTATTTTATAATATAAATCAACTAGATTTTATTTTTATATAAGATACTCTCTCCATGTTAAATTGAGTCTCATATTCTTATTTAAAACGTCATAAAACAATATATAATATGTGATCCATATTAACAAAAATTTTAAATTATTTATTCAAAATTGATGCTTATGTTTTATTGATATTTGTGTAAATTTCTTTTTCAAACTGATAGTGTATAAAAAATATGTAAATATATATAGTATCCAATTAAACATTTTTTAATTATTGAATGATCTCCAAAAATTATTTCAAAAAATATAATTACAATTCTTAAACAATTCTCATTTGTTCAGAAAAATGTTATATTTCTTCAATATGTCCCAAAGTAAATATTTTATTTTTAATTTTGTAAATTTTTTCAAATATTTGTCTAAAATATCTTTACTAAGTGCAAGATGAAAAAAAGAGATAAAAAAACTCAATAATATGATATCATTAAAGGGTACTAGAAAAATTTAAAAAATGTATAGAAACAAAAATATATGTATTGACCACCAATAAAAAATACTTATTTTGAAATGAAAATATTATAATAAACAACTACCAATTTGCATATATTGACAAGACTTAACTTTTGTCAGACATGAAGTCAACAAACATTTATATTCAATAATAATAATTTTTTAAAAATATTTTTAAAATGTATCAATTGAATACAAAAGTTAAATTGTACCCGTGCATTGCACGGGCTTTATAACTAGTTTCTAATACAGCAAGGGTAGTTTTACCAGCTTATTTTGACTCCTGATTTGCACATGTTTAAATCCAGCCATGTGATAGTCATACTATTAGACAATTGTACTCGTTAATAACAAGTTCCTTTGCACATGATGGACATGTGCTAGTTTATTGGAATTTGGAAAATGGGTTGTAAATTGATCATGAGAATTTGTAAATTAATAATAATTAGTAGTATTATCTATAGATTGCACCAACCATGCATGATTAATTTTGGATTAAGATCCTTTCTGTTGCTAAATTCTTTCATTTCTTTCAATGTACAATTGAATGACCATGGAAATCGAATCAAATCCAACCGTTAAGCACTTCTTAATTTTATTATCTTTTGTCACATTTTGTTTACTAATTGCATGGACCGCATGAAATATTAATATTTTTTTTAGTTTGTTCTTGGATAATATTTGCTTTCCTTTGATTTTTTATATTACAATTTCGATCCTTTACTTTTTCAATATGGTTTATTAATAGCCTAAATTGCCAAAATTATCTTATCATCAAACCAAACCGAATCAACAAATAACCAAAACTACCATCCAAATCATCAGATTAAACCACCAAATTAAATGACCAAAGTCGAACCACAAAATCAAACCAAAGCCAAAGCAGGTTTGATTTGTTGAAGAACTGATGACATGATCAGTCTGTATATTGCCCCACGACTGACAAAACGAAACTGCAGCATCAAACCATTTACACCCCTAGACTAGCTAGATAGACCCGATAGTCAACTGCATGCTAGAATTTTGAAGAACTAGACTAACACGTAGAAAATGGCATTTTCTGTTACGGCCAACAATAAGATTGTCGAAAAACATCGACTATCTGTTTGATTTATGTAGAAAAACAATGAAGAAAACCAAAACAACAAACTACAGAAATGAAAACACTGAGAGTTGTGTAGAACTCAGATAGGATTTATTTTTTGAACACAGAAAAATATATATTAAACATAAAATTAAGGATACTTAATTACAACTGTCTGGCTTTGAGAAGCCTTTAAAAGTCTAGCTGATACGTTGATCTCTCCATTCAAAAGTGAACAACTTTGATATATAGGAGTTATTAATGTTCATATATCTTGATCAGGATCAGTGCTTGTGGAAATCGGGGTCCTTTACAATGGTCACAGGGCAAGGTGCATGTGTTATCACATAGTCACAGACACTCCCCAATATTATCCTGCAATTACCAAAACAAAAAACACTCCAATATTAGTTATTTGCCGAGAAAAAACAAGAATTAGTCTATTTTGGTTTGTGATTATGAACAAAAACTATTTGGACACCATTGCAACACTAGTTCTCATGACCAACCAGTCTCAACGTCCGAAAAGTTGTTGTACTTATTGTACCAACCACCTGAAAATTGTTGTATAATATAATGAAGTTGCTACGATAGCAATTTAGACCAACTGGTACAGCAACTGTTACTATAGTTTTTTGGCCAAATGAATAAGATCACTGTTGCCGTATTCTGAATTAGGACGCAACAAGAGCATTACCTTTTGATGGTTCCTAGTCCTCTGCTAGCCATGACCAATGAATCCAGCTTGAGTTCCTCAATAGCATCACATAGCTTTTCTCTTGCATCTCCCCAGTACAATTTCAAAATAAATTTAATCTACAATCATATTCAATTTGATAACATTACCCAGACATAATTTTCAATGAACAAATAGATAAAATGGCAAAGATTAATAAAACGAATACAAGTAGATAAAAATTCATAAAAACCTCCTTCTGTCTAGCAGCAGTGTCAAGCAAGTCTAAATATTCCATATCGAACTTTAGATCATACTCGGCCATAACTTCAGGCTCACGAAACTCTGACAACGGAACTAAAGCTGCACACACATTATATTCCACAAGATCTGATTAATAATTGAAATAATTTAATAAAACAGAACGACCTAATGCACGAAACTCCCAGCATCCCACGTTACGAGTGTGAGATCAAGTACAAGAAAATCAGTGATAAAGAGTAAGAGATGATGAACTTACACGAACCAGAAGTGAGCCAGAGCTTATTGCTCGGCTCACCGGATTTGACGTGGAGGATGTAAAAGATGTCACCTTTATCAGCCAAGTTGTCAATGGCCCATTTCAATGCCGTAAAACTGCTCTTTGAGAAATCTTTGGCCACCCCTACCTTCCTGTCTTTCACCATTTTTGCTCTCTAGTTTCCTTTGTCTTCCCCACTCACCAGCACACAAAAATCAGCTAGCGTATAAATATCAACGTCCAACCATATAGAATCTCCTCTTAAAAAATCATCCATGTTTATCACAAATTTCTTAAGACATGATGGACATGTGTTCTAGTTTATATATTGGAATATGGGGTTGTACATCGATTATATTAATCAGTAATATATTGTACTGATCATGATTAATCTCATTATCTCAATACTTTTTGAGTTGTGTCAAAAGCATAAAACTTGGCAAAGTCCTCAAAAGGAATTCTGTCTCGTTCACCCTTGATTTTTCATGGGTTTGATGATATAACAAACGCATGGGAGAGGTTGGTAGGGCCGGCCAACACTTATGGAGGCCTAAAGCAATTACTCTAAAGTGAGGCCTAAAATAAATAATTTTTTTTTGTTAAAATTATTATATTTATTAAATTATTGTAATCGATTTCATTTAACAATTCTTTTTCAATCGATAAAAAAACTAGTCCATTTAATCTTTTTTGAGACATTGTCGATCTTAGATATGATTTTATTAATTTTAGTTTTAAATAACTTCATTTTGCCGAAACAACAATTATGGGAATCGTTAACATTATTCTATAAGCGATATACACATTTGGAAATGAATCAAGTCTTATTATATAATTAAATATGTTATTTGATGTATCATTTTTTTACTTGTATAATTTCTCTTAAAATTTTAGTTCTGCAAAATTTAATCCATCAATATCAAAGTTGTTATTATGTTTTAATAAAAGTTCATGGTTAAGGGAATTTTCTTTTAAATTTTCATTATCCAATAACCTTAATTTCTCAATGATAAATAAAAAATCAAAAATATCTTGATGCATTTTAAATTGTTCAAATCTACTTTGAAATGAAGTAATTGTTTTTATCTATAATTATGAACAAAAAGTAATCAACTTTAAAAGTTTTAAGAAAATCTTACAACTTCATTGTCAATAATTTTATCAAATTGTTTCTTTCTACAAAAAGTACATTTTTTACAGAACTTAGGTTCTATATTCATTTCTCTAGCAATTTTTTAGTAGAAATTATAGCATTTTCAAATCCGTCTTCCCTATTTAAAAAAAAATGAAATAAGACCGTTCAACTATTGTATAGCAACATCGATACACATATCTTTAGATTGCATATTTTTACTAACCGAGTTTATCGCAATCAATATTTTATACCAAATAGTCATGCTAATAAAAACTCAAAAAATTTTAAACATATAAGTTGCTAAACTATTAATGAATGGGTGATGAAAAATAAGAGTTACTCTCATCATTTAATTTTTTTTTATTAAAATAAGTAACTTTTTTTTTAATATGAGGCCTAATAATTTTTGAGGCCTAAAGCAAGGGTTTTGATGGCCTTGGGCCGGCCATGGAGGTTGGCTGGGATCCAGAATCTGTGTGGAGATTTTTGGCTGTGGATCGTGGGTATTAGCTTGGATTACGCAAACTTATTAAACGAGTTAATTGGACGCTCGGGATGACTGGGAACAAAGCGGCATCGTCTCCAATGCCAAAAATTATTTCTTCTTTTTTGAAGATCCTGAACATTCGATCAACTCATTTAATGAGTTCACGTGATCTTGGCCGCTAACCACAAGATCCACACCTATCTCACTTTAGAGATGTTAAACGGGCTAGCCCTATCGGTTTCGGGCCACTAACGGGTTGTGGCCCTAACAGGGCAAACGGTCCAATTTTTTCGGCCACTAATATTGAGACCCTAACCCTAGCGGGTTTCGGGCTAAACGGGCCACTATCGGGCCACGATTAAAGATATGATATAACAATATTTTTCAATAGTGAATCGATAAATCATTCATAACTTTGATAGTTTCTTATGTTTTTCAAAAGAAATATAAACTAGACATTTTTTTACATCGATGTGTTATAATTTTCAACTTGTTTTTCTCAAAATAAATAATGTAATAGCTCTACTTAGCAGTTCTTTCCAAAAAATTTGTTTATATTTCAGTATTTATTCACAAGTACACAAAGAAGACCTGTAGTGCAAATGATAAATGTGTTTGACTTTGAATTAAAAGGTTGTTAGTTTTATTCTTATGGTGGTTGTTTTACGTATCTCCTAAACTTTTACGCCTAATTAATACGCGGTGGCGGGCCAACCCCGAAACCTAGCGGGCCGGCCCTAACGGCCGCGGGTTAAACGGGCCAGCCTAACGGGCCCTAATTTTAAAGCGGCCAAAAATATTGAGCCCTAACCCTATTTTTTTCGGTTTAAACGGGCCAACCCTACGGGCCGTGACCCTTTTAACATCTCTATCTCACTTCATAGGGGTTCTGGATCGGGTTGGAGAATTACGTAATTCATGCTGTGAAGAAAACTATTCCACTTATCACTATTTCCTAAGAAAATTGTGTTGTAATTGGTGGCCTAGCTCAAGCATTATTTGTGGCAGCCCTTTTATGTCCAATCCTTAAGCCCAAACCCAAGCCCACTTCTCCTTGGCGGCCCACCCTTTGGCTTGCACAAACCGGAAGCTTGAAGCTTCCAGGTCCTTCCTCTTTTATGCGCTCCTGCCTGTTTCATTTGTTTCTCCCAGCCGCCGTATTTATACCTTCATCCCCCTCCCTTGCGTCACTGGTAGAGAGCAGAGAGTTGAGAGTAAATCTAGGGTTTAGATTTTGGGAATCTCAGTCGTGCCTCTCTCTCTCTCTTCCGCCACAGCCTTGTGTTTCTCTCTCTCTTCTCTTCTCTTTGTGAGTGGTGAGTGTGTGAGTGTGAGAGATACACTGGTTGCTTTGTGTGGGTTCTTGAAGGGTGACCCCCTTTTTGTGAGCTGGTGGTGTTCTTCCGTGAGGGCCACTGGAGCTTGGGGGCGGGTTTGGGCAGTGTATGGGTGTCTCCTTTTGGTCTTGTGTGCTGGGTTTGAAGAGCGGTGGACTCGTTTGATAGACTGTTGGTTCGAGAAGGGTTACTGAGCCGAGAGATGGACTGAGCCGAGGTGTAACCTACCCGTGACGGCGAGTCGGTGGCTTTATCGCCGTCGTGTTTTGTCCTTTTCCAGTCTCAGCGTGTTTCCTTTTTGTTCTTAACGTTTTCTTTCTATATTCTTGCTATGTTCTTCATTTGGTACTGACCTTCTGGTTTGTTGCAGGTTGCTGCATTAAATGTCTTCATAGATCAGTTTCGATCTTCGGCTTTTCTTCCCATAGGGTAGCCTAAATGTTATCCCCCACCCCCATTTGTAATCCGCGAATGTCCCAGTGAGTTCTCCCTAGTTGGATTGTATTAGGTCCTTTTAATATTAAATTTGTAACATTTGTCGTTCGATTCTGTAAGTGGTTCGCGATCAAAAATCACAACAAATTGGTCGGAGAAATGAGTCATTTGGTTGAAATGAGGGGTCTACTTAATTAGTTCAACTAACTTGTTGGAGATTTTACAAGAGTTGAAATGTAAAATGTCTAGCGAATGTTTTTTTTTTAAAACAATATTCCATCCATTCCAAAGTAATTAAGTTTTACTTTTGATTTTACACGCATTTTAAAGAAATAGTTAACTTTAGATCATTAGTCTTTAATACCCTGACGCAGCGAAACTAACAACTTTGAAGTTCTTATCACGAGAAACTCCAAGAACAAGCCTAAGACGGCTTAGGGTTTTCACAATGAGAGAAAACGTTTAATATTAATCAAAAGCTGCTCATAACAATGTTTAAGAGGGTATTTATATGCCCTAAACAAACCAAACCCTAAAAGGAAAACGACAAAAGTAAATAAGGAAAACTTTCGAAGCCCAAAACAATACTTAAACAGTGTTTTTTGGGCCAAAAACCAAATGCATAACAGGTAAAACTTGTGAGTCTTGTAGATCTCGCCGAGAGCTTCGATTTGATATGCGGTGGGTCCCGTGGTTCATCCGGAATTAAAAGTTATGCCCAAATTATGCCCTACCGACAAAAGACTCCTCCAATTCATGATTTCTACTAGTACTAGTTCTGCCTATTACCACTTTGCCCCCTAACTTTCCAATCTTCCTTCCAAAACTCTTATTGTCTTCCATCTTACGCAAATATACTTCAGCCACGTGTTCTACATCATACCCCCAGAGTATCCTTAGTTGTATCAAATCATGGATTCGTCTTCATTTTTCATCTCACGATTTTCTAGGATAGCATAGATAATTTGCTCAAAATTCCTTTCTAAAAATAAATCAAGACACTTAATTTAGAACGTTCAAAAATAAACTAGTAAATACTAAACACTTGTTTTAAAACGAAGGGAGTACGAACTAGCAATAGTGAAAACACCGTGTCATTCAAACTTATGTGTGTTTATAATTAAAGATGTGTCCTTGATTCGTTTCAAATTTTGTGGAGTTGGGAAGTAATTCTTTTTTTTTTCACACAAAATATGTTTTCATACCACATTAAGTTTGAAACTAGTCTTTGGCTCTTCGCTTCTATAAAATATATTTTTTTAAAGTAATATACATAAAATTAAGAGTAATGCTATGGGTATCTAAAGAGTACCAAATTTTTTGCACCAAATGATGTGTTAGCTGATGTGGCAACTGGTGTAGTACAAAAAACAAAATTAAAAATTATAATTAATGCATCACATCAGCTGCCACATCAGCTGACACATCATTTGATGCAAAAATTTGGTACTCTTTAGGTACCCATAGCATTACTCTAAAATTAATGGCACCGTTCACATACATGGTTTTATGGTTTGTGATTTTACTCTCTCTCTCTCTCTCTCTCTCTCTCTCTCTCTCTCTATATATATATATATATATATATATATATCTTCTCATTAATTTTCTCGTTATCTCCCTTTTACTTATTAATTCAATCATTATAAAATCATAAACATATCCCATGAACCATAAAATGAACGATTTATCCAAACAAGACCTTTTTAAATCTTGATTCTTCATTAAACTTCTTATTGAGGAGAGCCTCTTTGTTTTTTTTTTTCCCTTACTTCCATGGAAGTTGATTTTGTGCTCAAAGACAAGCTGTTTTGGTATACAAATGGATATTAATATATCAGCTGAGGGTATGTTTGGTAACCCAATTAAGAGCTTAATTAGGAAAGTTTTAAGTGATATTAAAAATAAGATTGTTTGATAATGCAATATTATATCACTTAATAAATTAAGTATCTCTTAAAAATAGCCAAAATTTTAAGTCAAAAGATGATGTCTTAATATTTTAAGCTCTACTTTTTCAGACATCAGTTTTCAGAGCTTAATTTTCAGTTTTAAGTTTTAACAAACAGGCCCTGAGCCTAATGATTAAAAACTGAAAATTGGGCCTTGAGTGGGCTGGAAGTAATTATCTCTTCATTATGGGATGTCTGAATCAAGTTGATTAAACGTGGTTGATTGGCATGAGATATGAAGTTCGGATCTAATGTTGGTCACTCCTCATGCACTCCCACGGCCAAAAGATTATTTATAGAAGAAAATTCGTTATTGATTTGTAACTTATGAATTGTGTGAAAATATTTGTTAAATGAAATGAAATACATATTTTCTTTCTAAACTGTTACCTACTCGCTTGTCACTTAATATGTTGCTTTTGATTGGTCGGTCATAGCCGGTCTTGGTTGTTAGGGTTTACCCGAAAGAAAGTGAACACAGCAACCAAGTCCATATATAGAAAAGGGTAATGCGTGTTTCTTTTTGATAATCAATGGCAACAATTAACCTCAAAGAAATACTACTACTCTATTAGTATATATGCAAGGAATTAAAGGAAGGAAGGGGGGCTTAGTTCACACATACATAGAGATGTAAATATTAGTAATTAAATTTTAGTATTAATTTAACATGGATGGATAGAGAATCAAACCAAGCTCGCTCGATCGGAAAAGGACATAACCAGCAAACAACAAACAGAGATAGAAATGAGCAACATCGATCATCAACATATTCATTTATAAGAAATCCCCCCAAACAATCCTACCAAAATACATCTCATTAGTGCTTGTGGAAATCCGAGTCCTTGACAACGGTCACAGGACAAGCTGCATTTGTTATCACGTAGTTGGTCACACTCCCCAATATTATCCTGACTCAACAAATCAAACAATTTCCAATAATCAGCAAATTATACGTACACTAGATTTATTAAGTCTTAAAAACAGAGTCATTAATCCCTAATCAAACTATTTACATTTACACACTGATTACGGAGACATTATTATTTACAGAATTGTGAGATAAAAAGTTTAATTGATTAATGTCGATAACAATTGTTAATTGATACTGCAAAGCGATGAGTAAGACTTATGATATAAACTAGCTAGTGTCGATAACGATTGAGAAACTGATGCTATCCTATATATGATCGATATTACGATTGCAAAGCTGATGTAGTAATTCTAATTTTATTGGTGAAACGCCCAGACGATTAGGGAGATCAAAGGGGTGAAGTAAATTACCTTTGGAGGGTGCTAAGTCCTCTGCTACCCATGACGAAAGCATCCAACTTGAGTTCTTCAATAGCATCACATAGCTTCTCTCTTGCATCTCCCCAGTACAATTTTGAAACAACGTGAATCTACAACCATGTTCAGTTCAATTCAATCCAATTAAATTACTAACCACATAAATCTTTCCATGTACAAGCATATTCAATTCAAATATTCAATCCAATCACGACGACTTATTTTCATGAAGAGGAGACAGAAAACAGAAATAATGCAAATTATAATAAGAATTTCTTAAATCTTGTTCTAACTTCAGAATATAAACCAGAAACTAAAACGACCATAAAAAATTCATACCTCTTTCTGTCTAGCACCGGTATCAAGGATGTCAAGAACATCAATATCCATCTTTACATCATACTTGGCCATAACTTCAGGCTCACGAAATTCCACCAATGGAATCAAAGCTATAAGAAAATTAATAACACAAAGCCAGATCAAATTCAATTCAATTTTAGATCAGATCAAAGATAAATCAACAGATGAAAAAAGAAAATGTAAAACATACGTGAACCAGAGGTGGCCCAGATTTTATTGCGGGATTCATCAGAAGGATGAGATTTGACATGAATGATGTAAAAGGTGTCTTCTTTATCAGCTAAATTGTCAATTGCCCATTTCAATGCCGTCTTGCTGCTCTTTGAGAAATCCATTGCTATCCCTATTTTCCTGTCTTTCCCCATTCTTTCTCTCTCTAGGGATTTTCTTGTTAATTTCTTAGCCTGATCTCACCAGGACAGAGCTTGGCGTTTTAATACCTGAAGCAAATGTGTGAAAAGAGAAATGGTGGTGGGCTGTCTCTTGTTTTGATTATTTTCTTTGGAAACCTTTTTGTGTTTGTGGTGTAATTATACATCGTCGTGATCCATTCATTTTTAGAGAGTTGTTATTCACACCCAAATATTTGCTAAGTATACTCCTCTCATATATTACAAAAATATTAGTATTATAAATTTTAACTTAAATGCACTTTATTTTTTTAGGTTAAAAAAAATTTTTCATTGCTGTTCGGTAGTCCTACCGAACACACCTAAAATTGTTCGGTAGAGTGACGAACACTCATAGGAAGGGGGGTGTTTTGTTTGGGGTGGGATGTACTTAGAAAATTTTAGTTAATTTTAGGAAAAATATTGGTAACGTTAAAATAGAAAATTTGGTGGGGGTGTAATTAGCATTTTGAGGGGTTTAAAATATTGAGAGTGGGGTGTACTAAGTAATTTTTGGGATATAAATAGCAATTCTCTTCATTTTATAGACAATGAGCAGCAGTCTATACCAATACGGCTAAGCAACCCGCAAATGAAACTGCTGACCCGATTCCAATTCGGGGTATTTTTATTTTAAGGTCATGGTAACAAGTTTTTTTATCAAAGAATCCAAAATCGAAATATTTGACATTAAAAATCAAAACTGATAGATTGAGAGTGTTTATTTTTTAATATTGATTGAGGGAGTGTGCTTAACGCTTTGGGTGTGATCTCCAATGTGAATTATTTTATTTTTGAATTCTTAATTAACAAGTGTTCTTAATCTTAAGTTATTACCAAAGTAGCAACGGTATTCTCACTTTATTTTTCAACTAAGACACTCTATTTTATAATGTATTTGAATTGTACAAGATGTTTCTTGTATATATATATAGAAAGTAGGTTAATTAAAAAAGTAAAGAGGAAATATCTTTGTACTTTGCAAAATCCTCGGTTTCATTCCTTGGATTCGTTGTGCTTTTTCTTCCTTTTACATATTTTTTTAAATTTGGTGCAAGGAACTACTTTTTGTTTACACTAAAGAATTGGGTCGGATTACGTGGAGTAAGTGGTAACTAAACCAAGAAATAGTCTTGGCACGGGACCTTTCTTTACCATGTTTCCAACTTCCTAGAATGTGACGATGGAGTATGAATGCAAGCCTTCCAATAAAAGGATTTTGTGAAAGAATGGGATAAAACTGCAATTTCAGGAAATACTCCATAGGAGTAGTTTTTTTCAATCTATCAAATAAACTCTTTCTTTAATGGCCGGCCATTCTACTCAACCAAAAGGGTTTCCCTTCCTTTTAAAGGCCATGATTTTTAGTTTACCAAACAGAGTGGGCGGGCGGTATTGAAAATGATCAAGTTAAATAAACAAAAGCATTGTAGAGTAGAGAAACAGACTGCGCCTTCCTTTTGAGTCACACCATTGTGATGTTGTCTAGCAAAAACTCCCCGTCCCCACTTCACATGGAAGCATGCATGATAATGCGCTGCCATAATGATTTTTTGCTGTTTAAGGTCTTAGTTTTCTTCATATATCTATCTTAATTTATAGAAGGTTCAATTCTACAATAATTACTAACGAGTTCTAACTTAACTGGTACTGCTTATTTCTTTTAACAAAGAGGTTAGGTTAGTTGTTCAAGTTTTACTAAAGACACCCTGATATTTAACTACTCTCAACATATAGTCGTAATTGTAACCTACAGAGTGGTCGGGTATCCAAAAGCCTTACTAGAGGCACCATTTAGTCTAGTCGTACCAAAAACATCGTATAGTCATAATTGTAATCTTTCAATACATTAAATAATAATAATAAGGGATGTCACTTCCAACCTTAAAAAAAAAAAAGTTTAATGCTAATTAGTTGTCAAGCTGCTTAACACAATCTTAATTCTGTATCCAGGCAGGCTTGCACCAGTTGTGTAACGATATGAATCCAAGTGCGATATAAACGAACTAAAACTGATTTGAAACAATTTGCGTTATACAAATATTTATAATTTCTTTTGGATATATGGAGTAGTAGAATAAGAAAAATTATTGTAGAAGAAGCTTCCTCGTAGTTTCCATTCCATTGTTATCCATTTCAATTGTCATGATATATATGGCGATACGGATACGGCACGCGTGGATCCAAGTGTATTGTGAAAATATGAAAGACCAATTATGCCCCTTTGGGCATTTGATTATTTTTCTCTTTCTGATGGTAAATATGTAATAATATTAAGTCCTTACCTTCTTTTTTTGATAATCATCAAGTCCTTACCTAAAAACAAATAGGTTTAGGGAAGTCTAATTTATTTGAAATTAATCAAGTAGCCTACAACTGAGTTTATTTCATATTGGAAAAGTAGTAAAATGATTTTTGCAATTGGGATTGTTGGGAAACTCCTTTCCTTTTCACAAAAGTATACGGAAAATTATTGGCCGGTCTACTTTGAAAAATTTTTATTCTCTCCAATTCAACCTTTTTTTTTAACCGTGCACTTTCATAAAATTGTTCCTAAAATGTCTCGCAGTAACATTAGCTTCTTCCTAAAATTTCTCCGGTGAATCTTCTTTTCTTTCTAAATTTCTCCGGCCAATCTTCCAGATAACTTCTTCCTAATATTTCTCCGGTGAATCTTTCTTTCTTCATAATATTTCTCCGGTCAATTTTTCAGATAACTTCTCCCTAATATTTTATTCCAATAGAACACTAATGAATCTTACTTATTAAAATTTCTCCAGTAAATTTTCCTTTGGCTGCATCGCGATAATGAAATTAGCTATCAATGATGGAATTAGGCATCTTTGGTTGCATCACGATAATGAAATTAGCTATCGATGATGAAATTAGGCATCGCAATTGGGCTTCGAGATGCCTTAAATTGGGCATCGAGTCCTAAAATTTCTCTAGTGAATCTTACTTACTAAAATTTCTCTGGTGCGATGATAGAATTAGGCATCGTAATTGGGCATCGAGTCCTAAAATTTCTCTAGTGAATCTTACTTACTAAAATTTCTCCGGTAAATCTTCATTTGACTGCATCGCGATTAAATTAGGCATTGCCGATCGTAGAATTAGGTATCGCGATGATGAAATTAGGCATCGCCGATCATAGAATTAGGTATCGTGATGATGGAATTAGGCATCGCAATTGGGCATCGCGATGATGAAATTAAACATCGCAATGATGAAATTTCTTCGGTAAATATTTTATTAATGGCATAATCATCTTTTTGTCCCAAAAATGTCTTTTTTTTATTTTCAAAAAAGTATGGTAAATTGGAGCGATTATAAATGTTCAAAAATGGACCGGCCTGTAATTTACCCATAAGAGCAACCTCAACAATAACTCTCTATATCACACTCTAAACACTTCATTTTCCGTTCAAGTTTTACTTTTTCAACACTCTAAAAATAAATTCACTCCAACAATAACTCTTTATATAACCCTCTAAAAATTAAATTTCTTTCATCTCAACTAACAAACATAACTATCATTCTATTTTCCCCTTTTTTTATTTATATTTTCCACCACAATTAGAATAAAATATTTTATATCTTAAATTTATATTCTATGAAAAAATATGTTGTATTTTTTAATAATTTCAATTACTTTTATTTAAAAATATATGTCAATCTAAGAGTCAATTTATGTTTAAAATTTTTTTGGTTGAAAATAATTTGTAGTTAATTCACAAATTTCATATATTAAAATAAATATCTTTTTATTTTGACTAATTGATAAAATTTATGATGATGATGTAACAAAAATATATATATATATCAGTTGTTTGTAACAAAATGAGAATTTTAAAAAAAAAAAAGAGGTAATATTATTAATTTTTAAAGCTTATTTATTTTTATTTTTTGAAGTAACAAAAAATGAAAAATATCCAATGTGGAAGTCACTATTCCCTTTAAATCACTCTCTATATGATGAGAGTGATTTACCAAATTTTGGAGATAGAGAGTGGTAAAGGGGCACCATTGTTGGCTTGATGGAGGTTAAAAATTTCTAAAAATGATTTTAGAGGGTTGGTATGGGTACCCATTGTAGTTGCACTAAGTATATGTAATCAAATGAAATAACCACTGGGCCTGAAGTCCAATGTCAAACGTGGACTTTGCTCTCACTTGATTGCTTATTTCAAACTGGGCTTGGAGATCATAAACTCCTTTCACTAGTCATATTGAGGGTCCTACGATTTCTAGAAATAAAATAAAATAAAAAGAAAATTATTGGCCGGTCCAATTTCTGAAACTTTTTTTTTTCTCTCCAGTTCACTTTTTTTTTTTTTAACCGCTAAAAGGCACTTTGCGAATTTTCTTCCTAAAATGTCCTCAACAACATCGTTGCTTAAGATTTGAGGTTCGAACTGATGTATAAATGATTTCATGTTGTTAATATTCTTCCCTCATGTTTAGGTATCAATTATCATGCATAGAACACGAAATTGATCACAATTTGATCAAATTCAAATTTTTTGAGTTCATCCGGTTTTTCTTTGTTCTTGGGCTGTTTTGGTCACTTTAATCTATATTTTAAGTTTCGAATTTGTTTAAAATCAATCTCATATTGTTTTCCTAACTTAGTACTACATTTGTACACAATTTTTCTACCAAAAAATACTATTTTTGATATCTATATCGAGCTTGGCAGTGTACTGTCCGAAAACAGAGGGAGATGTTTTTAGGCTGATTTTGGGATTTTAATCAATGATTTGAATGTTAATTTTGTATAATATCAATATCATACTGTTATAGGAAGTCAATACCATGTTTGTATGTAAATTTTTCAACCAAAAATAACTATTTTGATCAATTATATTAAATTGGGCATCGCATGCCTTGTTTACTGATACACACGTGTTTTTCTTTCATTAATGGTATAATCGTCTTTTTGCACCAAAAATGCATTTTTCGATTTTAAAAAAAGATGATTGGACTGGAGCGATTACAAATGTTGAAAAAGGGACCGGCTTGTAATTCACCTTAAAAAAATTGCGAACCGGTCCCCTTTCTTAGATTTTCAATAGCTTAAGTCTACTATAATTGTTTTCAACCGTTTAAATTCATTTGAAGTAATAAATTAATCAATTATTCCAAAATTGCCCTTGTAATAATAATAAAAAGAGAAAGAAGAAACAAACATAGAGCAAAGAGAGGGAGACGATCGGAAGAACTTACTTGAAGAAAATCAGATTTAGGGGGAGAAAGTGAACTTACTTGGATTTGGAAGACATGATGATGATGGTGGTGGAGTTGCACTAGTATGCCCATGGTATTCCAACATAAAGAGAGAGCATTAGAAAAAGTTATAGAGTAAAAGAAGACATGATGATGATGATGGTGATGGAGTTGCAATAGTTCCCCCTTTCTTTTTCTTTTTCTCCTGCCACCGCCCTTAAAATAAAAAATAGAAGCAGCAAATTTATACGGAGGGAGACAATTGTGCATCACGATGCACAAATTTTGTACATTGCGATGCAAAAAATTTATACATCGCGATGCATAATGTGCTGTTCCGTATTATTTAAGGGCATAGACGACATTTCACAACAAAAATGTTATTTTTTTATTTGAAATAATTATATTAAATTTTAGCGGTTAAAAATTATCTAAAAGGTAACTGTCCAAATTTTACCCAATAAAATATAGCCAATGGATTGGATTACGTGTGATGAGTGAATCTACTAACCCCAGGAGTTGTTTGATATATCAATGGAAACAGTCAGGTGCGTGCTATTATTGCAAAAGTGATGATTATATATTATATAATTATATTATACTCCTTCCATTCCATTCCGGAAAAATAGTCCTACTTTTTTCATTGGTTTGTTTTAAAATAATAGTTTTATTTCTTAAAAAACATATTTATAGAGAAACATGAAATAGATACAACCATGTAAAATTATAATTTTAAAAAATCTGACTTTTCAAATGAGACTAATATTTTTTGATGTTTTTGAGAGAATTAGGAAAATTGACTTATACAATTTTAGTAATAAAACGAACATTTGACTAGAGATATATAAATACTAGACAATCCAACACTTTAATTTGCGCCACCGTACCACCACGATTTACTGTCCTTGTGGGCCCTAAATCCAAATTTGTGAGTGGACAGCCTATAGTAATATTGGGCCAACTCAACCAGCTAGATATCTGCTTAGCCCAAGACGCCTAAGCCAGAGTTGAATTATCCGAGACGCTTAAATTTCTTCCATTGTGGATCACAAAACTTTTGGATCAATTATTGGATAAGGACAATGAAAACGTAGGAGCAAACCAATCCAATTACATTGTCGGGCTTGTCCATTGACATTCACTATCATAATAGAGGATCGTGCTTCAGGACTAATTAGGAAGAGTTTATTTCTGTGATTGTAGCCTTTTGAAATAAAGATAATACTCCCTCCGTTTCATGTAAAAAATTTACTATACTATTTTGGGATGTTTCACTTAAAGAATCTATTTTTAAAAAATTATGCTTACAATTTTCATAATTTTCATATTTACCCTCCACTTGTGTTGTAATCATCTTGGTTGTGATTAAGTATTTTTGTAATTATGACCAACTAACTAAAATGACACTAATATAATCCTTAATATTAGACTTTTCACACTTGGACTCTTTGGATAAAACGGAAGGAGTAATATTTAATAAAATTGACATGTTTTACGAGAAGAAGAGTTGTGTGATAACAACTATCTATGCATTAACACTAGTACCTATAAATTATGTATTATGGAATTATTAGGAGTACTAGAGGCTATGTATGGTCATGGATTTCTTAGCTTTTTATCAGACTTGAGACTTTGATTCGAAAATTATGCTGGATACATCACTTAAGTTAAATTATTCTCATAGATCGTAGTCTTCTGACAACCCAATTCTTTAGGTATTCCACTACACTAACCCTTATCCCACCATATCTATTTGTGTGAAACAAACAAACTAAAAATAATCCTGCCATTCCAAAGCTTAGTTTTAATTTACTACCTCAGTTTCACTTTTCTTTTTTAAAAGTTAACATTTGACTAAATTAAATAAAAAATTTAAGTATTTATTTATATTTTAAGAAATAAAATTTTATTAATTAAAAACTACTCTAAATATACTATGTTTGTACTTTACAATGTATCTTCTCTTCGTTGATGAATCATCAAGTGAATAAGCCTCAATTTATTTATCCGTAATCTCATGTCCGAAACGAATAAAAATGTAAAAGATTTAGAGAGGAGGGCTACGGCTACTATTCATGTTGTAGCCTATTGTCCTTAAGCGATGGTCCAGTGATAGAGTTGGGATCTCACAAGCGTCAAAAAAAAAAATAATAATAATAATAATAATAATAAATTAAAAATGTTGTAGCCTATTATTATCTATAGAAATTAAGGAATAAATAAAACCTGTTAAATATAAAATGATAATAAAATAATAGGAATATAATTTATTTATTATTTGAAATCGTGGCATAGTGAGATGGGCAGAAAACTAAGTAAGAAGTGGAAGACAGAGCCCAGAATTAAGGTTAGTTAAAAGAGTTAGATACAAAATAAATGGTTTGAGGGGGACAGATGGTCAACATATTTCCATAGAATCTGCGGAAACTCTTTAATCCATGACGACACATTACGACAGTCGCACCGTCACTGGAGAAAACCGACAACGTTGGCATCCAACACCTCTTCCGTTAATCAAGGCACCATTGTTCCTTTCTATATTCTTCTTCCCATGCTGCCTGGCTGCTACTAACATTTTTGTCTTCCATTTCAATCATTCATACAATTTTAAATGCTATATTTGATTTGAATGCTTGAATTAGAATTGATAGAAGGAATTTAAATGTTGTAAAGTTTAAATTATTTTTCTAATTTTAATTTTAAATCGTGTAATTGAATGACGAACGTAATTTTCATTAACATCAACACATAATACATCATTATCATCGAAAACTGTGTAACATACATACTTATAATCGTGTAACAGGGACGAATCCACAGCTTTGCAAGGCTTAAGCACATGCATAGCCTGGATTAGGCGGTCAAAAATCAACTTTGTACAACTTTTTAAAAACAATTTCCCACTGAGTATTAAATACTTCCTCCGTTCCATGCAAAGAGTTCACTTTCTTTTTATAGAAGTCAACATAAAATTAAATCAAATAAAAAATTTACATACTTTACTTATATTTTAAGAAATAAATTTTCATTAATTAAAAACTGTCTTAATAATACTATGGATTACAATTTTAATAACTTTGTAAAAACCATTAGATTTATGTTAATTATTGGTCAAACTTTAGCTTAGTTGATTAAAAAAAGTCAAACGTTGACTCTTTGCCTGGAACGGAGGGAGTACAATACTAATCCACTATTAAGTACTCTCTCCGTTTTATTTTTAAATTTTTTAATAATTAAGATATATATAAATATAATTAAAATTAGTTATAATTACAAAAATAATTAAGTATAATTAATATATTTATACTACACATGGAGGGTATAAAATTATTACTATTGTAATTATAATTTTTAAAAGTTGACACTTTATTTGAAACATTTTAAAATATAATAGTAGACTCTTTGCATAAAAATGGAGGTAGTAGTAAATAATAAAAGCTCCTAAACAAATAATAATTCTAATTAGATCAGGCTTGGTTTAATATCCAACAATTTTAGCAAAAGTGATTCTTTAAAAATTAGATGTTTTGCAATTTTAGTTATGTTTGGCTAGCTTAGGCTCAAAATTAGTTATTTAATAGTGATAGAGGTTATTAATTATTGAATAAACAACTAACAAAAGAAATTGCTAGAATCACTTTTGGCAAAAGCTGGGTTATGATTAATTCGTTCGCTCTAATGCAATTTTCTACGTTTTGACAACTTAAATGCAGAATTACTTTTGTTAACTAAACACCGTCAAAAGTGATTTCAACCCTCCAAAGTAATTTCAACCCTCCAAAATGCAATACCAAACTCTACCCTTAAGGCCTCTAGCCCAATTTGTACTAAATGATGATTCACACAACCACAATAACTCATCATGGGGTGTGAAGTATATCCAACAATGTAGCAAAATGTCTATGCGTGGCATTCCAAAATCGCATTTGGCGTCAATAGACAAAGAAACACAGAATTTATCGTGCGCCCCACCCCCATTATAATCATCTCATTTATCTGTTAATGAACATATACAGAGGTTAATGAAGCCAACTTCAATTGTAATCCCGAAAATAATCTGAACATATTTTTAATTGTACCAAAAAGAGAACAACTGACTGAGATGGTATTGGGATGAAAAACGTACGAATTGGTTGACTTGAGTTTGAGATCATAAACAGTGACATATAATTTGATTAAACCAAAAATTAATTTGAGAAACTTGTCACTGAGTAATTCTCAATAAAAAACCGAAATGAATATAGTTCTTCAAATTCAAAAAGCGAGAGAAAGAAAATTTAATTAATATGAAAAGTTGTGCTAATAATGAATGAATATATAAACAAAGTATATATAGGTTGCAAGAATAATCGAAACCCTAGTAGGAAAAGAATATAATTAATTAATTTAAAAAAAAAAAAAAGCTAACGGTAAGTTAACGGAAAATAGTAAAACATGCATCTTGATCATTATTGGCCTGTTTTGCATGCACCATTTGAATTTCATCTCATTCGTTCAACGTCGGTTTGCTTTATACTATCTTGACTTTGCTGAAATGACAACCAGGTCCTCCCTTCTTGTTCGAAACCATCTTCGCTTGATCTTGCTTGGCCGAATACTAGTTGACTTACAGAAATTTCAGGTAAATTAAATTACAAACACCAAATTAAAAGTAGCGTAGTTCCTCAGCTCATTATCTGTCTTCTTCGGTATAAGCGTGGTACAAATGCGTACAACATATAACACTCATCAGTAAGATTAACTAATTCTTCTGTTGGTGAGGGCGGTTGGGATCGGAGGTCTCCGCTGTATTTTTAATGTAATGTAATTAGTAGGCATAATGTAATCCTTCTTACTGTGAAGTTGCTGGGTTATTAAAAGAAATATAATTAATTGTCACAGATCTGGATCTTAAATGTTAATGGATGCCTCCCTCCCTGCCTGCCTCCCATAGGCATTTCTTCTTCATCCATGACTAACTAGAAGACATCAATGATCAACCCCAAAGTCTTAACACTCCAATAAAATTTACATAAGTGGCAGCTGCAGGCAACACCAACTCCCTCTTTACAGTTGCCAAACACATAAAAAAATAGTGTATGTAATGTAGTAGGATCATCCCCCTTTTTTCTCTCTCACACACCAACACACACTGTCTGTGTGTTTAAAAAGCGGTACGGATTGATTGAAAATAATTAAAGAAAACAATTTGCTAGGAAGCTACAGAAACATTAAACTTAAACAAATGGAAGAGATTTTTGGATCTTCTTTAGATTGATCCCTATCTGCACTCTTCCTTTTTCTTTTCTTTTAATTATTTTTCTATCTATATACCTAAGTTTTGGCCTAATTGTATCCTTTCTTTTCCCTCCCAATCAGCTTTAATTATTGAGGATTTAATTTCTTTTGTTTGAATCCACGAAGCACCAATCTTCCCCTTTTTCTCTTTAGATTGATGACCCTTTTTTTTTCAACTCCCACTGTCTCTAATTATGTGTTTATTTTTTAAATGAAAATTATCCCTAAATGAATGTTCATTTTTATATAAATTTACTAATTTTATATATGACATTTACCATGTTCTAGTGTGGAGTTGTAATGTTGTCTGTAAATATTAAGGGCATAAATGTACATATGCTACTAAAATAAATTAAATTTAAGTTAATTTTCGTGATTTAAATTTAAAACTAAAAATAACCACTTATTTAGAGGTTAAGGGAGTATTTCATTTTTAATCTAACTACAACATTTTTTTAACTTATTTGGTAACTCAACCACCGGAATAGCATGGCGAGAACCACCAGTCGGTCAAAGGCCGACGACATGTATATATGTGTACCATCTATGGAAATAAATTTTCAGATTCTTTCAAATGTTTCTGTGATAACATAGTCGAAAATCTTTTATCAATGTAAGTTAACGCGGTATTTCTACCATTTTAATTAGGCTTCATTTATTTCAAGGAAAATAACTTCTGGAAAATTATTTCTGGAACATAGCTTCCGGAAAATGAAAAGGTTCTATTTTAAGGCATTTGGTAAAACTTTTGAAAATATGTCGGAAAATATTTTCCAGTGTTTGGCAAACACATGAAATCTTTATGGAAAACATATCATAAATACATATAAAAGGTTATATTCCTTCGTCCTAAAATTAGTGTTCCCTATTGAATATACACTTATTTTTTTTAAAATTTTTACTTTAAATAATTTGTTTAGTAACCCCCAATTATCACTAGTAGTATCAAATCAATGGGAGTTTATCTACTTTTCAGTCTCACAAATAACAATAATATAATTGATAACTGACTTGAAAACACATTTCAAAAACAAAAGAAAAAGAAAAGAAAAGAAAGAGATAATTGTTGTGGGACGTCCCGAAATAAAATAATAGACATTTATTTTAGGATGAAGGGAGTATTTATTAAAATTGAATAATGCAAAAGTGATATTAGGCTCCAATTCCAGCCCCAAATTAAAAATTCTATGATCTTAAACATTATACCAGAAGTTTTATGTACTCTTCAACCAAATATTTTATTCCGTGTCATAATCTCTTTAAAAATTAAAGTATTAAAAAAATAATTTTAAATTTTAAATCAACGCACTAAAGAATTTCAAACATAATATATATATATATACAACATGTTCACTCTATCTTAGTATTTCTAATTAAAATATCAAGTTAAAATATTTTTGGAATTCAACTACTTGAATCTGTAATATTATTGTTAATTTTCTCGTCTCAAAATGAATATTTACTTTTATTTGTGATCGTGAATAAAAGTGAACATTTATTTTGGGACGAACATGAATAATAAAAAGTATATAAATAAAACTTTTTTCATAGAATCACTTCAAAATATTACGATAAAATACTACGATTATTTTTCTTGAATGAAAAATTAGAAATAAATATAGCACATCCAAATGTGCAAAGGTGATATTAGGATAAATTAAATTGGAATGAACAAGTTTTGAAAAATGACTTACAGAAATTGAATACGTAAGTCATTTTCCTGAAAAGAATGCTTCATTTTTCGTTGACTTGTAAAAGATTTTACATTGACTATATTTTTCAAATGTTATCAAACACCAAAAAATAAGAATAATATTTTTCAGAAATTATTTTCCGTAAAACAAATGGAGCTTTAGTTAATTTAGAAGAATTGAAAATAGTTGTAAATGCATTAGGCATTTGTTAGAACCCTAGGTAAGGGGGAGTTGGGACCCTTAGAAATAGGTAAGGTTGGACTAAACCAAACTCAAAGCATGATTGTAAGAGAACATGTCTCACTTTAATTGAAGACACCATATATATGATATATATATATATATATATATATATATATATATGCCCATCATATTATCATCAAATCATCCACTACTAGTGTTTGTTTCAGTTGGTAGGTTTATAATTCATCATGTAAAGATTGTGGGCCACATGCTCATGCAATTGAAATCTTCGTCACCTCTTCTTCTGTTTATGCCCATTGGATCCTCTACAAATTATCATTGAAACATTTGATACTTCCTTCCTCCTACCCAAATATTCTATTTTTAAATAATTAAATAATATATAAATAGCATTAAAGTTGGTCATATTTATAAAAATATTTTATCATAAACAATATGTTAATAACATAGGTAGAGGGTAAAGTAAAATAATTTGTAAAAATTATAGGCTTAATTTTTTAAAATATATTCTTTAAGTGAAATATTTTAAAATAGAATAAAAAACTCTTTGTGTGAAACAGAGAGAGTATAAACTAAATAAAGATTGATTGATCAAAGTGGCTTAATTGAAAAGTAAATGTTACTCCATAGTAATTCCTTTATTCATGATAATGTATAAATTTATGAGAGACCGATGTTAAGCTTAGTGAAAAATGTTCAATCAATCTACATATGTTGGTACATTCGAGAATGTGTAAGAATTACTCAGAGAACTTATCAAACCGACCTAAGAAAAACCTAAACAATAGATTGAACATATGTATTAGCAGCTGACCTATATATCATTCCTTGCTGACCCATGGACAGTGAAAAGGTACAGAAAAGTTTAAGAATACTTAGGGGTACTAACTACGGCTATGTTTCAACACACTTTTTTTTTTTTTTCGTGATTTAGTTAATGTTTGCTCCCATAATCTATCTTTCATTTTTATAAGGACATAAATGACAAGAACTAAGATTACCTTAACTTATTCAATTGACTTGCTATTTTAAACGAGTTTGAAAAAGTTTGGATTTTTTCTTTTGCCTCTATTACTTGTTAAGTTGGTCTCATTATCAAGTTGAATTAATTCTGATTTTTATTAATCAAGATTGAGTGATTACATCAAGTTCAAATTGAGTTAAGTTTATCAATGTAATTTAACTCAAACCTGACTTGTCTAAATTACGAATGAACCTCAAATTAGAAATTTATCCAAGTGAGCTTGAACATGCCCTTTCATTTAAATTAAGGGGCAAATCCCTTACATATCCGTATACTACCTCCGACCCAAATTAATTGTTGTTTTACCCAAAAAAAATGTCTCAAAATAAATTTTATTATAGGATTTTGAGGAACAATTAGCCATATATTATTCTCAAACTACCCTTATTTACTACTAGTCCTAACAAATTAAAAGCTCTACTTTCAAGAAACATTCAAAATATAAACAGTTTCTTTAAAATAAAATTAAAAAAAAAAACAACCAAAAGTCCTCTCAAAACAATAACAACCTTTATTTCTCTTCCGTGTTCTTTAGAAATATGAACAGTTTCTTGAAGACATTTTTTTTCTCTTTTGAAAGTTGCACATCGAGTAGAGAGAGACAATAACAACCTTTATTTATTGAGTAAGTTTGGCTCCATTCTAAAATTTAAGCAAAATTCAAAATTTTAATTTGACTCCTAAATTTTCAGATTTTCTTGTTCTTTGTTTTATTTTGTATTTTGGTGGGAAGAATATAAAGAGACATGTCAAAGTGATGGTTAAAACACACGGAGTGAATTGTTAAAAACAAACGGTTTTTGAGAAAAAGTATGATGCTTTAAGAGGAAAGAGAAAATTAATTGTCAATACAATGATTAGAATTAAATAAGGGTAAATCGGTCTTTTTATTAGCTTTTTTAATTTATATGCATAGTCCTAAAACTATAATTAATTTGGGACGAAGGTAGTATATATAAAGTCTAATAAGTCTAAAATAGGTAAAATTTGCCAAAAATAGAAAATCATTTTTATAACATTTAATATTGTCCTCGAAAATACAAAATTGTATTTATACAAAATAATAATATAATTTTTAAATAAAAGACAAATCAATTTAGTCAAATTTCTTAGGAAATTGTACCTTGCATTTTTCTCTCTCCTCTCACTCTCACCAGTAAACGTGATACTACTTTCTTCATGCTAAAATATGTGTTTTTTATTATATTTTGGAACATCCTAAATAAGTATATTGAATGAAATACATAATAAGTCAAAAATATTTATTAAAACTCGTTTAAATTTAATTTTTTAAGAAAAATTATTTTGAGACTAAGATGGTACAAATCTATGACATATTTAAGTATTACTCTTAAATACTCCCTCCATCTTGAAAAATAATATTTTTCTCTTGATATGTCCCCAAAAATAGACTTAGCTCTAAAAGAAAATTATATTTATATTGCAATTAAAATGAGGTAAAAATTACAAACAAAAGTTGCAATCCTTAAAGTTTGACTTGTCAAATGTAATTATTTTCTAAAGTGGGAAAGAGTATTGTATAACATACTATTAATATTTTCAATTAATACACTATAATATACTAAACCAATTTTTTAGGTATAATGATATACTTACTTTGCAACTAAAGTTCTTTTTTGGAAGATCAAATTATATGGAAAAAAAAAGTCTACTTTCTCCTATGTTTGTCTTGAAAAAGATTCAACATTTTCAAATTTAAGCTACAAATTTTTATTATTTTTTAATTTCCTTCTATCTTTTAAAAAATATGAGACGTTTTCTATGTCTAATACCAAAAAATATACAACTTTAGTGCAATTTAAAGAATATATTTAAAAATAAGAATATATTTTTTTAAGTTTAACTTTTTCAATATGATCAATCGGAACAAAGGAAACAATATATAAATGTGATGTACAAATGTACTAAAATCTCTGTCTTAATAAAGAATATACTTATTTACCGACCGTAGGGAGTGTAAAATTTGCAATACAAATTACAACTATGAAATTGTAATATTGATTTTGATAACCAAAATAAATAATATTTTAGCTAACATGTATCTAAAGGGAATTAGATTCATTTAAATCATACATTTATAGAGATTTTATTCTAAGACTCGCCCTAGTATAAAACAATTTATTTATAAATTCAGTTTCACCATAAGTTTTGGACCGGAGAGGCAGTATTGTAATATGAATTAGGGTAAAGCGAAAGAGTAGGTCTCTTGTAAGACCGTCTTGCGGATTCTAATATGTTATACAAAAATTATTACTCTTTTCTTTCTTGATAAAATTTCATGTTTGTATAACTTGTTGATTAAAAAGGAATATTTGAATCTATTATAAAAATTAGTATAATATGTATTTTTTAAAGATACTCGTGTAAGAGTCACACTTATTAATTAAAGTGAGACTCAAATAAAGGGTTAAATGTTAAAATAAATTTTCAAGAACACAAATATTAGATTGTAGACATTTGCTAAGTATATCAATGTAATAGTGGGACTCATCATTTGTTTGTTATATTTTCAAATTATATTATTAATGTCTATACTTTTTATTCATAGTTTGTTATTCTTTTTTATGGGGGTGAAAATAATTGTGTTACAACAATAAAAATTTCAAATTATTTTTTGGTGAATACATCATATATTGGTTCAGTCAATAGTTGAAAGTATGTATGCATCTTTTTTAGAGTCTTTTGATGACATGTCATATTTACAAGGAAGAGTTATACTTGCCCCGACACTTGATGTTGTGGACACTATAAATGAGTAAATGGTTTCTAAAATTCACTCGAAAGGAAAAACTTATTTAAGTTCAGATTCTATCTGCAAGGCAAAAAACAACTTAAATTTATTTGAATAAATTCATTTTGCGGAGTTTTTGAGTAGTATAAAGTGATTAACATTGCCTAGCCATGAACTAACAATTAAGATTGATATTTCGGTAAAGCTGTTGAAAAACATTGACTTTACTGCAGGGTTGTGCAATGGAACAAGACTAATCATTACAAAGCTTGAGCATCACATTATAGAAGCTAAAATTTTAAATAGAAACAATGTTGGAGACAAAGTGTTTATCCCAAGAATGTCATTGTCCCCATCAGATATGAGATTGTCTTTCAAGTTTCATAGAAGACAATTTTCATTGGCGTATCGTATGCAATGACAATTAATAAAAGTTAAGGTCAATCACTGTCGCATATAGAATTCTTCCTGAATAAGTCAATGTCCGATCTGGGCAAATGTATGTCGCAGTTTCTACGGTAACAAACCACTCTGATCTTAATATATTGATATGAGATAAAAAGGAAAAACCAATGAATAAAACAACAAATATTGTGTACAAAGAAATTTTTTAAAATATATAATATTATCGACACAATGATGTATTTCTATTTAAGTTGTTATCGCCAAGATTACTTTTCTTTAATTTATACTTTTAATTTTATTTTTTTCTTTATTTTACTTAATTATAATTTAATTAAATATATATATATATATATATATGTTCGTATGTTTAACGCACCAATATAAAACTAATTATTCAATAGTTAAGGTGGGAAACTTAAGGATCACTCGGAGAACCCATAAATCACTCATGTTAGGAATAGGAGCAACTTGCTAACATTAAACTCCTTTTTGACCCACTTACCACTGGACTCCACTCACGACTTCGATTATAAAGCACATAAGCATGTCTGCCTTAATTATTTGCCTGTCACGCCAGTTTAAAAAACTTCGTAAAATACTATCATAAAGTCCTCTTTTTTTCTATTCATTCTTTTTCTCTAAGGTCGAAGATAAATAAGTGAGTTGTGAGCCTCTCTATTAAACTAATACAGACACAAAGGTATATTTATTTTGGAACGAAAAAAATAATAAACACTTCCTCCATTTCTAAAGAAAATAAGTATCTCCTATTTCTTACTTTTTGTGACGTCTCAAAATAATTATTTTCTTTTCCTTTCTAAATTTTTTTTTTAAGTCAATTATCTAAGCGTGTCCTTTCTTAATTATAAGATAGAGAAATGGTCAACATTGATTTTACACCACTAATAATAAATAGATAAGTATTAAGGGGGCTTCAGAAAAAAGATAAGCATTAAGGGAACTTCAAAAAACCTCCCTCAACTATGACTTAATTTTAACTCGATAGCCTTAACTATTGAACCAGGCAGGTTGACCCCTTCTTTGGGTCA
Organism: Platycodon grandiflorus; assembly: GCA_016624345.1. Taxonomy (NCBI): domain Eukaryota; kingdom Viridiplantae; phylum Streptophyta; class Magnoliopsida; order Asterales; family Campanulaceae; genus Platycodon; species Platycodon grandiflorus. The sequence goes on along the minus strand of CM028363.1, from coordinate 64,071,498 downwards.
TACCCGGGTAAATAAATCCTTCAGTTAGTTGTTCGTTAGTCGAATTAACACAAAACCCATGTGCATGTCACATGGCTCTACATTGTTATCTTCCATGACCAAAATGCCCTTTAGTCAATTGGTCAACTTCATCTTTAACCTAACTCTGGTGAATTCAAAAGCTCATTCAAACAACAAAAACTATAAATCCCACATCATTATTTCTTCATCTTTTATCATTCCAATATTTAAAGAGAGTATAAGCTTGGAATTTTCTTCACTAAATAACACATAACCCATAAACAAAACAATAGTAACTTTTAACAAGAAATCAAGACAAGCTCAAGACAATTTTTATCGAAGGAACCGCACAACTCCGCTCTTCTGAACACTGGCCAATCGCAGGATCGTTTGGTTTCAATGAATGTCACTCCGCCCTAACGTACAATGGCGTTGATCCTCAATCAAATTGGTTGACATTCTTCGAGCCCTAATGGGTATGATCAACAAGTAAACAACCATGGCGCCCCTTACCCATCATTGCGTCAACCAGCCTCCTCTGCCTCCATCAACCTTCAGCGAATTTCAAAAATTTTGATACCGAAGCCCAATTTCATAACAAACCCAGTTGATTTTGATTTTTGTTTTCGGGGAAACAAAAAGGGAGAAGATTGCATGCCCAATAAAACCCTAACTCATTCAATTCCTTCATCGAGTCCTAATCGCATATGATGGGCATGAACTTTTCGACAATCATCTTTAGGTCTCCCTCTCAGCGCCGCAAAGCCACTGCGAGCTTAGTTGGTGACGGAGGAAGGGTAAGAAGAAGATCAAATCAGTGGCGTCATTTGTGGAGCAGGGTCGGACAATGCAGTGGTGGAGGTTGAGCGAAGGCAGGGATTCGAACCCATCGTCGTTGGGAGAGTTTCTGGAAGTTGAACGGAGATTTAAGGAAGAGCCATTGTTTGGTGTTGAGCTTGAGAGTGCGGTCGATACTCAGCCGCCGAGGGATGGGAGTTTGGAATGGTAGTCACAGTGATTAGCAGGGCCGGTCCTGACATTTTGAGGGCCCTGTCTTAAATTTAAAATTAGGCCTCAAATTTGATAAAAAATAATTACCAAAAGATGAAAACAAATTACATATTTTTTAACATTATAATGTTAAAATTATTTTCTTACAAACGAAATACCAAAATAACTAAATCCCCAAACTACTATCAAACTTTTTATTTGAAAAGTAACATTCTTCTAACATTTCTTGACGCAAAATCTTCAATTAGATCTTCATAATCAATTTTTTTTCCAAATAATCATTCTCTATTGCTATGAAAGCTAATCCATTGAGTTTTTCTTGTGTCATTGTAGAACGTAAGTAGGACTTTAATAACTTCAATTTCGAAAAACTTCTCTCTGCAGATGCAACTGTCACAGGAAGAGTCAACAAAATTCTATATGCAATAATTGTATTAGAAAAATAATCTACACGTCTCAAAATCTTTAAAATATCAACAAGTCCTACCTTTGCTAGGTTGTTTATTGCTCATGGTCAATTACTTGATTGAATATATAATTGATATTTGATGGAGTAAAATTTGTCCGTTCTTGAGCGAGATTATTGAAGGCGAAAAAGTGAAGAGAAGTTGAGCCGTCGATCTCAGGGACGACGAGCTAGGAGTGCAGCATTATTTTTTAGAGAGAAAGAAGCTGAGAATTGGTGTGATATGAGATATTTTAGAGAGATAGAAATAAAAAAATAATTAAATATATATAGCATATATATAATACATATATGTGTAAGATTTGGGGCCTTCAAAATTTGAGGCCCTGTTCCATGTATCACCTTAGAACACCCTCAGGACCGGCCCTGGTGATTAGTATCACAAAAATCATACTGAATCGTGAAGTTGGGGAAAAATGGTAAAGTTGAGAGAGACATGCTAAAATAATTACAAATAGTAAAGGGTAACTTTGTCTTTTTATTGATTCCGTTAGCTCTGTGATGGAAAGTGAGTTAGATGGACTAACTCACTCAAGTTCATAGTTCAAGGGGATATTTTTTGTCCGTACATAGTTAAAGGTTTTTTTTTTTGAAGTTTACCCTTTTCTTAAACTTGGTATTTATTTAATAAAGGAAAAAAAAAGACAATCCTCAATAAAAATGGTCCAGTGTTAACGATACTCAAACAGTCTAAAACATCTAGTCAGGTGAGCTGACAGTACAATTTTTAAACATTTTTGCATTGACTTATAAAAGGTGGAATCATGTTTAGAGAGAGAGAGAGAGATGTTAAAGATGATTTTCTCGAGTCACGAGTTCCTCTAGCAGTCAATTTTCATGGTATGCATATCCGATGATGATTGGAAAATTTTGTAATCAATGGTCCATTTAGACCCACACAATTATGATGTTCCAAATGCAATCATAAGGTTGTAATAGGAGTATTACTTTTATATACTCCCTCCATTCCTAAATTATTTTCTTGGTTTTATTTTTTCTCCGTTTCTAAATAATTATCATGCTTAAAATTTTTATTTTTAAAATATTATTTTTATTATTTTATTCTTATTATATACATGAGTATTAAAAAAAATTACTCATTATATCAATATTAATACTTAAATTAATTATTTTTTTAATCCACGTGTCAGGTTAAACAAGACAATAATTTAGGGACGGAGGGAGTATATATCTATGGTTAAATGCATTAGTTAGGGGTGTAAGTGGTTCGGTTTGAGCCAAAATCGCAAACCGAACCACCCCCTAACAGTTCCAAAATTTTCAAACCGAACCGAACCATTGCAAACTTCAAACCGAACCGAATCGGTAAGTTCGGTTTGGTTCGTTTCCGCGGTTTAATTATTTTAATATTTTTAAAAAACTTTTTAATTTTTTAAAATTTTTTTACCTTTCAAATATATAAATATATATAAATTATATATAGATATAAAAATATATATATTTACATATATAAATATAAATTATATATAGATATAAAAATATAGATAAAAATATAAATATAAATATATATATATATATATAATAAATTAAATGAAATGGTGGTGGTTCGGCACAAAAAACCGCAGACCGAACCGAACCGCTCGGTTTACAAAATTTTCAAACCTAAACCGAATCGTCGTAACCCTAAACCGAACCGAACTGACCGATTCGGTTCAATTCGATTCGATTTGGTGGTTCGGCGGTTCGGTCTTACACCCCTAGCACCAGTAGTCCCTGTATTTTACAATTTTTTAGCATTAGTCTCTGTACTCAAAACGTGCAAATTTGAGCCCAAAGTACGCTGTTTTTGCTTCTCAGTCGTCCCTTTGTTAAATGCCGTTAAAATTTCAACAGTTAACTCAACATATGTGCTGCACACGTGAGATTTTTTAGGGTAAAATAGTAACTTTTGATTTTTAATTTTTAAATATTTATTCTTTTCTCTCTCCTCTATTTTCCACTGTTCATTCTCACTCTCTCTCTATACACACACACAGAAACATACAAAGGCAATAACGAAGACAAATTAGACACCCACGAAGACAAATTTATCTCTACACCCTCAACCATTTCCAAATCGCTACTCCGTATTAATGATCTTCTCCTTTCCGACGACTTAATTTTATCTATGGAAGCAAACCTCGCCGCCGGAGATACCACACCACCGTCATCTTGGAATAAAGAGTAAGACGTTGTTGCCGCTACTGGGGAGGGTATAGACGAATACATTGAAGAAGAGCCGGTGAGACGTTGAACTAGTGTCATAAAGTCATTAGGGTTGGTGTGAATAACCTTCGAAGAGACGATGTATATGATGACCAGGCTGGCTGCTTGTTCTTGGGTGTTGAGATTGGTGGTAGTGGTGATCTTGCACGGGTTTTTTAATCTTGTAAGAGTCTTTAGACACCCACGAAGACAAATTTAATATGTATAATATGCAGATTATTAAATTGAAGACAAGAATCATTAAAGGGGAGAGAGAGCAGCTTGAATAGAGAAAAGGTTACACATGCAATATGGGTAGACATGCCCAAACGGTTCAAACCGCCGGTTCCAAAAACCGCCAGACAACAAACCGTAACCGAACCGAAAAATCACGGTTACGGCTCCGGTTCCGAACCGGCTAAGCCGGTTCCGGTTCCAAATCGTAATTTTTAATTATTTTTTAAATATTTTCTTATAATTTTTTTAAAAAAAGATTTCATCTTAAAACTTTGTACAAAGCATTTTTTGAATTTTTGAAACTTTGTAAACTTTTCATTTTTGAAATTATAGAGTAAACAAGGCAATTTCAAAACAAAAATTTAAATTTTGGCGATTTTTCACGGTTTAGAACCGGCGGTTCCGGTTCCCGGTTCCAAACCGGCGGTTCACGGTTTTGAGAAATTGGAAACCGAAACCGAACCGTGTAACCGGCGGTTCCGGTTCAGGGACGGTTCCGGTTCCTCACGGTTCCGGTTTATGTGGTTTTTTGGGCGGTTCGGTTCCGGTTCGAACCGCCGGTTCTGAACCGTTTGGGCATGTCTAAATATGGGTTCTTTTTTGAGTAGTTAATCTCTTCTTCTTTTCTTTAATATTTTTAATCAACTTGTGCTTAAAAACAGATTCAAGTTGGAGTAATATATAATTACGTGAATGAAGAGGCAAGTTGTCAGCAAATGTTCTTGATTTTTTGTAGGCTTATTCGCTCGATCTGGTGAAGGGCGTCTAATTAACCAACTTGTGAAAGCATTGGCTTCATTTTTCGAAATTGGGAAGCATTTCATGAAAAAAAAAATTATTATCAGTAAAAAGGTCTTTGGTTTTGTTGATTTGGTGTTTCAATTTTGTCGGAATTGATGTATAAATTCTTGTATTTTGACTTTTCCCTTTTTAATTTTTTGTTTGGGATTTCATCTTCAAACCTGGAGATGATTTCCCTCTGCTGTTGTTAGAGAGGAAGGGGGAGACAGCCTGGGAGAAGTTACCATTTTGCCCTCATTAAAATCTCACGTGTTTTGGACATGGCCATTAACGACTATTTTCTGACGGCCGTTAACGGAGGGACCACGGGCAAACAAAAACAGCATACTTTGAACCCAAATTTGCATTTTTGAGTACAGGTACTAATGCTAGAAAGTTGTAAAATACAAGGACCACTGATGCATTTAACCCTAATTTATAATGTCCTTATGTTCCTAATTAAGTTAAGAAAAAAATAGCAATTGCTAAAGTGACTTCGTCCATAACCTCTCTTTTGAAGATAATAATTATATTTTTCCAATCATAATCTAGGGTTTATGCACTGTACAGTTTTTTTCTAATTTGTGATCCTCAGTATATTATTTCATAAATTACTCAAAATTCAAGGTCCAAAACCTATTTTTTCATCGAGGTTATTGTCATGTGTTCACAACAATTTGAAGGCTAGAGAATGGGGTGTTCAGAACGAGAGTTTTTCCAATTCAAATGCGAGAATGGGTGCCAACTCGCCGACGAGGTGTTACTTTACTCGCTACCAGTTGATTTTTATTGAATAACTTTTTGTTCATTCACCAAATCAATATAATTCAAAGTCTTTGTAAATTTCTTTGTGGATGATTTACGAATGGAGTATAACTTTATAGACATTCATAGCGTACATTCATACTTCATTACTTTAGTCTTAAATAATTACTATCTGGGATATATGTTTTGTTAATGAGACCTTCTACTAAGTGTTGTAATAAGTAAATTATAATTTTAATATATTTGAATCAACGAAATAGAAAAATTTACTATTTTTTTCCTTTTAAAAAATATTTAGAATTTTTGTTGTTGTTGATATAATTGAATCATGATTAAGATCGGATCCAATCCGCTATTTTTTTAAAATTTGGGTAAAGATATGATCTATCTAGTATTTAGATTTGATTTGACCCATTTAATAAATTAATAAATCATGTTAAAGGTTAGATTCCTTAAGGTGTGCTAAATTCTTGACGAACATTACAATTTAATTAAGGGTTTGTTTTGGTACATCATTTTTGAATTCTATAAATATTTAAATTTTATAGAATTTAAATATTGTGGAATATTGATAGGTTGCATAATATACATACATTTTGTTGTATATTTTCCTTGTTTTTTTGGCATTTAATCATGCTTAGCCTTCGAGTTTTGATGTGTTTCTTATTCTTGAAGGGAAATGGAGGGAATTAACAAAAATGGACTCAATTCATTGATTTTGTGAGCTGGGAGGTCCAGAAGCTGAATTGGAGTAAGGCGTGGTCACGGCTTATCAAAATGCGGGTGCTGTTTTGCTATCTTGATAGAAGGTGTGGGCTCACTCAAGACAATTTCAGGAATCATCAGCAAGTGACGCCCCAACTCCTAAGAAGTCAGTTTTTAAGTCTCCTAATTCAATTCCAAGAAACCAAGCTTTGAATGGATGTATCTAGGCTAATTGAGGGATATGTGGGAGTATTTGTTCAAGTTAGTGGGTAGTAATGTGGAAGTTTTTATTTAAACTTTGTGTTAGCTCTTGTAACAACCACTTTGGGGAGACATACGATTAATCATTAGCTAATTTCCAGATTTTCTCATCCTCATTCTCTCACCATGTTCATGCAAGGCTAAAGCTCTTTTCCAATCAAAGGATAATTGAAGATTCGGTTCTACACGACTTGTGAGATCTAATTAGTTTTATTTTGTTCTTCTACTTCTTTATTATTTATATATTTCCTGCGCTTCTTGATATTGTTATTTTAGTTGATTGCACAATAAGAGCTCGTTGTTCAATTGTCAAAATAGCAAATCGCCATTTAGAACGTCGAATTCGTAATTGTTTGACTGTTCTAATACTTGTGGCAATTAGTATAGGTGATTACAAAAGAGGTGATTATTCTATGCTATGGAAATATATAATCTAGTCTAAATGAACCTACATGTGCGTTTGTTGACTAGAATTGGTGGTCTTTCTCATTCTTAAAGCTGTTGATAGATTAAATTCTATGATCGTATCTAGGATTGTTTAATGGCAAGAGAAATAATGAGAGAACGTTTCCTGATTATCGAGGAAGTAAGGAGAGATAGGTTGTTAGGTCGTACCAATAACCATAACCAATTTGGTAGAGAATAGAAGGATTATCTTTGCATCAATGATCAAGTCAATGAACCGTTTCTGAAATTACTCCTTTGGTTGGATAGTTTCATCATTTTGAATCTCGTTCACTTAAATCATTTTCTTGTTAATTTATTTCAATTATTCAACAATATCCAACCCCCCCCCCCATTTACTGTTTTCATTAATTTTACAATTCATGTCAAATTGAGTTAAGCCAATCTATGTGAACATGACATTGCTTACTACTACTACAAATCAATAATCTAAAAAAAAGCAAGTTATTATTATTGTTGGTTTCGACAACAATCAAATATGCTTTCAAAATCATAGTAATTCCATTGCTTGGATAATTTGTGTAATTCAATTGTAATTTTAGATTATAGTTAAAATAAGATTTTAATAATATGTCAAATATCTATTATAGGCTAGTCGTAGTGGTGGTTAGTGATTTCAAATGACAAAGGTTCAAACCTTGCTAACACAAAAATTATATTATATTTATATTTTAAAGAGTAAATAGCATATAGTAGTGGTGGTTAATGGCGGCAGTGGATGCTGGAGTTGGCGGCCAGAATTGTTGGAGGTGGCTGCCGATGGTGGTGGCCAGCGGCGGTGGTCGGTGGTGGCGGCCGACGGTGATGGTGGTGGTGTTAGTGAAAGAAGGGTGAGTTGTTATTATGTTAAGTAATAGAGGAAAAAAGGAAACAAAATTTTGAATTTAAATTTCCTTAGGTTTTAGTATAAAATTTGTTTTATGGAATTGAGGCATTTTGAATTGCAATTCAATTCCATTTCAAAATTTTAATTGTGTTCTCAAACGACAGAATTAGTTTTGGAAACTCCAATTTCAATTCCAAACAATGAAATTGGGTTATCCAAAAGGACCCTAATTTTCTTGCCAATAGACGGCAGTTGCAATATATGTATTTAGCTGAAATTTTATTACATTGACAATAGTAAAAGTGTTAATAAAAAATTTAAAAGTTAAAGTTGAATTCAAACCTAAATAAGAGCCCGTTTGGTACAGCGTTTATAAAGCGCAGGTCTTTCCTTATAAATACGTTTGGGATATCACTTCAATACGCAACTTTTTTTTTCCTAGGAGCGTTTTAAACCTTGCGTTTTGAGAAAAAATTGAGAATTCCAGCGTTTTAAAACGCAGCTGCGTTTTGAAAACGCTGCGTTTTCTGCCGCAGTATTGAAATATATTTTTTGTAAATAAACTGCGTTTTGATCAAAACGCTCGATCAAATAGGCTCTAAGATAATAAGAATGCAAAATGGCGTTTTGCCTAAAATTATTTCTACCAGTCTACCGTTCAAATTTCACGTGGACGTCAGCTTCTCAAATTGGGTTGGCTTGCCTGTTATGAACAGCACAACGTTCCCACTTCAAAAAGCTGAGAGAGAAAAAAAAAGAGAGAGAGAGAGAGTGAAGCTTCTCCTGTTCCCATCTCAGTTTTCATAAAGCATCCAAATGAAGAAAAAAAAAAAAGAAAAAGGGAAATATGGTTGCTTCTTATTGCCGCAAAATCATTCTCAAATTTTCCGCCGAAAGAGGGAGCAAACGGACAGCATATTACACGCAGATTTCTAAATTACCCGCCCAAACCTCTCACTAATTGCTCACTTTTAGCATGTTATGTGATGTGCTCAATCCAATTGTGGGCACCCTCTTATATTCTCAGAATGATAATGATCACAAAAACAGTTATGTTATATCGAAGATGTTTATATCACTTTTAGAAAATAAAGTCTTAAAAGGTACGAAAACTATAAAAATAAATTTTAAAAATAAACACTTTAAGTCAATATGCAAAAATAAAATAATTTACTATTTAATTGGAACATAGAAATTCTGTTCTTTCTTTTTTTTCGGCCAGGCAACCATACTGAGACTTTAATTGCTCCTTTCCTCTCCTCCCTTATAAGAATTCTTGTGTGTTTCTATTTCATAATTATAGGTATAATGATTGACTTTGCAACGTCAACAACGTCCCATCACCATCTTCCTTTATAAATTTTTAGGAATTTGAAATTGAACTAAATCTACTACCTCCGTCCCAAAATATTTGTCATATTTGTAAAATTTTTTTGTCTTAAAATAATTATTGTTATAAAATTTAAAAAAATATTTGTACATGTTCTACCAAAAGTGTCCTTATTTATTACTCACATTAAAGAGAGTTGGTAAGAAAAAAGAAAAAAAAATACTCTTATAACTTGTCTACAATAATTGATCTTAAATAAGAGTAGATCAGTCTTTTTGAAAGCTTTCTTAATTGTGTGCACATTACTAATGACAATTATTTTAAGGCGATGTAATATTTATTAAATTTGTTCATGTTGATATATATATATATATATATATATATATATATATATATATGGGAGTATTCATAGTTCTTGAAAATATAACCATCAATGGTTACTATCATATCAACCATTGGATTGAAAATCAATGGCTAAGATTAATTGCATTAAATGACTCACCTACTTGCATTAATTGACTCACCTACTTGCATTAATTATATTTTCCAACTACCCATTTAATCTTAGCCATTAATTTTCAATCCAATGGTTGATATGATAGTAACCATTGATGGTTATATTTTTGAAGTAACCATTGAATACTCCCTCATATATATATATATATATATATATATATATACAAGGATAATGACTTTATAAGTTCCTCGACTATGGCCTATTCCACAATTAGTCCCTCAACAAAATTTCATGCAGTTTTCGTCCCTACCACTTCAAATTTGCACGCCAAAAGTCCTTTTGATGAATGTCGTAAGTAATTTGCCGTTAAGTTGCCCATGTGCCTCCCACATGCGTTTGGCCAAGAGCGAAAATAAAATTTTACCATCTTCTTCACTTTCTTCAACCCCTATCCCTAAATCACATAAACCAATTACACTTCAAAACTCAATCCAACAACAAAGCACACACATAATCAATCAAACAAGAAATAAACACAAGAACAGTACTCGCGTGCGCATCAGAAACTTCAACTTGAATCTAAGACTGCTCCCAACATTGGAGCCCTAATTAACCATCACTGATTGCTTCAACAGCTTGTTCAAGAATTAAATAGAGCTTCTCCAACCCTAATTTAACCAACAACTCGGAGCGAAGTCGTTGAGAGAAATCGCTCGATGATGAGGCCTTCTCCTCGAAGAGAATTTCAACGAGCTTGGCAATTTCGGCCATGACCAGGAATCTAATTGGACTTTCAGAGATGAGAGGTTCAAGGAGAAAATACAAGAAATCGCAACCGAAGGTTCGTGTCGGATTGCCGAAGAAGAAATCTAATGTATTCAAACTAGCCTTTTGTCTTCCCCCAAAGCTCCAATCACTCATCGATTTGTCCGAGACCAAATGGGACGACTAAGGCAGTGTTCTTGAGAATTACAAGTCGTTCGGCGTCATTTCCAACCTTAATTTGCTCGGTGCTCGCTTTTGTACTAAACGCATCATGGAAAACAATTCGCTTCAAGTCCCTCCCCTAGAGCCCGAAGAACCTGTATTGGAGTTTGATCCCATTGATTCCGGCAGTGAGCTCGAAGAACACGATCAGTCATCTCTCTTAGTCTGAACCCTCGCTTTGTAGTTTGTGAAATTTGTTTGCTGCTTCATAATGGTAGGAATTTTGAACAAATTAAGTTGAAAATTTGAACTCACGTAACTTTGGTTTATTGTTTGTTTCTTTGTTCCTAAAATTTGTTCCTGAAATTCCATTTTCATGTTTTGGGGATAGGGTTGAAGAAGGTGAAGAAGATGGTAAGGAAAATTCTATTTTCGCCCTTGGTCAAACACATGTGGGAGGTACATGGGCAACTTAACGGCAAATTACTAACGACATTTAATCAAAAAGACTTCCGGCGTGCAAATTTGAAATGGTAAAAACAAAAATTGCATGAAATTTTGTTGAGGGACTAATGATAGAATCTGCCTTAGTCAAAGAACTTGTAAAGTCATTATCCCTATAAATAATTCCTAATGCATTGAAAGCACCACCAATACAATGACGTTAGTTGTTTTTATTAAAAGAATCCTTAACAAGCACTCCCTTTGTTCAAAAAAATATATATATAAGGTAAGTTTTCCTTTTTGTCTATTCCAAAAAAAAAAAAAGTGTTAATTCTTTAATTATTTCTAGAAAAATATTTTTACCATTTTACTCTTAATTTTATTATCACTTTAATTTATGAGCCCCACTCTCACATTTGTACTTTTGAAAAATTCACACTACCCTAATATTTATAATAACATTTGTTAAAAACACGTTCCCACCTAGTTACCACCCTTCTAAACTAGTTTCCTCAAAATGAATTTAAATAAAAGAGAAACCTTCAAAAATGACCCCTATATTTATGATCATTTTTAGATTTAGTCTTTCACCCTAAATTTAATTTGACATCATCCTTTTGACTTGTAATTATAAATTTGGTCCTTTCATCCATCTTTTAGTCATGTTTCTAAAATTTCTATTTGATAAAGAATTTATACGGCATATAAGAGATTCATTTTATTGTCTTTCAATCTTAAATGTCATAAATATAAGTTTACTCCCTTTCTTTCTCATTAAAAAATAATAAAATTACATTGAAGATACTAAAATATCTTGTCTCCACGTGGCAACAGTCAGAACACATGGCCATGCTGACCTAGAGCGCAGAAGTCAACTTATCTCGTCCCGGGCTTCACCAACAGCTCGGACCCCGAGCACATCTATCCATCATTTAATCTCGGTCTTCCCCTAGAGCTTGGAAGGACTGACAGCTCGCCATCCTCACCGAACCTGAGAACCCGCAAGTTCTGGACCCGGGCTATAAACCGGAGATCCCGAGGTGTCCACTCTGGGGAGTTGAAGATAATCAACGAAAGCTGCCATATTTAAGGCCCACCTGCTACTACGTCATCCTAGGGCCACTACCAAGCTTCTCATTAGTCTATAAAGTGACTTGCTTTCTAAGTAAAGTTACTTCTAAAAGATCTGCACCAGCTCTCGACGGAGATCTATCTTCTGCATTAATGCTAATTACTTTCCCTTAAAAGCTCATTAATGCAAATAACGGTTGTCATAAATGGATATGTGACTATCTGTCTCAGGCTGACATCTGGCAGACCCACTTGCCTCAAGCCAACATTCTTCCGGTATAAATACGAGGTGATTGCCTTCAATTATGACTTAATTAAGTTCTATTAAACACTTACAACTACCAAGTCTCCAAAGTTTTCAGAGCATTTACTCCTAAAGAGTAGCCTGAATTCTCACCAAAATCATAACTTTTACCCATATACTGATTCTCTCACCAGAGACGTCCAGCTCCATAACGGTACTTTATTAACTTCTTAGGTATCTATTGGAGAACAAGTTTCCTTTATACTTATGCCTATGGAGAGCCGGGGCATCCTACCAATATACTAGCTGTATACGTGAACTTGTCGGGGTTACTAGAATACTTTTTGGCGTGGTCATACATGTTTTAGTACTTCGGTTTAAAAGAAAAATTTATAAGGTATCAAAACTTAAAGCCTTGATTAGAAAGAATTATATAGATAAAAGAAAGTAACACCAATGATTAAATGATAGAGTAGTTTTTATAATGCAAGTCAATAAAATATGATGCAGAAGAGAGAAAATTAATATTATATATATATATACACTAGTTTATTATAGGAAAAACACAAAAAAAATCATTGAAAAATTAAACATATCAAGGAACAAGAATGAATATGTTAGTTTATTAGAAAGAGACTACAATACTTAAAAAATTAAACTTGTATAAGTCACATAATTACTTATCAGAACCATGGATGAAAGTAGTAAGTTTAATTACAAATATTTATTTATCTAAGAATAAAGACTGATTAATGAAAATGAAAATGAAAATAGTATTCACCTTTAAAGCGTATGTTTAGTAAACTGAGTTAATAGAGGGAGGTGGCGTCCGCGAGGAAATGCGCGCCGTCTAATGCCGGCAGTGTCTCCCAGGTGGGAAAACGACGGGGCGAAAACTGGTGGCAACAGAAAACGACGGATCTTTAAGTCGGACGAAGAGGTGGTTTGACCAAAATTAGAATTAGAGTTAAGTTGCCGAATAGGTAACATAACATAGCAGTCATCCACTCTACTTCTATTATTGCCACCTCACCTCACCCCACTCAACATTATACTAATAATTAAAGAAAAAACAAACTATTTTTTGGGTTCCTATATTTTACTCCATCTACAATTGAGTGTGTCATAAGAAATTGATTTTTTTAATTTTGGGTGGATAATGTAACTTGTTGGAAAGAGGGAGGCAGTCAGTCAGTCAGGTTGGTTAATCAACAAAGTACGGAGTCACGAGTTCATGACTTCTTAACTCAAGCCAACATTAGTTTAAGAGTATCATCCAGGTTGGTTAACAACTTTCTCTTCTTTACTAGTAAGAGAGATTTGATGTTCAAACTTCTTTATAGTACATTGTGAATTCATGGACTCGATGGTTATATGAGGTGAACGAGTTTGAGAGGTCTAAGGAGTCGGAAAGGATTTTTTTTTTTTTTTTAATATTAAAAAGTGATATTTACTTTTTAAATTTTAGAAAGAAATGTCTTAAGAATCTCAAACGAACACAAGTTTCTCCTTAATTAGGGATAAACTTTTCGCAAGAGTTACTAGATGAATCACTTACAATAGCCAACTCTATGCTTTGTGGTGTTCTACTTTTCCACAAGATATAAACTGCAAAACGTATGTTTGATAGTTGATACATCCGATACATCAAGCATTTTTATAACTCACTTTTAGTCACAAACGACTCTGAGAGAAATTATTTTAAGAGGCTAAATTATTTCTATTCTGTTTTTCAACTAATACATTCTGAACATTATTTTATTTTACTTTTAAAAAGTAAGGTAGCGCTTTTACTAAGAACTAAGCTTAAATGAGTGATTCGTATAATCGTTCAAAAAAGTGGTCCTTATATGCACTATTTTCTTCTGAATTTAAGCAATTATATTTTGATAAACCAATACTAGTTTTTTTCTTAATTAGTGAAACAAAGTATGGCTAGAGGCCATAGAAAGACATAAGAATTTATCATGTTGGATTGGCAAGTTGACTAGTTATTATTGATGGAACAACAATAATAATTATAAAATTAAACCACTCTCAAATTCAAGCCCGACTACCCTCTATTATGCAAATCAGGAAAAAATAAAAGCAACAATTATAGAAGTTCTAGTTGGTCAGAATAGCTTCCTAAATGACAACGTCCAAGATGTAGCTGTTAGCTTGTTAAGACAACCTAGTGAAAAGAGAAATACACAAAGGGAGCTTCCGTGTGTCTTTTCAAGTATAGTTTCTAGATATCCATAATATTCTAGCTGAATTCCAACTCATACTTTCATAATCCCCATCACACAATTTTCTCTCCCGAAAAACTCCCGTCAAAATTCGAAAAGAAATGAAAAACAATAGATTTCAACAGCTAATCATATCAGCATCTACTAAAATCAAAACCTGTGTTACTACAATAGAATTATAGTTGAGAAAAAATCCTACCAACTACATTCAATAGAATACACAAAAGTAGCTTAATTACATAATAGGCCAAACTTTAAGCAGTTGCCTTCCTAATCCATAAATTGCTAATACTCCAATAGTTGTTCTTAAGAACTTTGCCAACTAATGTAAACAAACCGTGAGCCGTAATAAACCATGAACCGTAATAAATTATAGTAAGTTTTAATATGAAACTAATGAGATCAAATTTTCAAAATTTCATAGGCATCGAAATTTCTCAATGTAAGTATTATACCCTGTTTACATGAAAAGCCAAATGCATTGATGCTAAAACATGTCATGGCAAGCGAATAAATCCAGAAATTTTCATGTATTGCATTATTCTAAACGTAAAAGTAGATGACGAAATTTTCATATACCATTAAAATTGATTGAATCAATATTGTTTGCAAGCTAAGAGTTCTCAACAAAAGCTCTCCTATTATTCCTACATCAAAGTAACCAACCCTTTTGAGGATTATGTGTTCCGAGAGCTTAGAATTGATTTCTTTCTGGAGCCATTTTTGGTATAGACAAGGGTAAATTTAAGAAATAGTGAGAATCCGCAAGGAGGGCAATGTAAGTTGCTCCATTTAGTCAAAAGATATGTATGTCCGTTTTGTAGAATGTGAACGTTCTTTCAGGTAATCAAGTTGAGATTACACAACATATGTATGGTATGCGACATATCAATACAATGGGATAATCTAGTAAAGATTACATTTTAATTACCTACAATTTTTCATGAGTAAATAGGACAATAAAATGAATTAGTTATTCCACTTGTGTTTGAATAGTTCATAACTAGAATTAACTCTCGAGTTTATGACATAAATTAACGAAATTTGATATGCAAAATATAAATCATGCATTTGATTTGATATATACAGGTTCGAATTTACTCATGCTCATTCTAAATAAATCAAACTTGAATATAAGAGGTTGAATATATACTTAATTAGTTTGATCTTGAACTCAAACTTGTATAAAACTTTAATCAATCAACTAAACTCGCTTTATCTTATTAATTCCCTTCAAATATGTATTGAAGAAGCAATTAAGAAAAAGTAAATTAGTTGGAGGTTTGGACTAACTACCAAGAGCCAACGAGAACTAGTCAAAGGAAAATTCCAATGCGATCTATCATTAGAGGTTCTTGTGATATGAAAAATAAAAAATTAATCATAAGGGGATGAAGTGAGATACTAACTATAAAAGGTCAGACATTGACTAATTAACTACAGTGTGGAGGGGCATTAGGCAAGTCCACCAGTTGAACTTCATGGAAGGCTACTTTTGCAACGTGGGAGTGACACACAGACAGACAGACACACAATAGAGGATAGATTATAAGGCCATAAGGAAGAAGAAGGGTCTTATGCCGCTCTCCAGTCTCCACCTCCCTTTTAAAAGTTGTGCCCAGCCCAATAATTGTTAACATAGATTATTTTCTTCAGCCATAAATGTTGGAAATTAGTACAAATTAATATTGCAATAAAACTAGTGTACTCGTACCAATTACCAATTCAATTCAATTCAACATTATTTTGTTCCAAATATGCTTCTACTTTTCTAGCATGCATTATATTGCTGAGAACTATTTGCTTTTTGTTATTTACTTTACTTGTCTCGTATTAAGACTTTCTTTTTTATGAATTATTTTGATACGTCTTTTTTTCTTTTTTTAAAAGGAATCATGTGGTTTGGTTATATATAAGAACATATTTTTTTCGACATCTATCATTTATTCGAGAAAATTTGATTTCCATTTACTTTTAATAAGTTTGAGACCTATAATATGGAAATATAACCAGCAAAGGGATCATTTACCATCATTGACTCATTATCTGTTGAGTTTTATACAATATATAGTAGATTTTCAAATGAATATATTACTTACCGATTAACATAGTTATAGAGTTTCAAATTTGAGAAAAATTAGGGTTTAAATCTTGCTGCATGCTTGCACTTATCATATATAAATATCAAAATGTGTAATGTATATTTGTTTTTAACTTACCTATAACAGTTTAAAATTTTACTAAGATATATTAGAAACTTAACATTGATAAAATAACTTTCAAGTCTTCATCATCAAGAAGGATTACGGACAATACCTGAAAAAATAATTTCTAATTGTAATTCAAGTGTAATACTAGTGCGAGTGTAGTTCCCAAAAAGTAAACTAAATTGGGGGTTATAGAGAAAATATATTTATTGAGCATCACGTAATACACATCCACATACATGTACACGTACAACACGACTGATAGTGAATAGTGATATAATATAATGTGAAATACACAACATAGTCATGTTACAAAAAGTTAATTTTAAAGGTTAATGACACCACTAGTCCCTTGACTATGGACTATTTTATCAGTAGTTTCTTAACAAATTTTTTTCAAATTTTAGTCCCTTGATTATGAAAATTAGACACTGTTGGTCCTTTTGTTGGATGCCGTTAGTATTTTTCCGTTAAGTCCATCATGTGCCCATCACATGCCTTTGGTTAAGGGTATTTATGAAATTTCACGTGCAAATATATTTTCTAATACTTAAAACAATATATTATTTTCTCTCTCTCCCTCTACCCCCCCCCACTTTCTAAATCGACAAAGACGGTCGAATCTACTTTCATATGTGTATACAAAGACATCGATCCTTATCTCCCCGAAAATTGATCTCTTTGTTAGGCTTTACATCCCCAAAACCAACATCTTAACCCACTTTCATATGTGTATACAAAGACGGTCGAATTCAAAGACTTTGCAGCATTGGTGAAGTCCCCGCCGAAATCGATCTTTCCACCGGCGTTCAATCCAAAGACATCGATCCTTATCTCCCCGAAAACTGATCTCTCTGTTAGGCTTTACATCCCTAAAACCAACTTCTCAACCCACTTTCATATGTTTATACAAAGACGGTCAAATCCAAAGACTTTGCAACACCCGTGAAGTCCTCGCCAGAATCAATCCTTCCACCGGCGTTCAATCCAAAGACATCGATCCTTATCTCCCCGAAAATTGATCTCTCTGTTAGGCTTTACATCCCCAAAACCACAAACCCAAAACAGAAACTCCCCGTACTAATTTACTTCCACGGTGGCGGCTTTGTGATCGAAACTACCTCATCTCCCACCTATCAAAATTTCCTAACTGCGTTTGTTGCCAAAGCTAACGTCTTGGTAGTTTCTATTAATTACTGATTAGCCCTAGAACATCCACTCCCTATCGGAAACGAAGATTCATGGGTTGCGATAAAGTGGGTTGCTTCACATGCTAACAGACACGGTCAAGAGCCATGGCTGATTGAGAATGGTGATGTCAATCGGGTGTTCTTTGGTGGAAATAGTGCGGGCGATAACATTGCACACAACATGACAATTAGGTAGGTTTAGAAAGGGGGGGGTGGGGATGTTGTGGCGAGGAGGGTGGGGAGAGAGAGAAAATAATATATTATTTTAAGTATTAAAAAATATCTTTGCACGTGAAATTCTATAAATACCCTTAACCAAAGGCACGTGATGGGCACGTGATGGGCACATGACGGAGAAAAATATTAACGGCATCCAACAGAAGGACCAACCATGTTTAATTTTCATAGTCAAGGGACTAAAATTTGAAAAAAAATTGTTAAAGGACTACTGATAAAATAGTCCATAGTCAAGGGACTAGTGGTATCATTAACCCTAATTTCAATAGCACAACTAGAATCTAGTACAATATTGCCTAATACTGATTTAATATAATACACTCTTAATTAGAGATGGATGGAATAATGGACGGAAATAGTGATGGTTTAGTGAAATTAGTACTACTATAAGGTAAGGTAATGAACAAGAAGCGGAAATTCAGGGACAACTTTGGAGAATGGGATTGCTATTTCCATGTCTTCTTTCCCAAATAAAAATCTTTGTGCAGCCCCGCCAGAGATTTTCCCGCAGGCTTTACCTGCACCTATTGCACACACACCTCTCTCTCTCTCTCTCTCTCTTCGTCCCACCACCACCTGGCCCCTTCTCCCTTGTCAAAAGAAGATTTTCATTCCCCTTGAGGCCATTTTCGTCTTTTCAGAAAAAGGGCAACTAAGTCATTACCTATACGCATCAGCATAGCACTAATCGACTATGCCACGGGACCCAAAACGCGCGACCACGTTCGCCCGATTTAAGAAGAGAGTTAGAGGAGACATGGTGGGACCCAAACAACTCTCTTTCCCACTACTCTGACTCTGTTGTTAGTACAGGCCCCATTACCCGGATTCGGTTTTGTTCTGCCGTACACCTTAAAATAAAATTACTCCCACACAAAACACAAACGCCCTCTAATTCTTGCCAACTTTGTTTTAGTAAAATAAGACATTATTTCATAAAAATACTCCCCCCCTTTAAATAAAATATTTTCATCTTATACCTCAAATTTTTAAAACTATAAATTTACGTATTTATACTTTCAAAAATTATTCTATGATTTTATATTTTTTAAATAAGACTTTTTAAAAAAAATAAAAATCAAACAGAAAAAAGAGTATTTTTTTTAGACAGTAAAATAAGTAGCAATCACCTATTGATTTAAAGGTGTAGGTCCTAATTGTTTCGAACTTATGTAAATATAACACCTAGAGAATTTTAGGATTTTTTTTTCATTTGAAAGCAGTCATTTTTACTCAAAAAAAAAAAAATACTAAAAAACAACTATTTCATCTGTCCTTAAATTATTGTTTTACTTTATTTTTTTATCTGTTGCAAAATAATTATTTTATTTAAAAATTTTCTTTTTAGGACAACACTTTTACTGTTCTATTCTTATTTTTTTAACGTACTTTAATTATGAGCTACATGCACATGGACATTAAAAAAAACTAAACACTATACTAATATTAATAATCAAGTGGATTATTTTTTTATTAATTCGTGTACCGAGTCAAATAAAAAATAATTTAAAAACGGAGGGAGTATAATTTAAGAATGAACAAAGTATCAAATTTTTATCTATTTATTAATTAAGGAATCAAAAGAGTAAGTATACAACATATTGTAATTAATTATTTTAAAATAAAATTTAAATTTGGTGTATAACTACAAATTGTTATTAACATTAACATCTGAAGGTACCTTATATTAGCAATAATGTCACACCCATTTATAATACACATAAATGTTATCTGTACAATACATTTTTTTTTTCTCTCTGAATGCTTTGATTTTTTTTTGTTGGTAATATTGTCCGCACCTTTCAATCAAGATCAGAAGCAAATCAAATTACTGGTGCTACTAAAGATTAGAACTGGAATCAAGCTATGTATGTTGATTGGTCTAATTTCTATTCTTTTGGTTCGATTCAATTTTTTTTAAAAAAGTACATAGCCCTATAGATACCTTCATTTTTTTATATAAATAAAATTATCAATCGCTTTTGGTAATATATTAGACAAACAAAAGGCTTTTATTAATTTTTTTATTCGGTTTTATATTTATATGATTTTGCAAACACAAAAAATCTAATTAGGGACCCAGCACTGGCTCACATGCAAGTCGGGTGACTACTGTCATCCCCAGGGCCCACCACTCTTCACCGTAAACCACTGTCCCATATATCCATAATCTTACCTGTCTACAACTCTGCATATACTCTTTCCATCTTCCCTGGCGCCACTCTTTTCCCAGCCCCCAAACTCCGCACCCCCCACCCCAGCGCGTGCCACACACTTTCCTCTCCTCCCTAGGGTTTTCAATTTTTCTCTCTCCTTATATATAACCCACAATTTGCCTCCCTCCTCTTTCAAACGCTCCCCACACCATCCACCCCATAAACACAAATACACACACACAGGAGTGTTAGCTGGGTCCCTAGTCACAACGGGGGCAAGAGGGCTGTAATTATTAAACCTTAAAGAGGCCGCAACCCAAATCACGCAAGGCTAATCAAAGCCCCCAACACCTATGTGTGTTTGTGTGAGATATTAATTCTCCCTGTTACCGTCAGTTACTCTATATAAACCAGCTTTCTGGTTTGTTTACTTGTTCTTAAATGGCGCAAGAACTGGACGACGGCGAGTTTTGGCTTCCCCCTCAGTTCCTTACAGACGACGACATACTCATGGATTTCAAGCAGCCTTGCAAGGCTAACGGAGATGGTGGTGATGGGTTTGGGTTGTTTGGGCCACACTCGGATCTGAGCTCCCCTGTTGAGTCTGTGATGGGTTCCACGGAGACTGAGAGTGATGAGGAGGATTTCCTTGCTGGGTTGACTTGGAAAATGGCTAACTCGTCTCTAACCAACGATATGTGGAAAGTTGATAACACGAAGGTAGTGAGTTAACTCGGTTAGCTGTGCCTCCTTTATGCTAATTTTTAGTAATTTTGGGATTAATTTATTTTTGATTTTGTATTTCGCAGTCATGGGGTATGGCTACTTCACCGCAATCAACGTTGTGTAATGTGATGGGGACTTGTCGTTGCAAGCAGGGGTCTAGCCGTGGAAGCCCCAACTGCCCGTCTCCGCCAGCGGCAGCCGGATTTAACCAGAACGACGCCGCGTGGGATTTACTCTCTGCAGCTGCAGGGGAGGTAGCAAGAATGAAAATGGCGGAACAAGCGCCTGGGTCTGGGTTTAGTTCCAACAGAGGTTTCTTAGCCCCATCAAGGAAACCTAGCCCAATCTCTGTCCCTCTCAAAAACCAAAATTTGAATATGGGTTTTAATTCCAACAACCAGTCCCTCTCATACCACCAACTCCAGGCTGTTCAAGTAAGCCTAACCTAATCGTTTTTCGTTTGTCTAAATTTTGGGGGCTATTATGTTTAATGTTTTGGTTTGCCTATTTTTGCAGTTTCAGCAGATGAAACAGCAACAGATGTTGAAGCAGCAGCATCAACACCATCATCAGTACCAACAGAGCCACCCCCAGCAAATGATTCAAAACAGGGGTAGGAACGGCCCTAACAGTAGGTCTTTGGGCTTGCCCATGTCTGCTTGGCCTACTTTGCAACAATCGCAGAAGCCACAAGGACAACAGACTCAGACCCAACCCCAGCCTCACCCAACTGGTTCAGGCATGAGGGCTGTTTTCCTAGGTAACCAGGGAGCCAAACGCGAATGTACTGGCACTGGTGTCTTCTTGCCTCGCCAAATCGGTACCCAGACCGAGTCCCGCAAGAAGCGAGGTATATTAGTTTTTCTTTCTTCTCGTTGGTATTTTTACATACGCTTTACGGGCATCTTGTTTTCTAGTGTTATTATGGGTTTAAATTGTTCTAGTGTGAGATTTTGGGGGTTCACATGGGATATGGGATTCTTCGCTGTTGTATTTCATGTTCGTTTCTGAAATCCACTGTTTCAGTTTGACCCAGATCTGGTTCGTTTTTGTCCTATTTTGCTTTGTTTATGCACATAATTTTAATCTGGGTCCCATTATTTTTTTTAATTTTTTTGTAGTTATAAGATGAGATTGTTTTACTATTGAGTTATAGAAATTGTTTCTTGCAGGCATTGATGATAATTTTTGTTTGTGTTTGCAGGAGGGTGTTCGACGGTTTTACTTCCGGACAGAGTTGTTCAGGCTTTGAACTTGAATCTTGATGCAATGGATGTTCCTCCCCAGTCTCAACCTAGAACTCTCTCTCCTGATTATGGTAAATTCACACCCCCATCAATGAATTTTGCAGCAACAATATCTTTTGTTGTTGTAATTGTGTACTAAGTTTGTGTTCAATTTGGATATGTAGAAGCTGATTTGAGATACCGAAGTGTACTAATGACACAGCAACAATGGCGAAATGTACGACATGCTAGACAACCCGTGGCGATTGATAACGAGCTCCGGCTGCCTCAAGAGTGGACTTATTGAAGGAGATCGAATTTGATCGATCTTGTATGGGTTTTGATTCAGCTACTAACTGGTGCTTGTTTTTTTTTAACTAATATTGCTATAGGAGAAGTGGTACAGGATAGAAGAAGGGAGATGGTGGTGAAAGAAACATCAAGGTTTTTACTTGGGGGGGGGGGAGGGAGGGGGATAGTGTTAGGGGAAATATAATAAAGTCTTGTGGTGAAAGAGGAAAGGAGGGAATCAAGAATTGGAAACCAATTCCATCTTCTTTGTTGTCTTTGGAATGGAATTGGGGAAAAATAAAGTTGTGGGTAGTTTGAGTTAATAATAGGCAGGAGTTTGTGTAATCTTTTGTGAGAAAAATGATGGGGGGTTGGGTCTTGTTTTGGTTGGAATTACAACCCCTTCCTTGTGTTTCTCTTTTCTTTTCTTTTCTTTTCTATTCTATGTACACCACCACGGTCCATAACTATGGTGCTATACTAGTAGGGGCATTTTGTTTCAGTTTTTAACTACAGGTTGTAGGAATTGAATTCCGACCCGTTCATCCACCATGGCCGGGAAATCATCAATAATAATTAAAAGTATTACTAAAGATTTGCTCTACTTTTTCACCATCACTCTCTTTTTAAAGCTGTGTGTGTGCAGTAAATTACTTGTACATAGTTGTATTTTGGGTGTTATTACGGTTGTTTGCCTGTTAATTATAATGAGCCAATCAACTTTCAGGTCTTGTACAATAAGACAATTGTAAGGTACAAGTTAGTAAACCATTCTATGGATACACTTTATTGGGTTGCATGTGGTATGGGCCTCTCTCTCTCTCTCTCTCTCTCTGTGTGGATGTGCTGTTCCCGAGCACTAGGAAGTGGGACTAGTTTATTGAGGAATGTGCTGTTGAATGTTGGTTTTTGTTAAGTTTAAAAATTAAGATTGGAGTCAATTCATCGGATTAGACTTGAATCTTTTAGGCAAAACAATTACTATTTAGTTTTTTTTTTTTATATTCTAAATCTATCCTAAATTTACCTTAAACTCCCAAAGATTTTCACAATAAACTTCCCGAGATGATGTTATAAATAAATTAGTTGAATTCTTACAGTTATGTAAACATCAAGACAAAACTCATTTCAAATTTGCTCATTTACACCATCACTTGTATCCAATATACAGATGGAAATATCACTTTAGCTTTGATTATGTCAATTTTTAATCTCCTCTATGGTAAAAATTAGGGTTAGATAGTAGTCCACTCCATATATAGATAGACATAGATGAATGAATGAGAATTGGGAGGGATGTACGAGTAAATAAAATAAATGTCCATTTGTAGAAATATAGTAAAGGAAAGGGTACAGCAGTAGAAAGAAAGCTGAGTGGGGGAGTAATTGCTTACTGAGGAAGAGATGTGAGGATGGGGTGTAGTGAGCTGTCAAATTGGTGTTAAGGTCCTTTATAGAATCCAATCACGCAGTAGATTCTTTCCTTGGGTAAATTACCTTCTTGGCCCTGAACTACATGCAAAAGCAATTTGCCACCCTGAACTACTGAATGTTACAAATTATCTACTTGAAGTTCTTGACCAAAATTGCTAAAGAGCCAACACTTTAGGTACTAAATACTAATACACCTTGCTAAATATGTTGACTAGAAATACAGTATAATTAACTTATTTTTGAAATTTATCAAGTAGATTTTACATAATTCTAACTTCTAAATATGTCCTGAAGTTTTTAATATTACAGAGAATGATGTAGCAGTGTCAAACAAAACAATTATGTGTTAATTAAGTGATTAAAAAAAGTTATAATTATGTAATTAAAGCCGTTTGTGTGAGCTGAGTGACAATTTCAATCTCCTTAACAAGTACTATTGAGGGTATTGAGTTACTCCCTCCGTTACATGCAAACAGTCTACTTTCCAAAAAAATATGGTTACAATCTTTATAATTTTTTTAACTTTACTCTTCATATTTCATATGTAATATAAGCATGTTAACTATGCTCAAACATTTTTGTAATTATGATCAAATCTAATGATATTTATATATTCCTTCATTATCCCTTAATTATTAGACTTTTCAAACGTATACTCTTTAGGTGTAACTGAGGGAGAGGGAGTATAAATTTTGATTGTTATGATGATTAGCATTGGACATATAAGGGGGGCTATAATTTGTGAGGATCCATTTCACGTGAGAGAAATGAAGATTGAATGGTCCCTCATCTCCTCCTAGAAATTTATGAATAATGTGGTGGTGTTTTCATTTTACGTAGATATTTATTCTTGTTACAATGGTTGCCAAGTACTTGAAATGAAAGATTCAATGGTCCTTCGTATCCTCCTAGAGGATGGGATCGATGGTGTCAATAGTGATTCTATTTCCATAGATAATGACTATTTTGTCGCGTTTTCTCTTGAAATATGAATGGTAAGTGAAGATGTCAAATTGAACTTTTACATGATTGTGATGTAAAAAAAGACTATATCCTACTATTTTCTTTAAATTCATCGAGACATTTCACAGCAGTACATGATATGGTGCATCGTATACAAGTAAAATAAAATAATATTTATAATGTCTCCATTGAAAATAGAAGTGTTAAATAGCGAGTTTGATAAAATAGCAATCTCTAATTTTTGCACTCGAGTCTCGGGCCCATAACAAATAGTACTCCCTTCGTCCTAAATCAAAAGTCCTTTTAACTTTTATACTACTACAAATTATAAAAAAATTATAACAATAATTTACCCATCCATTGAACGTGGCGTTAGAATGAGGCATGATTTTTCTGATAGGTAATTGATATCATTGTGGAGAGTCAACACTCAATTCGATGCAGCGGGTACTAACGTATCATCATCAACACTCAATCCGATGCAGCGGGTACTAACGTATCATCTTCAAGACACAACAGCCCAACCTCCGCGTCACCGTTCTCACAAAGTATGCATCACTTGTAGCTCCCGAGATCGGTCCAAACTTTTACGTTGCCCAGAAACAACATAATATAGTAATCTTCATCCATGAACAATCAAACACATATATAAACCATATATGAATATGAGACCTCACTATTTAAATATAAGACTCTTGTGTTCTTGATCGTACTTACTCTTTTACTCTTTTCTCTCATAATATAAGTAGTCAAGATAGGGGAGTTTCAACAAACACATTACAGCCCACTATTGGCCTAATTTGTACCCCCACTAAAGCAATTTAATTGCTCTATAAATGATCACTTAAAGGTCAGGAATCTCAAATAATCTATATATATATATATATATATATATAGCCTAATAAATCTAAAAAAGGTAAAATCTCGCCAAAAATGACTTGCCAAAAATAAAGAGTCATCTTTATAACATTTAATATTATCCTCAAAAATATAAAACCGTATTTATACAAAATAACAATAGGCTAATGATACACATAGTAAAATATTGATCATGAATTTTAAAGCACACACATGTAATACAAGAAGATTCAAGTGTTTTGGTTAGAGAGAGAAAGAGAGAGGGAGAGGAGAGTCGATCTCCTTGTGCCACATGTGTGAGCTTTAAAATTTATGATTAATTTTTTACTATGTGTATCATTAACCATAATAATATAATCTTTAAAATAAAAAACAAATCAATTTAATCAAATCTTCTAGAAAATTGCACCACGCACTTTTCTCTCTCCTCTCCCTCTCACTATCACCGGTAAATGTGATACTACTAATTTCTTCATGCTAAAATATGTATTTTTTATTTTATTTTGGAACATTCTAAATAAATATATTGAAGAAAATACATAATAAGTCAAAAATATTTATTTAAACTCGTGTAAATTTAATATAAAAAAAATTTACATTGAGACAAAGAGGTACAAATCTATGACATATTAATGGAGTATTTAAGTATTACTCTTAAATACTCCATCCGTCTTAAAAAATAATCTTTTTCACTTGGTATATCCTAAAAAGTAGACTTATGTTTAAAAGAAAATTATACTTATAGTACAATTAAAAGGAGGTACAAATTACAAACAAAACCTACAATCTTAAAAGTTTGACTTGTCAAATGTAATTATTTTCTGAAGACGGAAAGAGTACTGTATAACATACTATTAATATTTTTAATTAATACAATGTAATATATTAAACCAATTTTTAGGAACAATGATATACTTACTCTACAACTAAAGTTCTTTTTTGGAAGATCAAACTATTGTAGAAAAAAAGTCTACTTTCTCTTAAGTTTGTCTTGAAAAAGAGTCAACATTTTCAAATTTAAGCTAAAAAATTTTATTACTTTTTAATTTCTTTCGATCTTTTAAAAAATATGAATTTTTTTCTATGTCTAATACCGAAAAATATACAACTTTAGTGCGATTTAAAGAATATATTTATAAATAAGAATATCTTTTTTAAAAGTTTAACTTTTTCAATATGATTAACCGGAATAAAGGAAGCAATATATAAATGTGATGTAGGAACATACTAAAATCTATATCTTAATAAAGAATATACTTATTTATAAACCAGAGGGAGTGTAAA
The DNA here is from genome assembly GCA_016624345.1 of Platycodon grandiflorus. Lineage (NCBI taxonomy): Eukaryota > Viridiplantae > Streptophyta > Magnoliopsida > Asterales > Campanulaceae > Platycodon > Platycodon grandiflorus. The sequence goes on along the minus strand of CM028363.1, from coordinate 64,044,501 downwards.
ATTTGCAATACAAGTTACAACTATGAAATTGTAATATTGATTTTGGTAACCAAAATAAATAATATTTTAGCTAACATGCATCTAAAGGGAATTAGACCCGTTTAACTATATATTTATAGAAATTTTATTCTAATACTCGTCCTAGCATAAAATTATTTATTTATAAATTCAGTTTCACCATAAGCTTTGAACCAGAGAGACAGTATTGTAATATGAATTGGGGTAAAGCGAAAGAGTAGGTCTCCTAAAAGATCGTTTTCCGGATCCTAATTTGTTTAGATCATTAATACACAGTGGGTTGGTTCAGAAAGATTCGTCTTACCGAAAATATCGTAAAACAGTCTTTTCTAAATTTTGCCAAAGAAAAACTTGAGACATAGCCATATTTAAAACTGGTCAAAGTAACAAAAATAAGGAAAATGAATGATGTTGGAAAGTAAGTAACGTGACCTCATCTATAATATTACCGACATAATGATGTATTTATATTTAAGTAATTAACTAATAATTATTATATTTTATCAAAAACTTTATTATTGTAATTCCAAGTAATAATTTGAAATTAATTATATAATATAATTAATAATAAATATAATTAATTATTGTATTAAATATCTAATTTAAAATAAATCATAATAATAAAAATAATAATTTCATTAAAAAAAAGACACTTATTTAAAAAAGTAAATTTCAAAATAAATATTTTGAAGCGAGAGGTGTACTGCTAGTTTTCAATAAAACATTGGGACTCAACTAAATCAAGACCGCATGGGCGGGCGCACACGCATGGTTTCCGACTAGTGTGTTGTGTGTGGGTTGCGTTTAGGTCTGGCTCGAGCCCATACACAATTACTTATGCAGCAGCATGTCATTGTCATGTCAGCTAATGGAGAATTTACGGGCGCGCAGAGCAAATACTCTTCTGAATTACTCCCTCCGTCTTTAAATTATTGTTTTTTTTATGCGTTTCAAAATAATTGTCTTGTTTAAAACTTTCTTTTTTAAAACATTATTTTACTATTTTACCCTTACTTTTTCTTCCTAGTTTAATTATAGGCCATATACACATGGATATTAAAGAAAACAACACACTTTTTCAATACTATTCCAATATTAATAATCAAGTCAATTGAATTTTCTTAATCCATGTATCGAATCAATCTAAATAATAATTTAGGTACGGAGGGAGTAGTACAATCCTTTCATGGTTTCTGTTACGTCGGTGACAGTGTGCATATCCCCACCACGGCGTTAGTGGTGGAGGGTGGACTGTGGAGTCCATGTTGTGTTGTAGGGAGAGTGTTGACTAGTCAAACTGACACTGTATTTTGGTATACTCAATTAGGTTAACATTCCATTTAGATGCTTCCCACTCTTTCTTTGTTTTTACATGCCGCTTTCCTACTTAGATTCAAATTTAGATGTTTAACTTTGAGCTAGCATCCCATCCATTCCTCCGTTTAAATTAAAAGGCTAATTTTTTTTTACATTTTTGTTAAATGATTAAAGTTTGATCGATAATTTATATTTATATTTTTTATTTTTATAAAATCATAAAAGTTATAATCTATAGTAATATTCTTGATATTATTTTAGTGAATAAAATTTTATTTTCAAAAATATAATTAAAATATGTTAAATTTTAATATAATTAAATCACATCTTAATTTTTTAAAATGAAAAGTTGACTCTTAGGTCAGAACCGAGAGAGTATCAAACACGGTCTGTTCTTATTAGTATGTCGTCGTTCTTGTTATAATAAACTTAATGTCTACAAAGAATCATAATAACGAAGTATGTTGAATATTAAATCAAACCAAATCTAATCCAAAATACTACTCGTAATTGTTTAGAAGTTATTACTCCCTTCGTTGTTGAATATTTTTTTTGTTTGATTTTTTTGAGTCAAACTAATTGTTTTTCAAATTAAAATTTTAACTTATATTTTTATATTTCTTTTCAAAATCATAAAATACGTAATTTGTAATTTTTTTGTACTACGAATAACGTGTTTTATAATTTTGAAAAAAAAATAAACGTCAAATTTTCATTTGAAAAACACTCAAAAAAAGTCAAATATGACAATAATTTAGGAAAACGGATCGGAGGGAGTATTATTTATTACTTAGTAGTCTAGTAATAAAGTATTTCCTAACTAATTTAAGAATATATTTCATAAGTTGAAGTCAAACAAGTTTTCCTACATGAACGGTGTTTTCCTACAAGGATTATTATAAATAATTGAGAGAGGAGGTTAATTGAGGACGGCATTGGGAGAGGCTTGTAAGCCACTGTGTGGCGTGAGGTTAACGGGTTGGTGTAGAAAAGACCTACCTTTAATTGTAAGTTGCTCCTCATAGTTATATTTAATTATTAAAGTTGATTAATATATTGGTTTAAATAATTGGTTATCGTTATTTCACTGTGTATTTTTTGAGTATTAAGATTTATTTTGATTTCGTACATATCGGTATTAATATCAAAACAGCCAATTAATTAAATATTTTAAGTTATCAAAACATTGAACAAGGATTAGTGGCAGAATCAGTTTCCTACTTTGCTTCGGAGGAGTATTCAAGGAGTATTTTATTACTTTCTTCGTACATAGTAATAGGACTCATAGGACAAATTGAAGAACATATATAATAAATTAGCAATAATTGCATTATTACAGTCTATTTCTTGTAGTGAAGATGGAAGTTGACCAAGCAACCGGAGAAGATCAACCTGATGATGGATCATGAAGACAAGAAAAAGGAAGAGATTGATGTAGTACAAATTTATGAGGATGGTTGGACAAAATTTTGTTAGAAAGTTAATTTCTTCATTCATTTTGGTACGTATAAATTTTATTAGTATTTAATTATTATTACCTATTAATTAGAACTAATTAGGAATGTTTTTTTTTTATTTTTTTAATTTTGGATTTGATTGAATTAATTTACTACTGTAGTTCATTAATAATTATTTTACTCTTTGAATGAACAAGTGATAGCGTGTTTTCGTTTTGTTTTCCTCGAACGAACAGGCAAATTTTAAATTGTTTGCAAATTCTATTTTTCTTTAATTATTATATATGTCGTGCAAAGTGTTGACAATTGATGTCTCTGCTCTGCTCTGCAGCCACGTTCTCATGTTATTATTTCTGCATCCATTGCATATTTGCATGCATGTTCCAAGTGAACCTTACCTGGGTGGGAGGGAGGGACTCTCATCAGATTCATTCGTCTACCTAGGCTAAACCTATCTATCCATCATCCACTATAGTACGTATAGGCTATTTCTTTAGGGAATCAAATTTTGATCAAGTGAATAATTAATTAATAGCAACTCAACTATATAAGTATTTTACAAAAAATTAAAAAAAAATCTAATTTCCTTAATTCTTTGTCTGTATTCATGTCCGGCGGCCTAATCCCACTAAACAAACACTGGAATTAATTATAAAGAATAAAAATCAAAAGGAGATTGAAGCATACATGTTCCAAAGTGGAAATTCAATGTCATAAGTCAACTCCTACTCCGATGTAAACTAGGACTTTTTTGTTTTAACATACCTATATATATATATTTACACGGTTGTTGAACTGTTTTTTAAAAAAAATTTCCAATTATTAGACAAAATTTAGGACTGCACTCACTGCAGTGTTCGCAGCTTGCCATTTGGTGGTACCTTAGTAAAATCTCTCTCTGGTGTTGCTTTCATTTTGAAAATTGTGTGACTTGTTAATTCAAAGGGTTGCTCAACCAACTAAAACAAACCCACTACTACTAGTTAACTAATTAAGGTTGTTAATTTATTCAAGTTACTCTATCAATAAAATCAATCAATATTCCAATTGAATCAGTGACCTATGAATGAATGATACGTCGTCAATTATTTTATAAAAATAACTGGTTGGTTGCACTGCTGCATTATTATATATGAAACAACCTACTCAAATTAATTTGACTCGTGTTCCGTTCAATAAAACCATTTAAGATTAAATTTATGGGATAATTTAACCAAATTTGAATAAATTTTCAAGCTCGTTAGTTGATTCTTTATAAGTTTACAAACAAGTTATTCTATTGAAACACCAAAAGCTAGCTACTCGAGATTGTTTCGATTAAGATGTCGTTTGGATTCAACTCAACAACTAATTAAACGAAACTTGAACACTTCCAAAACATTATCAAATCAAGCTTGAACATTTTAATATTCTGTTCGGCTCAATTTTTTTTCAACCTGACAACTTTCAACATTAAATGATTTGAAAATGGTCTAATATATACAGTTTTATATGTGTCAATAGAGAATTTTCAAAGTTTGGGGCAATTTAATATATGAAGTAGTCCGTATTAATTTTTTTTTTTAACTTTATTGATTGTTTTTATATATTGTTGGTAACTCATAACCTCCGAGTGACATTAAGATAAATTTTAAACTACCCTTAAAGCTCCACAATATAGGACGGACCTCAAGAATATATTTAATTTCTTGAAACCCACTATGCTGTTGAATACAAGGATGCAACCGTGAACCCTGCCACTAAACATGGAAGGTCAAACATTTGGACTCCATGATTACTTGTTGCGTGTAGATCTCAAGTTTATAGGAGTAATTGATTTGTTAAGTCTTAAAGAAGTTGAAGTCTTAACTTCTACTGGGTAGATAATGGAAGGTCAACTGTTTTGTTTTTCTGGCAATTGTCAGATCAAGAAATGCTTGCAAGTACAGATTGCTGACATTTGTAAGTAATTTTTTATTTTTTTTAGAATTATTTGTACATTAATAATACAAATATAATATTCTCGATGCAGAATTTAATAAATTTTAAAAAAATTTCACTAGACCATTTATTGGTATGTAAAATTTGATTTACAATGGCAATCTTAATTCTTTTATTGAGAAAAAGAATATTTATACAAGGTATTGACATATAAAAAATAAGGCAACAATCTCCTAATTATGCTATGAATCAACCATTGACATATAAAAGAAGTCCTTAAGGGGTGGCCCAGTGGTAGAGCTGGGGCTTCACAAAGTGTGATGTCTCAGGTTTGATCCCTTCCCACACCCCCTTAGGACATAAAAAAAAAAAAAAAAAAAACATATAAAAGAAAAAGGAAATAATCTCCTAATTATGGTAGGAAACTCTGCTACTGCTGGGACGCCCAAAGATGTGGTGACATCCACCACGACATCCAACACTCCCCCTCAAGTTGGACGGTGCAGATCTCGAAGCCCCAACTTGCCAACCAAAAAACGAAAACAGTTCACCCCAAGGAGCTTAGTAAAGATGTCTGCAACCTGGTTTGTTGTGGTGACATATCTGGGTTCAATGACATGAGACTCAACTTGTTCACGAACGAAGTAACAATCCATCTTAACATGTTTCGTGCGTTCATGAAAAACAGGATTCTTCGCAATATGTAGGCCAACTTGATTATCACAAAATAATGGGGTGGCCTCGTGCTGAGGTGCGTCAAGATCAACCAACAGCCATCGTAATCATACTAGTTCACTAACTGTTGTTGCCATAGCCCTGTATTCTGCCGGGCGGAGGAACAGCGACAGTTTCTTGGTACGCCAAGAAATCGGTGCACCACCAAGAGATATAAAATAGCCTGTACGGGAACGTCGAGACATGGGACAGCCTCCCCAATCGGCGTCACAATAGGCAGCCAAACTTAAGGCACCATCGGCTAGAAGAAAAAGGCCTGACCTGGGGTTGATTTTAGAAACCGAAGTACACGAGTGACAGCATCCATGTGCGAGCGTCGTGGATTGGAAACGAATTGGCTAAGCACATTCACAGCAAGAGCAATGTCAGGGCGTGTCACGGTCAAATATAATAATCGCCCAATCAATCGACGATATTGAGCTGCATCAACAGCAGGGCTATCTGTATCATCATCCAACTTCAAATTTTGTTCCATTGGAAACGAACTGGGCCGACTTCCTTGTAAACCTGTCTCCTCGACTATGTCAAGGGTATACTTCCTTTGACTCAAGACTAGGCCTTGTAGCGAACGAGCAACCTCTATCCCGAGAAAGTATTTCAACGGACCCAAATCCTTAATACTGAATTGATCATGAAGATGGCTCTTGACAATATTTATTCTGTCGACATCATTGCCAGCCAAAATAACATCATCCACATAGATAAGGGCACATACAAATATAGTACCTTGTTTAAAGATGAACAAGGAATGATCAGTCTGTGATTTGCGAAAACCAATATCAAGCAAGGCTTTAGTGAACTTGTGATACCAATTGCGGGATGCTTATTTGAGGCCATATAAGGATTTGCGTAAGCGACATACTCTCGTGTCCCCTTTCTTTCGCCAACCTTGTGGTATCTGCATATAAACATCTTCCTCTAGATTGCCATGGAGAAAGGCATTATTAACATCCAACTGCTGTATCAACCAATTCTTCTTTGCAGCCACAGCAAGCACACTTCGCACGGTCATTAGCTTAGCAACTGGAGCGAAAGTTTCATGGAAGTCTATTCCCTCAACCAGCGTGAAACCCTTTGCCACTAGTCGGGCTTCATATCTTTCAATTTCACCATTTGGCCGGTATTTGATTTTGTAGACCCATTTGGAATCTACGACTTTCTTGCCATGGGGTAATTCCTCTAAAGTCCACGTCTCATTCTCTTCTAAAGCATGTATCTCCTTTTGCATTGCTTCACACCATTGTGAATGTTTTATTGCCTGGTGAAAGTACTTTGGCTCATCATGAGAAGTGATGGCCGAAAGGAAGACTTTATGAGTAGGAGAAATTTTTTTATAAGAGACAAAGTGAGATAAAGGATGTACCGTAGAGGTTCCTGGATTGGTGGTGGGTTGCGCATGGTCTATAGATTGCAGAAGCTCGGTAACAAAATCTTCAAGATGCTTGGGTTTGGCTGGCACGCGATTGCTTCGATGCAACTTGTAAATGTGTCCACTTTCTGAGGGACTCTGCTGCTGTTCTGGGACAATTTCTGAGGGATTATGCTGCTGTTCTGGGACGACTTCAGATTGGGCAACATTCTGTAAAATAGTATCATCTACTGCTGTAGATGTGTCCGAGGATGTGATAACATCTGGCGGAACATCTAGATTGGTCCCTTCGGGAAAAAACTGTGGCAGTACTGAGTCATCAAAAATTGCTGGATTGTGTCCGTGTTGGTGGCCCTGTCCCCTGTGCACTTTCGGGAAGGAGTGCTTTAAAGGGAAACATATCTTCATCAAAAACCACATCCCTGGATGTGTAAACTTTATTTTGTTCCAAATCAAGGACTCAATATCTCTTTTGTGCATGAGGATATCCAACACACACACAAGGTCTCCCCCTTTCACTAAACTTATCACGCCCCTTTTTATTATCCTTGGCATATGCAAGACACCCAAAAACCCGGAGGTGGTTATATGAAGGTTTTTTGTTGAATAAAATTTTAAAAGGTGTTTTATGCCCAATAACTTTTGAAGGCAACCTATTTATGAGATAGGTAGCCGTCAAGACATACTCACCCTAAAAATTAATAGGCAAACTTGCTTGAAAACGTAAGGCTCTTGCAACTTCAAGTATATGTCTGTGTTTCCTCTCTACTACCTCATTCTGTTGGGGTGTGTCAGTATAGGACGTCTCAAAAAGAATTCCGTGGGTGGCATAATAATCTAGCATGTAATTCGACTGAAATTCCTCACCATTGTCACTCCTAATTCTTTTGACAATCTTCTCAAATTGAGTCTTGACCATGTTGCAAAAACTAGTCAAATGGTGGCTCACCTCAGATTTATGCTTCATTAAATATACCCAAACTCCACGACTATAATCATCAATAATGGACAAAAAATAATGTGCACCCGAAGAAGAAGAAATTTTATAACCCCCCCAAATATCGCAATGTAATAATTCAAAGCATGAACTAGTCTTAATACTGCTAATAGGGAAATGAGCTCGAGTCTGTTTTGCCCTCGTACAAGGATCACATATTGCATTGCTAGTTTTGAAATTTTTACCAAGAGGCTCTACATGTTAGAGTGTTGTGTCTGACGCGTGGTCCAATCTCTTGTGCCAAACTTCTGATGTAACTGAAAGTGCCATATTTATGTCCCCAGTTTTCACATGCTCCATACAATAAAGACCATCACAGCATTTACCCACTCCAATCAGGTTCCCCGAGGGTAGATCCTGTATGACACAAAAGTCCAAGAGAAAAATTAGTGCACAATTAAATTTTTTTGTTAATTTGCTAACCGAAAGTAAATTGCACTTGAAATATGGAACATTCAAAACATGGTGAATTTTTAACCCATTTGGCAAACAAGTTTTGCCGACTCCCTTCACGAGAACACTATCTCCATTTGGTATTCTAACGGGCATTCCAGATTCTGACTTCGTGTACTCCTCAAGAATCCTTTCATCGCAAGTAATATGTTCCGTTGCTCCAGAATCAATCACCCAAGGCCTCTTAAAATAAAAATTACCAGCCATGTTAACACTTGGCTGAATCTGTCCAGACTTCCCAGATGTTGCGGAAGATGTGGCAACATCTACGGGAACATCATCTTTGCAGAGATACTGGCCGAATCTGATCAATTCTGCATATTGTGCTAGAATTAAATCTGGAAGAGGGCTTGACTGCAACTCCATGTTTGCTGCTTTGGGGGTCGCCTTTTGTTCTTCCTTCTTACCATCATCACGGGTTACCTTTCTCCACCAAGAAGGATACCCAATAATTTTGAAACAACCTTTTACGCAATGACCTTTCTTGCCACAATGGCTGCATGTAGGTTTTGTGCTCGGAATCTGTGTCTTCACAATTCCAAACACTTTATCAAGACCCAGAAGGAACTCATAAAGCTGCTCATTTTCACGCAGCGTCACAAGTCGCTTGGGTATGTCACATGTGCACTTGCCACAAGCACACTTTGGCATAGGAGACTCTCCCCAAAGCCTTTTTAATTTGGTGTAAGCTGTGGCAACTTGCTTTTCTACCATGGTTCACGGCCTGAAGCTAGCGGCGGCGGCCAGGGTTGGTTTTGATTTTTTTTGTAAAAACCTGCTTTGATACCATGTAAAATTTGATTTGCAATGACAATCTTAATTCTTTCATTGAGAAAAGGAGTATTTATACAAGGTATTGACACTTAAAAAATAAGGCAACAATCTCCTAATTATGCTAGGAATCAACCATTGACATATAAAAGAAAAAGGAAATAATCTCCTAATTATGGTAGGAAACTCTGCTACTGCTGGGACTCCCAAAGATCTGGTGACATCCACCACGACATCCAATATGGTAAGAATTTTTCAAATTCACAAACTCTAGTAATGATTCAAAATTAAACATGCACGAATTAGTTAATACTATAATATTAGTAGCCAAGTAGGTATGTTTGGTGTAATTAGATGAAATTAACAATTTTCTTTTATTTAACCCAAAATGGTCCTAACATACTCAACTTTGGAACGTTTGTTTGTTTAGAATAATGTTAAAACTACTTAATTCAACTCAAGTAAAATATAAGATTGAAATTTCGAGTTTAAAACTTGGAGAGTTCTTTTTTTGCTTTGGCTATATGGATTCTCGAGAAGAGAGGAGCCATGGTGGTCCCCCCCGGACCGCCTAGATCCCACGAGTGAATCGAAAGTTGCTAATTTGTGAGATCTGAGTGTTTCACGAGTCTCAAGGTGGTTTGTTTTAGTCATGTATCTAAATGTGGTCCTATGCAACCACATACTTCCGTAGCTATTTGGGAATGAACAAAAAGAAAGAAAAAAAAATCTCATCTATAAATTGAAGTTACTAAGAGTCTAAGAGGTATTTATGACGATGGATTGAATTTTGATCTGAATCTGATCCAGATTCAATGTTATTATTAGGATATGAATTGATTTTTTCAATCCGATTACTCGGTTGTGATCCGAGTCAATAACCCAATAGTTTAAAAAATTTAATTTGGATTAAGGGTGATTCGATCCGATAACAACCCAATCCGGTCCAATATAATAAATATAGTAATACTATACATACATAAGTTACTTATGTTGAGCTTTTAATCATTAATACTCCCTCTGTTTCAAAATATTTGTCGTTTTAGCTCTAAAAATTTGTTTCAAAAAGATTGTCGTTTTAGGTTTTCAATGCATGTTTTACCTAATTTACCCTTGTCTTCTCACAAGTTCCAATAATTGATCATCTCTTCATTAAATACTTTATCTTCTCCCAATGGCTATATCCTTCTAATTTATCTTTTCAACTACTCCTAGCACAAAAATTAAAAATATTTAATAAGGGTATATTTGTCAACTTATAAAATTTCTTAATATGTATGCACAACTCTAAAACGTGAATCTTTTTGAAACGGAGGGAGTAATTATTAGTTCAGTTAAATATAAATTTTTCTGCGCATTATAATATCTTGGTAACATTGTCGTTCATGTTTGTTTGAGCTTTAATTGGGTAAAAGATACATTAATATTATTTATATTTAATACTTGTTTGAGCTTTAATTGGGTAAAAGATACATTAATATTATTTTTATTTAATACTTTAATGAGAATCGAATAAAATCTCAATCGAAAAATTTAAGATATAGATAGAGCTTTGAAATATACGAAAAATAATCTGTTGTGATTTAAAACTGATAATTTATTAATAAATTAAATTTAAATTTGGCATATTTAATTCAAATCTGATTCATTGACAGACGTAAAGTATGCTGAAGTAACTACACGCCTTCAAATTCCAATAATATTGAACATGCTGGAATATTGTTTCTTTCTAGGAGTGACTTGTGGGAATCCACAAGTGGGACTAAAAACATCCACAACAATAACTTCCTATACCACTCTCTAAACAACTCGTTTTTCGTTCAAATTTTACTATTTCAACACTCTAAAAATAAATTCACTCCAACAATAACTCTCTATATAACCCTCTAAAAATTAAATTTATTTCATCCCAACTAACAAACCTAATTATCATTCTATTTTTATTTTATTTTTCTAGCACAATTAAAATAAAATATTTTAAATTTTAAATTTTATATACTATGAAAAATATATTGTACTCTCTCCGTCCCTAAATTATTGTCTTGTTTGACTCGGCACACGAATTAAGAAAAAATAATTGATTTGATTATTAATATTAGTATAGTGTGTAATTTTTATTGATGTCCATGTGTATGTAGTCTATAATTAAAGTAGGAAGAAAAAGTAAGGGTAAAATAGTAAAAGTGATGTCCTAAAAAAAAGTTTCAAACAAAATAATTATTTTGGGATGAACAAAAAAATAATAATAATAATAATTCAGTCACTATTCCTACTAAATCACTCTCCATATTTAGAAAGTGATTTAATTGTTTTAAGGGATAGAGAGTTGATTTAGGGTGCCATTGTAGGGTTGAGGAAGTTAAAAATCTCTATAAATAATTTTAGAGGGTGCTCTAGAGAGCACCACTGTGATTGCTCTAAGCAAGGGTACCTGGTTAATTGGGCCATTTACGTATGCCATCTATTGGGCCAAACACTGGGTATGGCTCGAGGGTCTGTATAATATGTGATCTGTCTTTCGGCGTCTATCCATTTGTAGCTTACTTATGACCATCGGGACTAATACTTCCTCCATTTCATGAAAAGAGTTTACGTGTAAGGGATAAGAACGAAAATTGTAATATGACGATATGAAATGGAGAGTTTTGAAAATCAAGTCAACAAATTGCCCAATAAAATTGATGTACCCTTATTTAAGTTTAATTATGGGTGAATTGCGGGCCGGTCCCTTTTTAAATATTTGTAATCGCTCCAGTCCACTCATCTTTTTTAAAAATCGGAAAAAGACATTTTTGGGGCGAAAAGACAATTATGCCATTAATGAAAGAAAAACACGCGCGCTTCAGTACCTCAAGGCATCGCGATGAGTAACCAAGGCATCGCGATGCACTACTTTTGGAAATTGGGGCATCGCAGCGCGCTTTAGGGAACCAAAGCATCGTGATGAGCAACCAAGGCATCGCGATGCACTACTTTGGCATCACGATACACTACTTTAGCATTGCGTTGCACTACTTTGGCATTGCGTTGCACTACTTTGGCATCGCGATGCACCACTTTTGCAAATTGGGGCATCGCGATCATCGCAGCGCGCTTTAGGGAACTTGATTTTCGTTTACCTTTCGGGGGCGTTGCCCCCGAACCCCCACGAGGGACGCTGTCCCCTCGACCCCTGCGACCTGACCGGGTATTGCGTTGTCCAGCATACTGCGATTGGTGAATTAAAGTCATCGCGATGCCCAATTTAAGGCATCGCGATGCCTAATTTTGAGCATCGCGATGCCCAATTTAATATAATATCAAAATCAATCAAAATGATTGTTTTTGGTTGAAAAATTTACATACAAACATGATATTGACTTACTATAACAGTATGGTATTGATATTATACAAAATTTAAACTCAAATCATTGATTAAAGTCTCAAAATCAGTCCAAGAACATCTCACTCTATTTTCAGACAGCACTCTGTCAAGCTCGATTTTGATCTCAAAAATAGTTTTTTTTGGTAGAAAAATTGTTTACAAATGTAGTACTAAGTTAAAATAACAATATGAGATTGATTTTAAACAAATTTGAAGCTTAAAACATAGATTAATGTGACCAAAACAGCCCAAGAACAAAGAAAAACGGGATGAACTAAAAAAATTCGAATTTGATCAAATTGTGATCAAATTCGTGTTCTATGCATGAAAATTGATACCTAAACATGAGGGAAGACTATATTAACAACATGAAATTATTTATACAACAATTCGAACCTCAAATCTGAAGCAACGATGTTGTAGAGGGCATTTTAGGAAGAAAATTCTCAAAGTGCCTTTTAGCGGTTTAAAAAAAAGGGTAGACTGGAGAGAAAAAAAGTTTGGGAATGTGGACCGGCCAGCAATTTCTCCTTTAATTATTGTCGACAAGTTATAAGAGTATTTTTTCTCTTTCTTCTTATTAATCATCTTTAATGAGAGAAATAAATAAGGGCACTTTTGGTAGAACATGGACAAATGTTTCTTGAAATCCTATAACGATAAGTATTTTGGGACAAAAAACTTTATTAAAAAAATAATTATTTTGGGACAAAAAACTTTATTAAAAAAATAATTATTTTGGGATGGAGGTAGTATACAACTTGCACTAAAGTTAGTCATAATTACAAAAATACTGTAGCATAATCAATATGTTGATATCAAATGTATAGGGTAAAGTTGAAATATTATGACGATTGTAGATATAATTTCTGAAAGTAGACTCTTTGAGTGAAACATTCGAAAATAGTATAATAGACTATTTGACGGAGAGAGTAGTTCTATTTTTTTTTTCATCCGTTCCAAAAATATTGTTTAGAATTTCTAAACCTTTTTTTAAAAAAAGAAGATAATCAGTATTCACACCTCCCTTTTTACTAAGTACACCCCCTTCGATTATTACAAAAATGTCATTATAAAACTTGACTTATTTGCCCTTATTCTTACTAAGTATGCCACCCTCTACTTTTATTTGATTCTAACATCTCTAAGTACACCCCCCTAAAAATAATATTCATACACCCACTACATTCTTCCCACAATACACATTCAAACATATTATTCTCATCCCTTCCAAGTTCCAAACCCCTCACTAAACCCTAAACCTCTAAATTCATCTACATTGTTGGAAAACACAACCATGGACCATAAAGAATTGAAGGAAATAAAAATTATAAGTATTCTTATACCAAAATGGCTTAATTTTTCACATTTTAAGAAGTACAGACGAATGGCCTGCGTTGATATATTCGGTCAGTAGTGACTGAACACACTAAGGAGTGTTCAGTCACTAATAGCTGAACAACTCCATGTATGTTCTATCACTACCTAACACCCGTAGAGATGTTCGGTCAGTACTGACAGAACGCCTATGAAGATGGTCGGTCAATACCTTTGGAGATGTTCGGTCAATACTGAACATCTTTGGTGATGGTCGGTTGGTACTGACCGAACATCACCATTGGTGTTCAACAAACCATGTCCGAACACTATAGGCTTAGATCACTTCGAAATTTAACCTAAAATGCAATTTTTTTTTACACAAATCACTAATTTTGAACTCAAATTGTAAAGAAAATCATAGCTAACTTAATCTTAAAAATTATTTAACATACAACTTTAAAAACTTAGTAATGTTTTGTGGGTTTCAATTTACAGTTGTATGTGTGTGTGAAATTGGGGGGGTTGCAGGAGAGGGGGAGAAGAGGGGCATATGTGTGTACGGGTGGGGGGAGGGAAGGAGGAGGAGGAAAGAGGCGGGTGGAGGGAGGGGTGGGGGTGGGAAGGAGTCTGTGTGTGTGTGTGTGTGTGTGTGTTGCAGGAGAGGGTGAGAAGAGGGAGGAGTAAAATGGAAAATTAAGGGGGTGTACTTAATATTTAGAGGATTTACAATTTAGGTAGGGGGTATACTTAAAAAATGGATGTACTTAATAATTTATGGGGTGTGAATAGCAAATCTCAAAAAAGAAAGCACTTTTATTGTTTTACCCAATTGCCAATGAGCTTTAATTTAAAATATAGTCATTTGGATCTTACAAATCTGTTCGTCTCTATTTGTCGGGTCAAAGTGCTGCGCAAATGTGCTTGACATTTTATCTCAATTTTTTTCTTTTTTTTTTAATACTCCTTTCGTTCCAGGCAAAGAGTCCAATGTCTATTTTTAAAAATCAACATGGGACTAAATCAAATCAAAATTTTGCATACTTTACTTATGTTTTAGGAAATAAAGTTTCATTAGTAAAAATTACATTAAGAATACTATGGATTAATTACAACTTTCATAACTTTGTAAACATATATAAATCTATGTAAATTATCGATTAAATTTTAACTAAGTTAACTTTAAAAAATAAAAAATAAATTCTTTACCTGAAATGGAGAGAGTATAACATGGGGCCATCCGTTGGTGTTTTACATGTTTGCTTTATTTTTAAAGGAAACTGCATAAGCATATTGTTCTTTATTGATACTTTTTAATAAAATTTCAGTAGAGACAAATCTATAATAGTTAAACATAAATATAACTCCAATACAAAACCAAATTAATGTAATAATATACAGTAAAAGAAGAAAATTGAAAGCTTTTCTTGAATAATGTAGAGCAAGGTTTATAACCATTTTTGCTTAATCTATTACCACTTCCCTTTTTAAGGTAAAGCGCTTACAACAATGTATGCAAAGTGAAGATACTAAAATATCCCGCCTCCACGTGGCGCTAGCGGGACACGTGGCCGAGTTTAGCTGGAGCTCGGAAGACAACCATCTCAACCCCGAGCTTGGATTGTAGCTTGGATCCCGGGTACGTATACCCTTCATCTCGTCCCGACCTCCCCGAGGAGCTCGAAGTGGCCAGAGACGCCTTCCACCTCGGACGTAAGGAGCCCGCGAGACCCCATACCCGGGCTACAACATTGAGACCCCGAGGTCTCCACCCCGGGAAGTAAAGATAGTCAACAAAAGCTGCCGCATTCAATGCCCACCTGCTACTACGTCATCCTGGGGCCACCAGCCAGCTCCTCATTGGATGAAAGAGTGACTTGCTCTCTAAGTAAAGTTGCTTCTAGAAGATCAATGTCACTTCCAGAGAAGTTCTATCTTCTACATCAATGCAGGTCACTTCCTCATTAAAGCTCATCAATGCAGATTGCGGCTGCCATAAATGGGCACATGACTGCTTACCCCAGGTCGACACCTGGCAGTCCCACCTGTCCCAAACCAGCATTCTCCCAGTATAAATTCAAGGTGATTGCCTTCATTTATGACCTAAGTTCAATTTAATACACAACTACCAAATCTCCAAAGCATTCGGTGCATTTACTCTCAAAAAAGCAGCCTGAATCCTCACCGGAGACCATTAACCTTACCATATACTAATTCTCTTACCGGAAGGCTTTAGTTGAACCAACGTCTAGCTCCCTAACGGTGCTTCCTTTCATCTCAGGTATTTACCGGAGGACAAGTCCCACTAACACTTGTGCCTATTGAGAGCCGGGGCATCCTACCTACAGACTAGCTGCATACGTGGACATCAACAGATCACCAGAGCACTTTTTTGGCGTGATCACAAAGTAAAATAAAATAATCATTAATTAATCACATCTGTAAAAATAGAGTGTTACTAGCAATTTTCTGGAGACAACTAACTCTATTTACTCAAGTGAAGTGAGTTCAATAAAAATGAGGGATTAGTTAGAGCAATTCTAGTAGGAGGTTTATAAAAGATTATAAAGTTTTATCAAAAACTTTAAATCATGGGAGTGAAAATATGTAAGCTGACTAGGATGGTATAGGTTCATGTTTATGAACCGGTTGAAGCTCGATGATTTATCCAAAAAGAATATTTTTTATTCCTCCTGTCCACAATGGCCGGAGATTCCTAATGCAAAATTCAAACACTTCTTTAGCCAATGCAACAACGACTTCTTTTGCCAGAAAAAAAAGTTTCAATATAGTTGTTGCAAAACGGCTAGTAATTGAAAAAAATATATTATTTTAAATGTAATTTTTTCTATAAATAGAATTCTAAAATATTTTTTTTCATTATATTCTCTCAAACATATTTTTTTCTTTCTTTCTATACCTTCTCATTAAACTACACAAATTCTTTATTTCACTTCTTTTGTTATAGATAGCAATTACTTTACGAATTTATTGAACTCTTCAAATGTCGAAGATTCTGCCAATGTCCGAACTCCTCCAAATTTTCAAGGTCCTCCAAATTTTCCATCTCCGCCAAAGTTTCAACGTCTGCCAAATTTTCAAGCTCCACCAAATTTTCAAAGCCTTCCACATTTGCAAGTTCCTCCAAATATTCAAGGTACTTCAAATATTTCAAAAATTTCTTATCCTTCGTATTCTCAATTTCCCATATATTCGAACTATAGATATTTTAATCCGGCTATGTCAAATCAATATACACTCAGTTCTTATAACCCACTATGAGTAGTGGTCATCCAACAATACCGATTGATACAAGAAGGGATACTATCTGTGAGTCTGAAAACAAGGGTTGAAAAACATTATTCTTAATGATGAAGTAGACAATCAAGTAAAAGACATATATACAACAAAGTGGAGCATTAAAGAGGATAAAATGCTTGCAAGTGCTTAGCTCATTATTTCAACAAATAGCGTGAAGGGCAACTCTAAAAATGATAAGGAGTTTAGAAAACGAATCACTGAGTAATACAATAACCACTAAAAGACAGAAATTCGAAGAAAGTTGAATGTCTTGAAATTACATTGGTACACGATTGCTCCATTGGTTACTTTCAAATGTATACTTGAAAAGAATACAATATTTAGTAGTGGGTTCATTCTACAAAAAATTTATGAATTTATGTATAATAGAAAGGGCAAACTCCACAATTCGTCCCTGTACTTTTTGCATTTTTTTGTATTCGTCCCTTATGAGCGCATCTGGTCCCTGAACTCAATTTCTTTACGCATTTGGTCCTTCCGTCCATTTTTGTTTATTTTTTTCGTTAAGTGGAATTATGTGCATGTCACGTGATTTGGCCTAGGGGTAAAGTAGTCATTTTTCTTGGAAATAGTACATAGACCAATCATCATCTTCACACACATGACACACCTATTTATCTAATTTTTCAACCCCAACAACCCAAAAGCAAACAAATACTGCATTTCTTCCTCCAATTTTCCTTATGGCAACCAAATGGGGGATCTAATGAAGATAGGGAAAGAGAGAAATTATCAAGCTTCCTCCTTGGGATGATCGGCGGATATGGCAACTAACTAGGGGACGGAGGTGGAGTTGATTGGGGGATATGAATTAAAAAAAGAAAGAAAGAAAAATGTTTGTTTGCTTTTCAAATCCTTGGTTCCGGAGGGATTATGGAGAGGGAGGAATCAATTTCTCCATGGGATTGGAGATGAGTCGAAGCTATGGTCGTTGACAAGCTTCCATTCTTCGTCTGCCAGACCCTTCACCATAACCCTCGCCGTGTCCAGACCCAGAGCCCTTTGCACGTTCTTGATTGTTTTTTGATCCAGATCCAGAACCGGCCCTTGATCCAGCATATGAACCACTTCCGCTACCGCCTAAGCCCAGACCCATACCCGCTCCAATCCCAACTCCTACACCACCAAGATCCACACCTAAATCCCTCCTTGCAACCCTGCTGCTTTCGGACACAATAGCAGAAATGGCAAGAATCAAAGTGGATAATACTAGTGATTTCATTTTCATCAGTACTGCCATGTTTTTCAAACAAGAGGGTGAAAATGATAGTGCTAGTTATATGTTGTGTTTCTTTTACTATGTCAAGCTGATCAAGAGGCTTGCTTGATGATAGGGTTTGCAAGGATATTTAGTTATTTATAGTTGTTAATGAAGATGAACCAAAATTGGGATTTTTCAGCTTCACCCCCTATGCTTTTGGTCCCTGTACTTTTTTATTGAAATGACTATTTTACCCTTTGTGAAAAGCACATACAGGGCACGTGGGACGATTTAACGGAAAAAAGTTAACGAGATTTGACGGAAGGACCAATCATGTTCAATGTCCGTGGTACAAGGATGATCTCAAAAAAATTTTGATAAAAGGACAAATACAAAAAAATGTAAAAAGTACAGGGACGAAATGTGGAGTTTGCCCTAATAGAAAATAAGTTTATAGAAAAAATATTTACAAGTTAATAAAATGGCATGACTTGTTTATTGTCGTGGAAGCTCTTAAAGAGTAGAGTTGTGAGAAGCTGGGGTTTGACTGTTATGAGTCATAGTCATAGAGTAGACACATTGTACAACATAGTGGGTTAACCGCATCACTCTAGAAAATTCGTGACTTTGAATCCAAACCGTCTTTGATCGTCTTCAATATTTCCCTCCCAACCTAATCAATCCCTACCTCGCTCCAATTTCAGGTACAATCGAATTCACTTTGATTTGATTGCTCAATTTTATGGATGAACCTAGGGCTTTCCTCCACTTCACACACTAGCTCCTTCTGTTCAAAACTATTTATCAGCTTAATTATGTACTCCAAGTATTTGTAGTTGTACCCAACTCTGTACACAGTGAGTTCTACATTGTTCTTCATCGATTTTTCTGCAGCGAATTGTCCCCCAATGCCTGTGATTGGAGATACTGAGCAAGAACACAAGCCCCAGAAGAAGAAAACTGCTTCCGATGAAGACGATAAAAGGTCTCAATTTCCTTTGATTTCAGTTGATACAGTTGTGATCATGGGTGCGTGTGTATGTGATTGTGTGCGAGAAAATTAAGTGTAAGTGTGTGTAAATTGAGCGTTGGATTTTTGGCTCAAGTAGGAAAATGAAATGTGTGTGTGTGTGTGTTGACCTTTAATCTCGGGCTCAACTGGGAAAAAGAAGATTTTGCGCGTGTGTAAATTGATCTTTAGGTGTCTGTTCACGTAGGAAGAAGAAGATTGTGCCAGGAAGTTTGATGAAAGCTCTGATGAGGCCTGGAGGTGGCAAGGCTACACCTGCGGATGGTGATCAAGTATAATTCCTAGTTTATTCTGCTTTAGCTATATATCTCTGACCTGTTTCTGTTTTTCATTTTCCATTTCCTGTTATTACTTTTGAACTTGAATGCTTTTCGGTTAGCAATCTGAATCATCATACTAACGCAGACTAATGAAATCCTCACCGATGAAACCTCATTTATACTAAGTGCACGGTAATATCTTGAAAACCAAAATATATTTATTCTATCAAACACATTCTTTAGAAATCAAAATGGAAAACATTGCCGAGTTAAGCAGTAATTTTCGAAGGGTGAGGTTGGGTATTTAAGCATTTCCAGTGGCAATAAATAGATCAAAGTTACTTGCCTCAAGAAAATGGAAAAAGAAAAAGGGCAGCAATTTTGCAAATACTCTTGTTATGGGCAATGATCGAAGTATTTTTTTAAATTTTGGTTCAGCTCCCACGTAAACGTAAGATATATAATAGTTGAAGGAGAAGAGCCGCATGCTATTATTAAAGACGTTTCTATTGTTTTACAGGTCATATATCATTGCACTATTCGTACCATGGACGGGGTGGTTGTCGAGTCTACCCGGTCGGAATTTGGTGGTGTGTACTTCTATACTTCACTTGTAATATTGCTATATTTTTTACTTTTGTATCTTTGAAGTTACGTCAGTCAAACTAAGTTTGACTGGAAGTATATTTGTCACACATTTGATGGAACATGCCTTTTGTTCTTCAGATTGCTAATAAACAGTAGTTATATTTCTTGTCATGTTAAATGGCTCTTTTGAATCCTTAATTTACAGATTTTGTTACTAATTGTGTATATCGTGTTCTTGTTTTTTGCAATATGAGCTTTGTTTGAGTTGAACTTTGCATCTTTCCTATTCTTTTCAAACTACAATATCAGCCCCTACACATAGAAAGAATGAGCTTGGTTCATCTGAAAAGCATGTGCTAGTTGGAAATTTTCTTAGTGACATAAGCAATCAAATTGATCTTGGACTCCATGTTTTGATGCACATTATGATTTTGAACCGTTAGACTTGTATCCATTCTTGTGCTGATTTTTTGTATCTCCTTAACTTAATCTCGCGTAGGGTAGCAAGTGTCCCCGTTTAGCTGTACATGGTGAAGAGGTCCTGTATTGATAGCTACATAGCGGAGTTCTCGCTTTGAGGTCCTTGCTCATGTCATTTCCAAAATTTCTTTCAACCTTTATCTTTCCATGCAAAAGTAATTGGATAAAATCTGTTTTACATTTGTTAATAATACTGCTGGCCTGTTGATATTCGGGAACATGATAAATCTGTATCAATAATATATACCTTGTTTTTGTGATTATTGCTAGCTTCTACATTTTGGTTAACAATGATATGGATATTCATTTTTATACTAGTTTTCTACCACGTAAGCCTAAATATTTCCATCTTAATGTACATTCTAGCTTATTTCAGATTAGTGCTAATACGTGTAAAAAATGGTCCACTATTCATTAGTCGCTCTGTCATGCTTGCATTGATAAGCCCTATAAAGACATATCATTTTTACTTCCGTTTATTGTTACGCATCAATTGGTGAAGCTTAAGTTGCTAAATAATTATGAGTAAGTTCCATTTCATTTCTTTTTTATCTTAAATTCATGTCAAGCTATTTCTATTAGCTGGTTTTTATACCTATCTCTATGTCCCTCTGGTACAGGCAAGGGTACCCCAACAAGGAAAGTTTTGGGTAAAAGCAAGATGATTTTAGGATTGCTGGAAGGTATTCCGACAATGCTAAAGGGTGAAGTTGCGATGGTAATTCGTTGTCTCTAAGTATCATGGTACCATCAATTAGATTCGTCCATTTCTATTGCTTGGGTTGCAAATCTTAATGAGGCTTTAATGTTATGTTGAGGCTTGGATTATTTATACAATGAATGAACCAGGCAGTTCGCTCAATAAATTTTCAAATAACTGTTTTAGTAAAGAGCTTTTCAAAACCTTAAACAAGCGTCTCTTGAAAATTCCACTCTATTAAGGTGTGCCAGAAGTATTTTTAGATATCAAGTAGTGCTTCAACTCGAAATTTTAGCAAGTACTTGCGAGCATTTCTTGATTGACAATTGCCAGAAAAAGAAAAGAGTTTACCTTTCATTATCTACCCAGTTGAAGTTAAGGCTTCAACATCTTTAAGACTTAACTAATCAATTATAAGCTTAAGATCTCCACACAACAAGTAATCATGGAGTCCAAATGTATGACCTTCCATGTCTAGTGGCAGGGTTCATGGATGTATCCTTGTATGGATGTGCCAGAAGTATATTCACCATTGTCAAGGTTGAAATTGAACATAATGTTCATGAATGGTTTGTTCCATTCTCAGTTAAGATTATTCTCTACATTGTTCATTATTCAAATGAACCAAACTTGAACGCAGTTTCTAAGCTCATTGACTAGAGAAGTAGAGCCTGAACAAGGGTGTGCCTAAACTTGTAAAAAATGTACTTAGAGGGCAATAGAATAATCAAAAGTTTTTCAACTCGCATCAAGACCCATGGCGTGAGCCTTGTCATCAGAGTCATCCTTCCATTAATGGACTATTTTAAGTTTAAGCCATTGAACAAAAGTCTATTGATACAACGTGCAACGGTTCCATCCAACCTGGACGTTTGATCCCAGATGGAAAGGGGTTAGGAATGAGGAGGGCCGCACTTTTTAGCTACAATGGTTCTCAATGTGTATAAGCATGAACATGACAATCTATGCTTTCGGGTACTTAAAGATTTACTCCCTCCGTTCCGTCCCTAAATGAGTGTCCGCTTTTGACTTTGCAAAGAAATTAAGCAAGTTGACTTTTAAGCTATTTTAATAGCATATGTACATTAATGTGCTTAATATCCACACGTAACATTAGAAGTGCTCACTAGGACGTGATATGTGTTAAAGGTGAAATTTGTAAATTTACACAAAACTGGACACTCATTTAGGGACAAGAAAATTTTAAAAATGGACCCACATTTAGGAACGGAGGGAGTAGTATTTGTTGGGTACTTACGTTGATAATTGTCATATTTAATGTGCACTTATTTCAGTTAAAGATGAAGCCTGAAATGCACTATGGCGAGGATGATTGTCCGGTTCCTGTTACCGATAGCTTTCCAAAGGATGCAGAACTTCATTTTGAGATTGAGCTGATAGATTTTCATAAAGTCAAGGCAAGAGCTTTTATTATCTTCTATCTATGCATCCTAGTTGTTGCATTTTCTTTTTGGTGGGAGTAATTGATTGAGCAGTAAGATGAACATACAAACTTTTTTGTCAAAATTCATTGTGCTTTCTCATCTTAATCAAAGTACAAAATAGTTTTGATTATTATCTGTTTTTCTTGTTTCTGTTTTGTTTCTTGTGGCACATGTTAGCTAATTTTTCCCATTACTTACACTTTGGCATAATTGTAATATGCAATATGATTTATAGTCATTAGTCGGGGTTAACTTTGGATATGTTCTCTTATATATTTCAGGTCATCAGTGATGATTTGGGAGTCTTGAAAAAGGTATTATGTTTATGAGAAAATGCAGCGTCACTCATTTGATTAGTTACTATGATTTACTGATTCCAGTCCCATCAGAATGGGTGAGGGTTGGGGGGGGGGACTTGTGTATAGAGTGAGACATTTTGCCTTGTAAAGGTTTGAACTGGTGCAGATCCTCAGAATAGAGATACTCAGATAAGTATATACTATCCACACTAGGTAAATTCAGCTGATTCTTTGGTCCAGCAGTGGTCTGTTGAAATCTATGTTGCACAGGCACAAACCCGGCGTATCGCGTGTCGGATACGTGAGATACGGCTAGAAATACGTACCGGGGCCGAATTTGAATTTTCGAAGAGTTTGGACACGGGATCTGGATACGCGAGTCCAAAACCCGGAACGTCAACCCGAATCCGGACACGTATACCCGAAAATTTGTATTCGCATCACTTCAAATCAAACTCGTCTTTCGTCTCAAATTTGAAATCCGGACACGATATCTTCTTTCGTCTATCGATTGCTTCTCAAAAGAGTCAAAACGAACCCTAGCCACTTCAAAACAACCTCCGCCGCCGTCGATCTGCTTCTTTCGTCGATGCCGCCGTCAATTTGCGAAGTCTTCTTCACAGCTGCCGTCGATCTGCTTCGGTGCTTCCTTCGTCGAAGCCGCCGTAGATTCATCAAAGCCTCACTTCGAACCCTATCATCTTCTCACACCAGGTAAGTCGTTCTTCTTTTTTTTTTCCGAAGGCTTCGTCGCTGTTGTCTTCGAGTCGTCGACTATTTTTTCCTTTTGTTTCTTTTTCGGATAGAGCCTCTGTGAGTGTGTGACACTGTGACTTGTTTTTTTTATAATTAACACTGTGACTTCACTGACTTGTTATATTTACATTTTGGTCCTTATATTTTTTATTTATTTTTTGGTCCTTATATTTTTAATATTTACATATTACTCCCCGTACCCGTATCCAACATTTTTCAAAAATCCCGTATCCCCATGTCCCGTATCCGCGTATTCGTTTCCGCGTATCCGTATCCGTGCAACCTAGGTTGAAATGATCATATTGACCACCTTTAAACAGCTGGATTCGTAACAATAATGCATAAACATTAGGAATTGTTGTTATCTCATTATGTATAGAATTAGTATGACTCGATTTTAGAGATGGTTTTGGTGGAATTCTTCTTTCTTCACTTACTGTTTGGTTAATTCTTGGTATTTACCTGTGGGTGTAGGTTTCAAACCAAAGCACGTGAATTTTAATTTCACTTGTCTTTATTATGAATAAAGGAATTTAAGTATCAACTACAACAATTATTTGTGGCTTGTATTAGGATCATTATTGCTTTGGCTTCACTTCAACACTTTTAACAGCTATACCTTGGTACTTACTGGATAGGTTGTAGATGAAGGACAGGGTTGGGAATCACCAAGAGAGCCTTATGAAATAAAAGCTCGGTATAAGTCATTCTGGTTTCATTTTGCAAATTTAGTTGTGCCCAAAATAGCTTCGAGATTTACTTACATGTGATTGGTTCAGGATTTCCGCTATGACGGGGGAAGGAAAAGTGATTCTACCACATATGACTGGAGAACCATTTTTCTTCACTTTTGGAAAATCTGAGGTTAATAATAGCAAAGCATTCCTGCATCTTCTATTTTTTATTTGTAGATTACTTATTTAAATTTTCACATATGTTTGGTATGCTTCATTTACTCCTCCAATCGTGTCCTCCCTCAATATTTTTGTAAGAAGATCAATTATCATGTGCTGGTTTTTCTGGTCAATTGGTCAGCTTGATGTGCAGAGGCAGTATCCCAAGCTCTTTGGTGGGAGTATTGTCAATTGGGTGCGGTCGTGCAAGAAAAGCATTTTCCAAATGAAGTTTTGACGCTGTTCTTGTATCTACTTTTCTTTTCAAATTGAAATCAGGTACCTAAAGGTCTTGAGATGGGAATAGGAACAATGTCACGGGGAGAGAAAGCAGTGGTGTATGTTACCAGTCAATACTTAAATCAGTGCCCCTTGGTGCCCATGGTAGAAGGTATTGAAGAAGTACATTTCGAAGTGGAACTTGTCCACTTTATTCAGGTGTGACAATGTCTTTTGTAATTTGATTTACGGTTGTTTGCTACCTGTTTTGCAATTTTTCTTTGATGGGCCTGTTCCTTTCACTGTAGAAGTACAGTTAATTTACAGATAAGAAGAATGTTTTGGTGGTCATGGTATCAGCTTGATGAAAAAGAACAAAAAAAAAAAAAAGAAAACTTGTTTCAAATGCAGGAGCTATTCCCAAAAAAATTTCAAATTTGTTGCTAGACAAAATTGACTGTACTGAGATTCTCAGTTTGAGCAACATAGTCAGTCTCTAAGTGTGTTACTCGTTCATCTACAAATGTTGTGTGAACGTTATAATCTGATCCACTGTTGTGTGTGTTTGTGTGTTTTTCTTGATTGGCAAACTAAACATATATTAATTATAAGTAAAAGATTTACATCCAACCTAGATCATCCTTTACCCGAATAGAACACCAAAACATCAACTCATCAATTAACAACCCATATTTCCCTCAATCAGCAGAAACTACTCCATAATTCCAGAATTCAAGTTTACAACTCTTCAAATCATTTATGAACTGAATTTGCCCAATCGGCCTAATACCCCACTCTCGCCACCCTCTTCCCAGAGAAAGGATAAGAAAAGAAAAGGAAAGATTTGTGCACGGTGAGCTTTGATTCTTTTTGCACATCTGAAAGATCTTCAAATGCATCTCCAGTCTGACCAACTAAACTTGTTATATCTGTGTAGTGTAGAAGTGGTTTGTCTATGTGTTGGTTCATTTCCTCCTGTTTAGTTTGTGTACTTTACTAGTTGCATTTGGATTTCTAGTCAGTTCCTTTTTCTTTCATTATCTTTTTATGCTTGATAACTATCCAAAATGTTTACTAGCGAGCAAGGCATATGAAAATGTGAGGAATGATGTATCATGACTCTTTGAACTACCCTAAGGTGCTTTTTCTCTCGGACTGGTATTATGCTTAGGCATTTCAAGCTCAATCTTATTCATCCACTGCAACATCTATGAAAGACGGCTCTAATCTTTTTTTTTCTGCTATTATTCTCTTCTCCTTTTTTAGTTTCACTTATCTCTTCTGTTCCCAAGTTGGTAAGGATGTCCTAAGTCCCTGGTTAACACATTCACAGGTCCGGGATGTGCTCGGAGATGGACGTCTAATTAAACGCCGCATTCGTGACGGAAAAGGTGCTCTCTGGAACCCTGACTGGCTTTTCTGAAACATTGAATATTACATTGATTATTTTCCCAATTTCTTCATTTTCTCATAGAGACTGTGTTTACTGTCTTGTACCTATATGTTGCACATACCTGGAACTGATCTATGGTTAAGATACTTGTAAGAGTTCATCTATCTCCTAGTTGCCTTTCAAATTTAGCTTACCAGTTTTAATAATATGTCAAATTGTGTTTATTCTCTCCCTGATAGAAAAATTGGATAGTGCCCTGCCGTCTTACAACTATTTTGGGTTATGTTGATGGTAAAGCTGTTCTTGTATAATTATGTTAATATTACTTGTGATAGAGGTACCCACATTATTCCTCTATGTGGCCTTCAGCATTTACAATTCTGTTTAAGCATGTGATGTATTCTTGTTTGGAAATTATCTACTACCCTCCGTCCCAAAAGAATAGTCCCCTATTGACTTTACACAGATTTTAAGAAAGTATTAACTCTAAGCTTTTCCTTTAATACCCTTAAACTATCCTCTAGTGGTGTCAAATCAATGGTACTCATTTCTTTTTCTATTTCACAACTAAAGAGGGTAATATAGACAACTGGTTTTAAAAAATTTCTTAAAAAGAAATGAGTAGTGAATCAGTGATTTTTTGGGACGTCCCAAAATGGAATAGGGGACTGTTATTTTGTTTTTCTGGGACGGGGGGAGTAATATTCTTGAGGATGATTGCTACTGTTAGACATGTTCATACTGCTATCCATCATGGAGTTCCTCTTTGGAAAGTAGTTTTCTTTCCAATCAATTTTAACTCGTAATAGATGACCAACGAAGCTGTTTAAGACCCACATGATGGGTAGAATATAAACAACCACATGTGCTCTGTAACTTAGGCATCAGGCCACTTTAGTTTTAGTGGACTACGTATTTGTGATCCATTTCCCTATCTATTGTTTTTGGCAATTTTTAAGTATGCATTTCCTTTTGAGGGTTGCTATTAACACCCCCAAAACCTTCAAGTACACCCCTTAACTAAAAACACCCCCCTCAATATTTCCAACCCCCCAAAAATCATACACACAACAACAATGGTCATTCATATATCTTTTTTTAATTTTTTTAAAATTTTTAATCCTTTTTTTGCATTTTAGGTTTAAATAGCACTTGTTTTACAATTTTTATGTTAAATTATTGTTAGAGATTAGTTACATTTCAATTTCTTTACAATTTGGTGTTCAAATTTCGTGGTTTATAGAAAATTTACTTTGAAAAATTGAATTTTCTGGGTCATAGCTCTTCGGCCATGTGTTACCGAACACCCTACCGAACACCTTTACCGAACACCCTTAGTGGTGTTTAGCATCCCCCTACCGAACGTCATTAAGGGTGTTCGGTAGAGGGCTGCCAAACAGTCCAAAATTTTATTTTTTCAAACTAAAAAATGAAGAATACATAAGGGCATTTCAGTTAAAATTTATAATGACATTTTCGTAATATATGAAGAGGTAATGGGGGTGTTAACATCAATGCTCTTTCCTTTTCCGTGGGGCTGAAAAACGGCAAAGGCTTAAAGGGAAACCCTAGTGGTTGCTTGTTTTATTCACCAGACTTAACCTTATTAAAAAGGAAATAAATAAAAAAAGGGTTTCAGTTTAAGCTTTCCTCATTGGCAGTTTTTATTTTTAAATTTTTTTTTTTTGTGGGGAAGGGGGCGGTTGTGGCTTTGTGATCTATTTGGAAGTACAAGTAATAATGCTGCCCATGATTTTCTTGCACAACTTAGTTTAGAATAAAACAGCAGGATGAATAAACTTGGGTTGAGATGCCATTACATATAGTTTTTTTCCTTTTTCATCGCAAGAAAATCAATGCGAACAAATGTGGGTGCCTGTTTCACTATGCATTGTCTGTCCTTTTTTAAGTGAATGTGCGTAATATAGGCTGGTAATTTTTCCTATACCATGCATCTATCATAGCCAATCATCTGATTCCCCTGCTTTCTTGATTCTTTCAAATAATTAGGTGAATTCCCTATGGATTGCCCTCTTCATGACAGTCTTCTTCGTGTCCATTACAAGGGCATGCTTCTTAATGAAGAAAAGACGTTCTATGATACAAAAGTTGATAACAATGGTCAGCCTTTGGAGTTTTGCTCGGGGGAAGGGCTTGTAAGTCAACTCACACTTAAATAAACATAATTACAGTTTGTGGTTGTGCTCTGATTTATAGCTGTTGATTTGGCCATTGATCAATCATTCATTCCGCTATTTACCAGCTGACAGTCAGAGGCTCCAGTTCTAAGTTCTGGGAGTTGATTGTATACTGTCAACTTCTTGGTTATCTTTGAATTTTAGTTATTAATTACTTGTTTGACTTCCCCTTTCTAAATATTTTTCCATAGTTAATTTAGAGTTGTATGATAAGGACTTCCAGTTTATGGTAATCTCAATTTTACTTGTGCAAACGTATATATCAAAGATCTCTCCATTTGTGCGCCAGGTACCTGAAGGTTTTGAAATGTGTGTGCGGCTGATGTTACCCGAAGAGATAGCTCTTATTACCTGTCCTCCTGATTATGCATATGACAAGTTTACAAGGTTTTTCTTTTCAAATGGATTTATCCTTCTTTATTTCTATCTGGCATGGCATCCAGAATGCTGATCATGAAATTGGACTTGGCTTATGATTATCGGCATAATTTCATAATGCCTTCAAATATATCACGATGCTTGATGTTTTGCTCTCATGTTAGGCCAGATAATGTTCCTGAAGGTGCTCATATTCAGTGGGAGATTGAGCTTCTTGGTTTTGAGATGCAAAAGGTAATTTATATTATTTGCCATGAAGGAAATGGAAGTGACAACGCCTACTCTGCATCTCATTGAAGATATAACCAAACAATGACTTTGCTGTTACTTTCAGCTGTGAAATACATGGTAAATCCGTACATGTTAGTGAATTTGAAGTTCTCAAGTAACCAACTTATCTAAAACCTTATGTTGTTTGAGAGAGGGTCTTCATAATTTATATCATATTTTTAACACTTCCCCTCACGTGCAATCCGATCACGAGTTGAGAGATAAGCCAAGATGCATCACTAGGTGCATCCGCCATACGGCGTCACTAACCAAACGACGTCCGTACTTGTGCACTAACATTACTGGGTGGAATAAATGGGAGTCTGGAGACTTGAACGCATGTCCTTGCCAAACTAGAGAGTTCTGAAACCATGTTAATAACCTGCGCATCTAAAAGCTTAAGCTGCCAAAGGAAGGATCTAACAAAGGATATCATGCTTTAAAAGAAAATTGATAGATATGTGCTCTTATCAAAATCAAAAGTGATAATATGACATTTTCTTAACAACTCTTCAATATTTAGTGAAACATTCTCGTATGCTTTTTGACCTATGTTGACATGCCTCCTTTTGGTTTACCATACTTTAACCACAATTGTTGTTTTTATTGCAGGATTGGACTGGTATGAATTTTAGAGCTATTATGGAGGACGTTGAGAAAACAAAGGGAACGGTATATCTTTCATGACTATCCGGAACTTGTCTGTTAGCTACACATCTGCAACTAAGTTTTGAATGTTTGGATTTAGTCTTGTCATCTTGCTCTTGCATCATGAGGAGGTTCTAAACTGTTTGAATGCAAGTGGAAACTGCATCCTTGGCGATTATATGTGTGCTTGTTTGTCTAATTCTAACATAACATATTTATAAACTTGTGTTCGGTGAAGTCTATGTACTGATTTCATGTCAATGAAGCTCAAGTCTTGAAGCTCTAACTGGTTAATTTGTAAGTATGGAGTGAAATATATACTCCCTCCTTCCAAAGAAAAAAAGTAGTCCTACTTTCCTTTTTAGTTTGTCCCGAAAAAATAGTCTCATTTTTAAGTCCAGTTTTTTCAAAAAATTTCTTTTCATTTCGAAAACATGATGTTTATCTTACATGTCATACAAAAAAGTATGGAGCGTATAAATTTATAACAATTTGAAGGAAATATAGAGGAGTAAAAGTATCGTATCAAAAAGTTTGACTTTTCTAATGAGACTTTTTACACTCAGAAATGTTGTAACTGGAAAAGTATGTTTCATTGTATGGGGGAGGTTTTTCACTTTATTCTGCTCGTTTTCAGGGTAACAGGCTTTTCAAAGAAGGAAAATTTGAACTTGCTAAAGCAAAGTATGAGAAGGCATGCATTCTTGACCATGTTCACCTTTTCCATTGGTATTTGTTTTATGTAGTATCTGTTGAAGATCAAGTACTCACGCAAATCCGGCACCCTCCATCACTGTTTGTCACAAATTTTGGAATGTCCTATATGTCTTATAATCCCTTCATTCCGCTCAAAGAGTCTTTTTAATTTGGAACGTTCCACTCAAGGAGTCCCACTTAAAATATTATGAGTTTCCAGATTTACCTTTATGACATTCAACTAAAATTCAAAATAACTATTTTAATGTTTAGAATTAAAGAGTATTTATGGAAAATAAATTTAGTTTGACTTTCATGTGGACGCTTAGAGCGGAATGGAGACTGTAGAAACGTAGAAGAAAAATATTGCAACCTCACCCCCCCGCGGGGCACCCACCCCCAAATCTTTCCGATATGGTCTAGTATTGTCAAGATTTTAATTTATTCTCACTATGATGCTTGAAGTACATCGTTACAGGTTCTTCGCGAATTTAATCACGTTAATCCTCAAGATGACAAGGAAGGAAAAGAGTTTTCCAATACTAGAGTAAGTAGCTTCTTCATTATTTGTCCGCTATTTGCTCCTATTTCTTAGGTTTTAGCAATTTTCTAACAGTGTGA
Source organism: Platycodon grandiflorus (assembly GCA_016624345.1). Taxonomy (NCBI): domain Eukaryota; kingdom Viridiplantae; phylum Streptophyta; class Magnoliopsida; order Asterales; family Campanulaceae; genus Platycodon; species Platycodon grandiflorus. The sequence continues at coordinate 64,013,387 of CM028363.1, read as the reverse complement.
TAATATAATTTTAATCTCTTTTGATGTTCTTTTCTTTTCTTTTTGGATGAGAAAAGAATTTGTTGCATCTAAACGTGGCTGCCTGCTATCTGAAGATGGGAGAGTGTAGGAAGTCTGTTGAGGCATGTAATAAGGTAAGTTCTTTTTAATTTAAGCTCGAGTGTGTTCTCTTTCTCGGGCTTGCAGAGGAATCAGCAATCTCTATTATTATTAAATTTCTGTACATAATAAAATCAGCAATCATTTACTTTATTTATGATGTATGATTAATGCTTTTTTAAATTTAATGTTGAAAGAGATGATAGACCGTCCCTTTTATATCCCTATACTTGAATATTTGTTCTATTTGGAGAAAGACATGCTATCGTTTTGGAGGCAGAAAAAATCACTTTACAAAAGTATGATCTTTTTGCTACAAACACCAAAGTACATGCAACATTTTATTATTGTCTCTTTGTGTCAAGCCAAGATTTTTAGCGTTCACACTATCGAAAGCTTGCTTAGAAGCCAAAAACAGTTGTTAGAAGTCAAGAGTAATGTGAACTATTTCTAGATTTACTATATCGGGGCACTCGAGTAAAACAATGGCTGTGGTCAATGTAATAGCAAGCCAGTTTTCAACCAAGACACTCCATAAAGTACTTTCTTTTCACTTGTCCGTATGATTTCTGCATTGTACAGGGGGAATGTCTTTATTGAAACATGGAGTGCTTGCATTTCCCCAAACTGAACTTGATCTAACAGTTGTTTCTGAATCATGCAGGTATTAGATGCAAACCCTGTTCATGTCAAAGCCTTCTATAGACGAGGAATGGCCTTCATGGAAGCCGGAGATTTCGAGGAAGCAAGGGCTGACTTTAATAAGGTAAGATCATCATATGTGAAATCCTTTTTTAATGGTTAAAATGTCTAATTGTGATAGGATGTATGACACCACTCTGTTCGATTGTTGATGTTTGATAGATGATGACCATTGACAAGTCCGCTGAAGCGAATGCAAGAACAGCCCTTAATAAACTAAAACAGAAAGAGCAGGTGGGATTGAAAACAATTCAAATACTTTGCTTTCTATTTTGGGACATTACCTCTTAAGAGTCCCGCCTTTAAAATTAAGATAGTAAATACAATGACTTTTTTATTGCATTAAAGTTTACATATTAAAAACTATTTTGTACTTAGAAGTAACGGGTATTTATGGACAAATGATCTTTAATCCTTAATGTTTGACCTTCTAACGTGGACTTTTTGAGTGGAATGAAGGGATTATCTCAGATGAATTAAAAGGCTTTCTCAATTCTGACTGCCAACTTCATGACAAACAGGAAGTCGATAAGAAGGCGAGGAAGCAATTTAAAGGTTTATTCGATAAGAAGCCAGGAGAAATTTCAGAGGTTGGATTAGACGATAAAGGAGATGAGATTCAGGCTGAGAATCATGAACGGGAAGCTTTATTAGATTCTACTGGTAAAGAGGAAGACATACATGAAGCTCAACCTCAACCTCAAAGAGGATATTTATCACAATTGTGGTCTAGTAGTAAGAATCTAATGAAGACTTTTGGGGTACAAAGATGTACCATATTGTGAGATTGGTTTTCTCCAACTTCAGTTGTGCAAAATGCCTCACCGCAACACTTAAAAAATTTTTTAGCCAACAAAAAAGATGAAACAGCAGAAGAGAGGGGAGATATTTTACCCTGATTACTGTACACCCGATAAACTTGTAACGTTGATAAAAGTTGGAATAATTTGAATTTTTCCTGCATTGCCTGGTGTTCATTTTCGTTGTCAACAATTATCCCATTTCAAGTGGTTCGTGCGAAATTAACTTTGTAGAAAATTAACCTGTCTGTGAGATTGATCAGCCGTTTGATTTGGATGACTGCTGATTTAGCTTTGTTAACTTGACAGTTGATCGGTGGCCCGACTTGGGCTGTCTCATTCTAATTCTTTATTTTAAGAGACGACAGGCATGTATAACAAACTAATCAGGCTGTCAATCAAAATAGCTTTTTCCCATACTTGGGCTATCTCATTCTAATTCTATTTAATTTCTTATTTCAAGAGAGAGACGCCGGCATATAGAACAAATTAATCAGGCTGTCATGTGATTTAATTTTAGGAAATTGCTGATCGGTCTATTTTCTGAAAAAAACTCTCTCTTGTTCACCATTTTTTTTTTAACCACTAAAAAACACTTTAAGAATTTTCTTCATAAAATACCCTCAATAGCATCGTTATTTTAGATTTGAGGTTCGAATTAATGTATAAATGATTTCATGTTGTTAATATAGTGTTTCCTCATGTTTGAGTATCAATTTTCATACTTGGAATACGAATTTGATCAAATTCGAATTTTTTGAGTTCATCCTATTTTTCTTTGTTCTTGGGCTATTTTGGTCATTTTAGTCTATGTTTTAAGCTTCGAATTTGTTTAAAATTAATTCCATATTGTTATCCTAACTTAGTACTACATTTGTGCACAATTTTTCTACCAAAAAATATTATTTTTGAGATTCAAATTGAACTTGGCAGTGTGCTGTCCGAAAACAGAGAGAGATGTTCTTGGACTGATTTTGGGACTTTAATCAATGATTTGAGTTTGAATTTTGTATAATATCAATACCATACTGTTATAGGAAGTCAATACCATATTTGTATGTAAATTTTCCAACTAATAATAATCATTTTGATCGATTTTGATATTATATTAAATTGGGCATCAGGATGCCTTAAATTGGGCATCGGGATACCTTAAATTGGGCATCAGGATGCCTTGGTTACTCATTGCGATGCCTTTGTTACTCATTGCGATGCCTTGGTTGCTTATCGCGATGCCTTGGTTGCTCATCGCGATGATTAACCCACGTGATGCCTTGGATTACTAATCGTGATGCCTTGTATTACTGATGCGCGTGTGTTTTTCTTTTATTAATGGCATAATTATCTTTTTGTTCCAAAAATATCTTTTTCTGATTTAAAAAAAAGATAAATAAACTTAAGCAATTACAAATATTAAAAAAAAAAAAACCAACCTATAATTCACCCATTTAATTTTGTTTGATCAAAATAGTTTTTCCCCCTACCAGTACCAAGAACATCTACTCAATCTATTTGCAACCTTTATTGTAGTAGTAGTAACCCAGTTTTTTAATTGAACCTAAGACATTGTGATTGCCATAAATACCAAATGGTAGTAGAGTGTCTCCCCAATTCATAACGTCCCTCCCTAACTTCTGGTAGCAGGTAGCCCCCCTAGTCCTAGACATGTAGGTTGCTCTAACATTAAATGATAATTATTTTTTTTGCGTACTTATCCGCAAAAGGCCACGTGATTATTGAATTATATAAAATAAATTCTTATTATTATACCTCAATTCAAATTAACTTAACTCGGTCTTTTTTTTCAATTATTTGAGATCGACTACATGAATCTTTTTCTACCCTTTGATTCGGTACAAATTAAAGTTATCATACACTCTTATTATCATACGTATGAAAACAATAAATATTCAAGGCTTTCTCATACATGCTAGGCCTTAACCAAGAATATACATTTTATACCTTCATAGGTTAATAATAAGTATTCAAGGCGTTTCGAAATAGACCAAGTATGAGAGTCTTGATTTAAATTTAGGGGTGACAATGACTGATACGACACGATTACACGAACTAGCACGACACAATTATAAAGACAAATTGCAGAGAGAAATGACACGATAAAACAGGGCACGACACGAAAACACGAAATTATTAATTTAGTTAGAATAACATTTACTCCAAATTTAGTTAAAATAACATGTACACAACAAATAAATCTACATGCATAACATATAAATCTACCATACGGTTGTTATACCTGTGTTTGTACTCCTATACGCATCGTTTTTCTATCTAATTAACTACACGACAGATAAATCTACTTGTTGTCGTTTTCGTTTAGTCTACGTACATAACATATCACCAGAAAGTGTTTTATACCACATCGGCGTTTCTAATTGTTATTCAAAGTATAATCCGCATAATCTAGTCCAGATACGTAAATATTTTATATCTCAAGTACACCAGGGTAAAGCACCGTGTGCAGAATCTAGTCCAGGTACTTAACCCTATTTTATTTGCTTAATTGGAAGAGTCCGCGAGGTGGAATCTCAGACCCGGAGAAAGAGAAAATAGCCTAAGAGTCAGTCCTGTGCTTATGGCAGGAGAAGAAGGGAAATCTGCGGGTAGCCCAAATATGTCATATGCAACATTAATTACTCTAGTAAAAAGTTTCTTACCTGAAAATAGAACACTAGTAACATTATTAATGTAACATACACCATAAATGCATTGAAAAAGGGCTTATCACATAAAGAAAATACACATACACACATTCAAAGAGGTGAAAGTTAATATACTTAGATGGAACAAGGAAGCGTGAGATCAAACTTTAGGATTGGTATTTGCATTGGCTTGAGCAATTGCATGGCACTTGACTACAAAAAACCCCAAGGCATGGCCAGCCACGGCAACAATGAACACTCCAAGATTGTAGGACATGACAGATAGCATGACCAAGTATGCAAGTGCCATCCGCAGTGCGTAAACCGATGCCTGAGTCAATCCACCAACGATCGGACTCGTCCCTTGCTTAACCACCAATGAAGCGATTGACATGACCTCCAGAGCGGCAGCGATGACAAACACAAAGATTAGAGCCAATATGTACATGCCAAGATTGCCGTTAGGCCAGTCTTTGAAGAGGATTACCACATCTTTTCCCCAATAGAAACTCATTTGCATGACCATGTTCATCATAGTGTCATTGGACATGGGCATGGGCATATTGGACATGTCACCTTGAACCATCTTTTCAGAATTGAAGGAGAAAGCTAAGTTGGGGTGGGAGAGAAATACAAGAGATTAATTGGGTTTGTTATGTTTTTGCTTTTGTGTACGCGTGTGTGTGTGTGTGTGAGAGAGAGAGAGAGAGAGAGAGAGAGAGAGAGAGAGAGTGAGAGAGAGTTATAAAGGAGAAAAGGCCAAATATAAAGCATTGAGGTGGGGGGTAATGACTAGGGAAGATAGTGACATGGGGGTTTAACTATTTCAAGTTGATCATTTTCTTTTCAAAATTTGCCAAGATTTTGTCATGTTTTGCTTTTGCCTTTTAGATGGCTAGTTGTTAAGGTTTTTAGGAATATGAGTTGCATAAATCAAACGGAGCTTTCAATAGGGAAAAAATATTAGTCCAGAGGGATTAACAAAATTTAACTATAATTAGCCTAAGTTAAAGTCAACTTGGTTAATTTTAATAAGAAATAAACACGATCGAAGGGAGTATAATTTATCCTACAATGTTTGCCTTATAGTTGCAATGCATAGTATTTTGGATTAGTGTCAAAATCAAGTTGACATCAGAATCGGCAAGCCATTCACGCAGTAATATTGTTAATAGTAAACCCTGCAAAGAGAGAGAGAGAGAGAGAGAGAGAGAGAGAGAGAGAGAGACAACCAAAAGTTTTTTTTTTTTTTCTTTTTGTGTTCTTTAAATTTTTTTTTTTATATCATCTGAGTCTATAACATGGTAATAAAACAACAAAAATTGTTGGCTGGTCCCTTTTTCAAAAAGTTTAACGCCTAAAGTTCACCCGTTTTTTTTTTCTTAACCGTAAAAAGGCATTTTGATAATTTTCTTCCTAAAATGTCCTTATGCAACATGAACTCTCTTTTATTTTAGAGATTCGTTAAAAAAAACACACACACACACAAACATAAAAAATATTTAGTTACATCAAAGAAACTGAAAACTTGTAAACGATTTCATGTTGTTAATATAGTCTTCCCTCATGTTTGGGGATCAATTTTCATGCCTGAAACACAAATTTGACCACAATTTGATTAAATTCGAATTTTCTGAGTTCATCCCGTTTTTCCTTGTTCTTGGACTGTTTTGGCCACTTTAATCTATGTTTTAAGCTTCGAATTTGTTTAAAATCAATCACATATTGTTATCCTAACTTAGTACTATATTGTGCACAATTTTTCTACCAAAAAATATTATTTTCAAGATCCAAATCGAGCTTGGCAGTGTGCTGTCCAAAAACAGAGTGAGATGTTCTTGGATTGATTTTGGAACTTTAATCAATGATTTTAGTTTTAATTCACCAATCGTAGTATCTTGGCAACGCACGGGATCGACACCGGTCGGGTCGCAGGTCGAGGGACGGCGTCCCGTGGGGTTTGGGGCAACGCCCCCGAAAAGTAAACAAAAATTAAGTCTCCTTCAACAGTTGAAATTCAAACGGTGTCTTGATTGCTTATCGCGATGCCTTGGTTTGCTCATCGCGATGTCTTGGTTACTAATCGAGATGCTTGTGTTGCTCATCGCGATGCCTTGGTTGCTCTGGAAAATCAAGTCCCCTTCAGCAGTTAAAATTCAAACGGTGCCTTGGTTGCTTATCGCGATGCCTTGGTTGCTCATCGCGATGCCTTGGTTGCACATCGCGATGCTTGTGTTGCTCATCGCGATGCCTTGGTTACTCATCGCGATGCCTTTGTTGCTCATCGCTATGCCTTAGTTGCTCATCACGATGATTAACCCACGCGATGCCTTGGATTACTTATCGCGATGCTTTGGGTTACTGATGCGCGCGTGTTTTTCTTTCATTAATGGCATAATCGTCTTTTCACCCCAAAAATACCTTTTCGGTTTTAAAAAAAGATGACTGGACTGAAGCGATTACAAATGTTTAAAAAGGGACCGGCCCGTAATTCACCCATAAAACAATCAAACAGACCGAACTTGAGGTCCAAGGTTCAACAATTCAACTGGTTTGGTCTGATCAAATTCAAACTAAGTCGATTGGAATGAAAATCATCCCCCTATTTCTAATTCATCTTACATTTATAAAGTCTAAACAACCTATAGATTAGGTAAATTAGTTGATTAGATTCGGATTGAATATGTTAAATCTAAATTCGACTTGTTAAGAAATTATCGGGTTCGAATCGAATCAAATTATCTCTCGAATATTTCAAAGTTCAATCTATATCCTAAATTTTTTGAATCAGATTTTATTCGACTCTCATTAAAATATTAAATAAAATAATATTAAGTAATCTTTTACTCATTCAAATATGAAAAATCATGTTCACAGCTTACACAAATATGAATGAAAATGTTAATAAGATATTATACTGGATAAAATAATTTATATTTAGTTGATATTGTAATTATTAATAATTCAAAGTTCAACCTAAGTAACTTATGTATGTATAGTATTACTAATTTTTTTTTTAAATATCGGAATGGATCAGGTTGTTAATGGATCGGATCACCCTTAATCCAAAATCAATTTGTTAAGCTATCAGGTTATCGGATTTAAAACACAATCGGGTAATTCATATCCTAAAATAACATCAAATTCGGATCAAAATCTGATCCATTGACAGTCTTACAATAATACATATGCATCAAATCATAAAATGTTAAGGGTCTAAGAAAAGCATATGCGTCCAAATATTTATACTCGTTCCGTTCGATTAAAGAGTAATATTTTAATTTTGATGAATTTGACTAATTTATGGTATTTGACGAGTATTTAGTTTTCTTCTTTTAATTATAAAACATGTATACTATGATAATGATACTTTTGGAGTGAGGGGGTATTACTCCTAACATTATACTTATTTTTTTCTTTAACAGAGTAGCACAATATATTTGGAACAATATTTTCAGCGTGCCGTTAGTGAAAAGTCGTCCAAGTTCTATTTGGAATGGTACATCCTAACGTTTTCATCTCTACAAAAAGAAAAAATTATCATAATGTAATCAGAATAGAGTGATGAGGTAAGCATATTTTATTTTATCTGAGAGAGGCAAAGACAGTCTGAGCCTTGTTAAATTGATCATACACTGGATCCATATTCACATTATTACCAGCTACTTATACCTCAATAAAGTTCCTTAATTAAGGTTGAACATTGTTGTTAAAACTAAAATAAAATATAAAACAATAGTTAAGCCAAAAATATGATTTTACATATATATATATATATATATATATATATATATCAAAAACATACCTTTTTTATAGCAAAAATCTTTTAAGAGAAGAGATTTGAAATTAGAGAGAGAAAACTAATTTTTAGAGCGAATGTGTGCAGTGAATAATAAAATGTGAGGGATAAGAGTGTAAAATTTGTTTTTAAAGTCTTGAAGAGTAATTTAGTCTTTTTTATAAACAAAAGAAGAAGCAGTAAATTCTTTCATTTATCAACAGCCTATATATACAAGCTAGAGAACATAGGGATTTGGCCTGCTAGCTTGAGCTCATGGCTTTCAATCTGAAGGTCATGGGTTCGATCCCCCAGAAGTTAGAGGGAAGACTTTCTCTCCCTAGAATTTATCTCCTAGGCGCTTGTGTGCGTGTGTGTGTGTGTGTGTGTGTGTGTGAGTAGAGAAAAAAAAAAAAAACTAGAGAACATAGGAAATATCTAAAACATTGAATATAAGTTACATCGAAGGACTATACATAGAACATGAATCTACAGAATACAGTGAACAGTTAATGATTGGGATAAGTTTTATCCTTTTCATGCTCCCGCAAGACGGACGATTGTTGGAGAAGACCGATCTTGGACAAAAGAAAATGAAAACGGGTACGAGGTAGGGGTTTTGTTAGAGCATCAACTAATTGATCACCTGCTGATACATGTTGAACGCGTAATGCACCAAGTTGTACTTGTTCACGAACAAAATGAAAGGATAGAGCAACATGTTTCATGCGGGAGTGAAAAATAGGATTGGCAGAGTAGTGAGCAGCACCAAGATTATCACAATAGATGACAGGAGGTTGTGAAAGTGTGATCCCGAATTCCAAAAGCAGATTGCGAAGCCAAAGAAGTTCAGCGAAGCATCGGCAACAGCTTGAAACTCTGCCTCGGTGGATGATCGTGCAAGGGTTCTTTGTTTCTTAGAGGACCAGGCAAGAGGATTACGACCAAGGTAGACAAGATAGCCGGAGGTGGAGACATAGTCAGTTTTGTCACCAGCCCAGTCGGCGTCACTAAAGGCATGGAGAGTAAGTGGTGTGTCACGAAAGAGTTGGAGACCCATGTGAAGAGTTCCATGAAGATACCGAAGAATGCGTTTTAGGGCAGTCCAATGAGATTCTTGAGGTTGGTGAAGGAATTGAGCTAATTTGTTGACAGAAAAGGAGATGTCAGGTTATGTGAGGGATAGATACTGTAGGCTACCAATAATAGCACGATAGGTGGTAGAGTTAGAAGGTGGGGACGAGGGATTGAGTGTGAGGGGAGGGTAGACGGCCATTGGAGTAGGACTGGGTTTAGAATTATGCATGTTGTAACAACATAAGAGATCATAAATGTATTTGGATTGAGAGAGTAGAAGGCCTTGTTTATTGGGCGTGACTTCAACTCCAAGGAAGTAGGATAGTTGACCAAGGTCTTTGAGAGAAAAACGATTGGCTAGGTCTGTGAGAAAGGTGGAGAGAAGGGAGGGAGAAGAGCCCGTGACAATGATATCATCAACATAGACTAGAAGGTAAAGGTGATGAGAGTTATGTGTATAGAGAAATAGAGATGGGTCAGCGGATGGGGAGTGATAACCATAAGAAAGAAGATAGGATTTGAGTTCATTGTACCAGGCCCTAGGGGCTTGTTTAAGGCCATATATGGCTTTGGTGAGACGGCAGACATGAGAAGGAGTGGCTTCATTAACAAAGCCGGGTGGTTGAGTCATGAAGACTGTTTCTTGAAGGGTGCCTTGAAGGAAGGCATTATTAATATCAAGTTGGCGAAGAGACCAACCTTGACTAAGAGCAAGAGAGAGAAGAAGACGAATTGTATGGCGAAGACGACGGGGCTGAAGGTTTCAGAGTAGTCGATGCCAGGTTGTTGATGAAATCCTTTGGCTACGAGACGGGCCTTGTATTCTTCCTGCATGGCAGCACGCCATTGAGGGGAAGATAGGGCTTGTTTGGTGGTGGTAGGTAGATTAGTGGGTGAAGGAAGTGTGGCAAGGTTAGCATATTTGGGGTTGGGTTTTCTGATATTATTGGATAGACGGGTGACAATGGTGCGGGAAGGTGGTGGAGGTTCGGTATGTGTGGAAGTTGTGGTGGTGGCTGTATTTGGAGAGTGGGCGGGAGTTGAGGTAGGGGCAGCAGGGGCAATGTGAGGTATGGGAGAGGAGTGCTCGGCAGTGGGAGTGATGGTGGTGGGGTTTTCGGTGGTGGGGTGGGTGGGTCGGAGGAGGTCATTTAGTGGTTGTGGGGAGATTGGAGTATGATTATTAAAGGGGAACAGATATGGGCACCACTCACCGTTAAAGAAGCGGAGGGAAGATGTATTGTTAGTGAGGGTTTGATATGGAAATTCTGTTTCAAAGAATTTTACATGACGGGAGGTGTAGACTCGAGAGGTGATGGGATCAAGACAGTAGTAGGCAATTTGTGTGAGTGAGTAGCCAACAAAAATACACGGAGTGGATTTAGGTTCAAGTTTGTGTTTAGTATAAGGACGGAGCCATGGGTAACACAAACAGCCGAAGCTACGGAGTTTAGTGTAATTGGGAGGGTATTTGAAGAGACGGAGAACGGGAGAATCGTTTGTGAGAGTAGATGTGGGTAGGCGATTGATGAGATAGGTGGCAGTAGTGAGAGCATGAGTGTAACGCCCGCACCATTTACACCAATTGCATTCTTCCTATGTTATGTCTTTCATTTTGACGCTATCATTTCATGTGCCAATCTCATTCTTTTACACTTACAATTGAGTTTGTTGGACACCTTTTTAGTATATGAAAATGTGTTAGGAGTTGCTTGGTTAAGTGCATTTGAGTTGATATGCATTTAAAGCTTCATTTTATGTGTTTGGGATTGTGTGGTATGCCTTAGAATTGGAGTTTTAACACTTTTGTACACTGGAGGGCTTCGCACGACCGTGCGCCTTGTATGGCACGACCGTGCGAGAGTATCAGAATGTTGGGTTTGTGATTTTGGGTTTGGCACGACCGTGCGGCGAGGCACGACCGTGCGAGGCTAATCCGAGAATCCGAATGGGCGATAACTTTGGCACGGCCGTGTGCCAAATTGGCACGGCCGTGCGAAGAGGTACGGACGAAATTTCGATTTGTAATTTTCTTGACTTTAGACCTTGGACTCTTGGCTAAATGTTGTACATTGGGCTTGACCTTTTGACCATATTTAAGTCACTCTTCACCTGAGAGAGACTCCAAAACATTTCATTTCTTCCTAAAGCCTAGAGAGTTTGTGTGGGAGATGCATAGTGAGATTAGTGTGTGTATTCATCTCCTTCTTCATCCCACCATAGATTCTTGCATGCAACACCATCTTTGGATTGCTTAAGACTTGGGAATCCATTGCTAAGCTTGGATTGAGAATTCTTTGGGTAGATTTTCTTGTGGAGGTAAGCTACTACCCCTTGTTCTCCCTCTTTTATAAGTTGTTATACATGTTAGACTTGTTAGATGATGATATATGTTAGAAATCATCAAATTTGAGTATGTTTGACTATGTTGACTTTTCAAATTCGTGGTTGACTTTTTGGTTGTGTTTAAAGACTCATGTTTACATGTTTGAATTGTGAATTATGAGTAGTAATTGTTAAGTTTACGGTATGATTAATTCGCGTAAGCTCGAACTCATTAGAAACCGAAAATGACTCTAACGGAGTTCGTTAGGATTTCATAATCAAAGAGACCACGTGTGTGATTTGGGAATACTTGAATGATTCAAGTGATTCGTTAGAAAATATGGTTACACCGATTGTGTGTTTGATATTACGTAATTTGTCGTAATTATTGTAAGTTGGTTATTTGTGGTGTGAGATTATTATAACTCACTTGTGACATTCATATTATTGTCAATTGTTGTTGTTGTGGTATACTCCCTACTTTGGAGTATGACCTTTTATGTTTAAATGTCGAGTAAACATCTACTTGTGCATTTAGTTAAGTCCATGGCATATTTGTTGGCGGTGTATTGACGCTCGATTATTGCGTGAGCTGGGGCTATGTAATAGTCGAAGGCCAATACATCGGGCCTCGCCCTACCGTTGGCCGCGGTAGGGGTATAGCGCCATTTGTTGTACGGAATAAACACAACCATGGTAAGCTATATCTGTGGTAGATTCTTGGGTTGTAGGGACCGAGATCACCCGTCGACGTGAATACAGAAGATGGTTCACATGTGTTTGATTTGGTTATTGGTTTTCTCGTTCGAGCACGTCAACAACGGCTCTACACTTGGTATATTATTGGTTGGTTGGTTGGAAGTATTGGTTTGGTCGGAGGTGTACCTCGACGCCGTATCCCTTTTAAATGTGTTTATTTATAGCTCTTATGTGCTTCCTATATGAACGAATGTTGGTCATGGTTTCCAACCGGTATGGGACGGTTGGCGATCGTCGAGCCTCTCGTGTAATATAGGGTTGTGTGGTTACATGTGATGCTCGTTACTTCTATTTGGTATTGAAATGTTAATGTGATAACATGAATACTTGTTATAATTATTGTTTTGCATCTAGCATGCCATATTGTTGCATTAGTAGCTTATTGAGTTTTCAACTCACCCCGTTTGTTTTCATTTGTTTTCCTTAGATCAAGCGCCGGCGAGGAATCCTTAGTGTTCGAGTTTGGGTTCGTTGGGCGACTTCTTTTGGTAGTGCACCTTGTGCCTAAGTGTTTTATTTTGGTGAGGCCGAGGGTGTACTTGTTATCTAAACAATGTATTTGTTGGGTAGTAGTCTTGACTGTTACATGTTATATTCTTTTGTTGTGCCGGCATGGTTGCCGTGCGGTTGTACGTATAAGTGTTCACTTTTATTCCGCTTACTCTGATATGTTTATAAATATGTACCGAGCATGTTAGCTCGAGTTTATTGTTGCTAGCTAACGTGTTGTTTCTCCGGCTTGTTACGCCGTCGAGGTTTAGTGTTGTTTAAAAGGGTTTTTGTTGTTTAAAGAAAACTTGCACGTGCATTACAGGGTTTTCTCATGACTTTGCATTCTTTTAAATGGAATTTTTGAGATGCTATTTTCGTGTTTTCCGCATTTGTCTCGCGGCTCGAACGTGATTCACATCGGATCTCGGGTCGGGTCTCGACAGTGAGCCCAGAAGGTAAGAGGTAGTTTAGCATGAGAGAGTAAGGTTAAGCTGGTTTCCACAATATGGCGATGTCGTCGTTCAGCAAAACCATTATGTTCGGGAGTGTGAGGAGGAGATGTGAGGTGAGAAATGCCAGACTGAAGTAGAGATGGAGTTATTTTTATGTATTCACCTCCATTGTCAGAGTAGAACTGAGTAATATCTTTGCGGAAATATTTTTCGACGAGAGCCTTGAAGCGAGTGAAAATGGTGATGGTGTCAGATTTATTTTTGAGTGGGTATAGCCAGGTGTATTTAGTATAATGATCAACAAATATTACATAGTATTTAAAATTGTCATATGATAAGACGGGAGAGGTCCAAACATCAGAGAATATTATGTCAAGAGGAGCATGAGATTGAAGAGCTGATGTAGAAAACGGAAGTTTATGACTTTTATTGATGTTGCATGCATTACAACTAGAAAGAGGGCTAGAGGAGATTGGTAAAGAGAATTGCTGTTTTAAAATAGAAATTATTGGAGCGGCAGGATGACCAAGTCGGTGATGCCATGATGAAAAAGAGTTATTGATGCTGAGGTGTGCTTGAGCGACGGATGGATACCAAAAATAAACGCCATGGTCACTTGTTCCATGGAGTAGAATTTGGTTGGTCGACCGAGCCTTTATAAGAAAAGAAGAATGTGAGAATTCAATAAGAGCATCATTGTCTTTGCAAAATTGAGAGACAGAGAGAATATTTTGAGAGATGAGAGGAACGTGAAGAACATTATTAAATTGAAGAGTATAGTTAGAGGAGGAAAGAGAGAAGGAACCTATGTTTGAGATTGGTAGGGAGGAGCCATCTCCAATAAGTACTTCATCATTCCCATCATAAGGGCTGTGAAGCGAGAGGTTGGTAAGGTCGTTTGTTATGTGGTGGTTAGCACCACTATCAACTAGCCAGGAAGTGGGTGGAGAATGGATTGGGGCAGTGGCGGTGTGGACTTGTGGATGGGTGGAGTGATGGTTATTGTTGTTGCGGTTTGGGCGAGTGGAGTTGGGGGGAGGGGGAAAGACAACAGTGGGGTAAGCTTTCTTGAACTGGTTGCATTGGGAGATGACGTGCCCTACCTGACAGCAAAATTGACATTTTCCTTTGAAGGGTTTAGTGATAGAAGGTCCGGGTGGAGTGGGTAGGAAGGGAGGGGTGTGGTTGGGCCGTGAAGGTTGGAAGCGGAATGGCACAGATTGGTTGTAGGCTGTAGAGGGATGATAGGCGGCATGGGCAGAGGCTGGAAATGGAGAAGGTAGTGTTTGTTGTTTAAGAGTGAGTTCGTGATGGATTAGCTTTTCATGGAGAGCTTCAAAAGTGATGGGTGTGTCTCGGGCGCGAACGGAATCAATGACAGGCTTGTATGTGTCGTAGTCTAGACCTTTGAGAATCTTGGCAATGATATCTTCATTGTCCATGGGTTTACCAAGAAGCAGTAAATTCTTTCATTTATCAACAGCCTATATATACAAGCTAGAGAACATAGGAAATATCTAAAACATTGAATATAAGTTACATTGAAGGACTATACATGGAACATGAATCTAGAGAATACAACATGAATCTAGAGAATACAGTGAACAGTTAATGATTGGGATAAGTTTTATCCTTTTCATTTTTAGCCAAAAAAAAAAAAAAAAAGAGGGGGCGGGGAAGGGGTGGGGTGGGGTGGGGGGTATTTATTTTCACCAAAATAAAATTGTATCTAAGTAGAACCTATTAACATCATCTTTGAAGAACAGATGTCATACAAAGTTAAAGTTAGACCAACGTTTGAAAATTAACAATAATCTGTGTTTGAGTTAGATCAAATTTCTATTTTAATTAAAACGACTCAAGTAGCTATAAACTTCTTCGGAAATAGAGTTAGCTCACATCAATTTCACTAAGACTACAAATTTCTATCATACTACAAAGCCGCTTATTAGCTAAAACATACAACTCGAGTAGAGCTATAAACTTCTCAAATTTCAATCATACTACAAAGCCACATATTTCAATCATAGTACAAACACAAACTACATATATATACGCAATTTGATAGGAAGTTTTGGAATCCGGGTTAGCTCACATCAATTTGTTGAGATTGATATACATTATTAGGTCTCTATCTATTAGCTTAAGCTTTTAGATGAGTTGGTAACTTAACATGGTATCAGAGCTTTAGTTTGGCAAGGTCTTGGGTTCGAGTCGTCCCGCTTGCATTTGTTACCCGAAATATTGTGAGTGCATGTTGTCACTCTGTTTGCTTTGTGATGCCCTGATGGTGCATATTTGTTCGTCTCTTCATGTGTGGACGGGTCATACGTGAGGGGGAGTGTTGAGATTGATATACATTGTTGGATCCCTATATATTAGCTTAAGCTTTTAGGGAGTGTTGAGATTGATATACATTGTTGGGTCCCTATCTATTAGCTTAAGCTTTTAGATGCCCTGATGGTGTATATTTGTTCGTCTCTTCATGTGTGGACGGGTCATACGTGAGGGGGAGTGTTGAGATTGATATACATTGTTGGGTCCCTATCTATTAGCTTAAGCTTTTAGGGAGTGTTGAGATTGATATACATTGTTGGGTCGCTATCTATTAGCTTAAGCTTTTAGATGAGTTGGTAACTTAACACAATTTCACATTAGTTTTGGAATTGGAATTAGACGCATTGAATTTTCACTTTTTTTGTTTGTTTGTTTGTTGTTGTTGCTCAAACTTCAATCATGCTGCTTGACACAAAACTACATTACCTGAATTTTGTGTTTCTCCAAACATAGCAAAGACTTCTTTCAATAGTTACAACTAAACTAACCAAAAATGAATTATTAATAAAAAAAAAAAAATTTAAACAGTTATTGTTTCCAATTTCATCACATTGGACCATAACTACTACGTGTACACTAACTTACGAACCTAGACGGCCCAGCTCATCCAGAGCCTAAATAAATTAGCCTATTATTCAGATAAAGCCTCTAATTTACGAACCCTACCACTAAAGCTCAAGGCCCATTTTGTTAACACGTCATTGTAGGAAGATCCGTCTGCTTATCCGAACCCTTCCAGAAAACCCGACTACCAAACAACAAGAACCCGAGGGCATGACCCACAATAGCAGCAATGAAGATCCCACCATTGAACGACATGACGGCCAGCATCACCATGTACGATATCCCCGACCGGATCGCATAAAGTAGCGTTTGGAAAAGACCCGCCGCAATCCGGTTGGATCCGGGTTTGAGGAGGCTGGAGTGAGAGAGCCACTCTACCAGAAATGCCATCACGAAGACAAAGATCAAGGACAGGTAGTACATGCCCGAACTTGTTCCGGGCCAACCCCGAAAGAGAACAAGGGCGCTTTTGCCCCAGTAGAATGTCATGTGCATCATCATTCTGTGGTGCATGGTGTGGGCTGAGTTGTTGAACGCCGCCGTGGGCGGTGGTGAGAAATTGTGGTGTGCGGTGGGTGCGATTGGGTCCATATTTGTGGGGTCGGTGGGGCGGTGGGTTTTTGCTGGGTATTAAAGGTGGGAAATTAGAAATGAGAGAAGAAGATACGTGAACAGGTTTAAGAAAAAGCAAAGGATGATGAAACAGAATTAGAGATTCTCTCCTCACAAAAGGTTATTGTTAGGGCGTCCAACAATATATATCTCTATATCACACTCTAAACACCTCGTTTCCGTTCAAGTTTCACTTTTTAACACTCTAAAAATAAATCCACTCCAACAAGCACTCTCTATACAACCCTCTAAAAATTAAATATCTCTCATCTCAACTAACAAACCATTATATTTTTTCTCTTTTATTTATATTTTTCTACCACAATTAAAATAAAATATTTTAAATTTTAAATTTTATATACTATAAAAAATATATTGTACTCTCTCCGTCCCTAAATTATTGTCTTATTTGACTTGGCACACGGATTAACAAAAAATAACAGACTTAATTATTAATATTGGTATAATGTATAGTTTCTTTTAATACCCATGAGTATATGGCGCATAATTAAAGTAGAGAGAAAAGTAAGGCTAAATGGTAAAAATGATCTCCTAAATTATGAAAATTTCAAACAAGACAATTATTTAAGGACGGATAAAAAAAATAAAACAATTATTTTGGAACGGATAAAAAAAATAAAACAATAATTTAATGACAGAGAGAGTATATGTTAATAATTTTCATTCCAAAATATTAAACAAAAGTATATTATGCTCAAATAAAGTGAGGAAAATATAGAGGATTTGAGTCACTATTCATGTTAAAACTCCCCCTATATTTAGAGGGTGATTTAGTTGATTTTAGAGATAGAGGGTGGGTAGAGGAACTTGTAGGATCGAGGAGGATAGAAATCTAAAAATCTCTAAAAGTGATTTTTAGGGAGTGCCAATACTCCACCACTGTGGACGCTCTTAGGCTTGATCCACGCGCCAATATATATCTTCCAAAACAAAACAAAAGAGATCTATTGAGGGACTCTACTTTATATCAAATCAAATCAAAGCACTTAACAAGTTAGTTAACTTTAGTTTTTTATATGACATATTTAAAAAAAAAAACATTTTTATATTTGACAAAAATTTAAGAAGACCTTTTTTTGTATGTGGTAAAAATTTTAAAAATAGAGAGTCATCTTTCTAAATGTCCTCCAATTTAAGACTCATTTTAGAACATTCTTTTATACGTAACAGTTTTTATAATAATTTACAAAAAATAAAAATTACTCCCTATTATAACTGATTAACGTGATGTTAATAACGTGGATGGAAAGACATCTTTTGGGTGACCCTCTAGAAGTGGAGGATCGCGTAGAGGATGTTTTTAACTAAATGGACACCTCATCTCCACCTCAGTATAAAAAGTTTGCATTGGAGAAGAATTTTTAGGAAAATTTATATTTTCTACATATCTATCATATTTTACTAGATAGATGACTGCATTGGAGAAGCTCTTATAGACTTAGAGCCCGTTTGGTACACCGTTTACAAAACGCAGTGTTTTAAAAACGCAGCGTTTTAAAAAACGTTGTGTTTTAAAAACGGAGGTCTTTCCGTATAAATACGTTTGGGATATCACTTCAATACGCAGTTTTTTTTTTCCTAGGAGCGTTTTAAAACCTGCGTTTTGGGAAAAAGCTGGGAATTTCAGCGTTTTAAAACGCAGCTGCGTTTTGAAAACGCTGCGTTTTCTGCCGCAGTATTGAAAAACATTTTTTGCAAATAAGCTGCGTTTTATCCCTGCGTTTTGGCCAAAACGCTAGATCAAACGGACTCTTAAGGTAATTAAGTACTACTTCTTCCATTACAGGTAAAAAATTTACTTTTGCTTTTTTTTTTTGTCAATTTAGTTAAAGTTTGATCAATAATTAATTATAAATTTAGTGATTTTTATAAAGCTATGAAAGTTGTAATTTATTGTATTTTTAAGATAATTTTTAATTAATAAAATTTTATTTCTTAAAATATATATAAAATATATAAAATTTTGATTTAATTTAGTTATATATCAATTTTTTGAAAAGAAAAAAGAATTCTTTGTCTAAAACGAATGGAATATTAATTTGAATTTGTACGACGTATAATTTAATGTGAAATTAGTGTAGCCCTAATTATAATAATTTAGGAAAGTGAACACACGCGTCGGTGAATTGGGAGTATGAAGAGTGTGAACTGTGATGTGGGTTGTTTGGGAAACAGAGGAAACCTCTTTTGCGTGAAGAGCCTTTTCAGTCAGTTCAGTATAATAAATCGAATTTTGGGTGCTTGCCACGTAAATTTCGTGCGTGCCGCTCTTGAATGCACAGACAATCTCGCTATTGGGGATGGGCTTCTGGGCTAAAACTGACTTTGCTGCGTATGGTAGGGCTACGGCCCGTTTTCATCTATTAGTCAAGTACTACTTTTTCATTTGAAAAACTTGGGCCTAATACAGCAAAAGGGTATCATATAACATTGACAATGATAAGCACAAACCATTCATTGAATCGAAAAGTTTCTAGGCCCAAACTTAATAGAGGAAGTCCAGAAGTATCGATCTATGTATCTCCTCCTTTGGCGAGAAGAATGTAGAAACTAGCTAGAAACTCATTAAAAGTGTCACCTTTTTAACAAATAATAATGTCTATATATCTCTATAAGTAGTAGATTGTAGAAGAGTCCTGAATTGCCAAGAACCCCTTCTCCTAACTAGTAACTACTATAAATACAACCCATCAGATATCTCTCCCTTCATTCATAAGTTGCTTAATCGATCTGCTTTCTCTATAAGTACACACTCCATTTGATCCAATATCTTTGCTCTCTTAAACTTGATTTTCAAGAAAAATGGCTTTGATCCCACAACTGTTTGGTGACATCTTTGCACCCTTTGGCACCACTACCATTGCTGATGACACATCCAAATTTGCCAATGCCAGAGTAGACTGGAAGGAAACCCAGGAAGCCCATGTGTTCAAAGTTGATCTTCCAGGGCTGAAGAAAGAGGAGGTGAAGGTTGAGGTTGAGGAAGGTAGGGTCCTTCAGATAAGTGGGGAGAGGAGTGCAGAGAAGGAAGACAAGGATGACAAGTGGCATCGTGTTGAGAGGACACGTGGCAAGTTCTTGAGGAGGTTCTGGTTGCCCGAAAATGCAAAGATCGATGAAGTGAAAGCTTCAATGGAGAGTGGGGTCCTCACCGTCACCATTCCTAAGCAGGAGGTGAAGAAGGCCGAGGTCAAGTCCATTGAGATCAGTGGCTGAGGCTGAGAAATTGCTCTGGAGTCCTTTTGAGGTCATGTCGTTCATTTTGAATTGCTCTTTGAAGTTCTTCATACAATAAGATTATTTGTATTAATTCCTCCGTTTTTTTGTTTTTGTATCTTTACATGATGTTATGTTGTGAAGTTGTAATGTTGCGTGTGGTTTCTAATAAATAAAACTCTTCTGTTGTAATATTCCTTTCGTTTGAAAATGAGTAGTTTTCTTTCACTTCAATTCATGTCTTAAAATAATTGATTGCTATTTTGACAGTCATTTTACAAACCTTAATTCCATATTATAACTCTAGTTATATTAATATACTAGTTATTGAGCTTGTGCTCTGCACGAGTTTAATTTAAGAGCACGAAATTAATTTAATTTTGAGATTAATTAATATATTTTAAAAAAATTTTTGAATTTTTTTTATTATTTAATATTGACGTTTGATGCTTTAATGTTTGAAAAGTCAAGTGTTATTAATATATGTAAACTATTGTTCATTTATAATACTAATATTTTTATTTTAAAATAAATATTTTTTATTAGTGGTTAATATATGTATTTTTGTTTCTAATTAAATTTTTATTTTTAAATTTAAATTATTTTTTTGGGTTTTTTATATTATTTTGAAAAAAGCTAAAAATTTAAAAAGTATTTCTTATTTTTAAATTTAAATTTAAATTGAATAATATCAAATTGTTGGATTTATTTTTCTTTTCCCATCTTGTACTTAATAAATATATTTTACACATATATTTGAAATTTTTAATAAAATTAAAAATAAAATTACTTTGGGACATATTAAAGAAAGATAACTTTTTTCTGAGAAATTAGAATTTTTTAAGGATTAAATATAATCATATTTTTAAAATAAATGTTGAAGATTATTTAATGACTAGAAAATATTTAGTTGGATATTATATTTACATATTTTTTATACAATGTCAGTGTAAGAAAGAAACTTACACAAATATCAAAAAAAAAAAAAAAAAGAACATTAATTTTGAATGAAATGATTTAAAATTTTGTTTATGTATTACATATAATAGATATTATTTTAGGATGTTTTAAATAAGAATATAAGATTTATAATTTGACATAAAAGAGTAACATCTATAAAAATAAAAATTAGTTGAATTAAATTATAGAATAATTTAATATTTTCTTAAAAATTTTACATATAGTAAAATTGATTGAGTTAGTTTAAGGTATATATATTGGTTAAGAATTGAGAGAAATTTAAAGACGGTGAGGTGTCACAATGTTAGGTGTGTATATATATATATATATATATTCAGTTTGAGCCAAATCTGTGATCACATAATTCTTTTTGTTTTAAAAGAAGTGTTTATTTTTAATTATTTTTTTTAAAGGAAAACAACTTTTAAACACATTTAGTAGTACCTATACAAGAATATTCATAATGTTCACACTATATCGGTGCAAGTACAAACTAGTAGATGGTAGTTGACAAAAATGATTTAAGGTTTGTTCTTCTCTGTGATTCAGTGGCTTGTTTTGGAATTTTGGATTTTTTTTTCTTACTTCGTTTTATAAGTTTTTTTCTCTATATCTCTTTTATTTTTTAAATTATTATAAAAATTACAAAATAAATAACTTAATTAGAAGCCAAAAATAGATGCACAATATGGGACTATTCTATTTTATTTATTTATTTTTGTAATGTTTTATTTTCTTAATCCACGATCTCACAGTCTCACTTGTGTACTCTACATATTTGAGAAAATTTTCAGCCCAAGAGAGTTGTTTGTATCCAATGGACTATGGTTGTTCCACTAGTACCTAATATCAGTAAGAAAGTTTGGCCAAATAGTATATAAAGATCGGGCCACATAGCACAAGCCATTGAATTCAACAAGTTAGTTTCTGGTTGGGCACGTACTATGTGAACAGTTGGTAGTCTAGAATCATCTCATCATCCTCTGTCCAGAACCATGTACTAGAAAGTAAGAAACCTATCAACACACATTATAACAAGAGAAATGGTTACCTAAATAGTAGTACTATCAACTTTTTTTCACTAAATAATTTATCAGCTGATGTAATATATTAATTATAATTTTTAATTTTATTTTTTGTACTACATAAATTGTCACATCAGTTGATATATTATTTAGTGTAAAAAATTTGTTATTCTTTACTCATAGTATTACTCTTATAACAAATCAAATAAAGACACCCCATGATTAATCGTAGGAGTGTATTATATTGTACGTGGAAGAATCCTGAAATTCCAAGAACCCATTCGTCCCAACTATAAATACATATACATTCAACCCCATCTACCCACAAGTTGCTTAATCTCTGCTTTCTAATTTTGAGTTGATCATCTTTGCTGTCTTAATCAAGTCAAAGAAAATGGCTTTGATCCCACAACTGTTTGGTGACATCTTTGGTACCACTAGCATTGCTGATGACACAACCAAATTTGCTAATGCCAATGTTGATTGGAAGGGAACCCAAGAAGCCCATGTGTTCAAAGTTGATCTTCCTGGGTTGAAGAAATTAGAGGAGGTGACGGTTGAGGTTGAGGAAGATAGGGTTCTTCAGATCAGTGGGGAGAGGAGCGGAGAAAAGGAAGACAAGAATGAGAGGTGGTATCGCGCCGAGAGAACACGTGGCAAGTTCTTAAGGATGTTCTAGTTGCCTGAAAATGCTAAGATTGATGAAGTGAAGGCATCAATGGAGAATGGGGTCCTCACTGTTACCATTCCTAAGCAGGAGGTCAAGAAGCCTGAGGTCAAGTATATTGAGATTAGTGGCTGAGGCCCATAAAAAAATAAAAACACAGACAAGTAGTGTCCTTGATGTGTTATGCACTTTGATTTTCTTTTTGATGCTTTTCATAACAATTTGGCCTTGTTCCTATGTTTGTATAAACCTCAACTTGGTGGGCCAAACTAGCAAGAATAGCCGAAAAGAGCGAGTCACAAAAGCTCAAAACTAAAACTATGCAACGGAATACAAGTTAAAATGTGAGTTTCAAAAAATTCATACAACAACTACAACTAAATAAACCTCAACGGCCAAAACATACGCCGGAGAACAACACTAAAGATAAACTCGACAATAAAAATCTCGACGGCTAAATATACGAGCCGGAGAAACAATAATACTAAAATACCACGAGTCAAAAACCCAAAATAATAGAGTACAACAACCGGCACGACCACACAAGTCGGCACCAAAATACAAATCTAAAGAATACAACTATTTTCACCCATATACTAAGTTTACATAACTTAGTGAACCTCACGATCTCACAATACAAGAAATAAGAAGAAAATGACAATACAAAAACATCTTGCTAACTCCAAGTTTCAAGACTCGCTGCGCTGGAACTTAACTTGCAAACTGAAGAGGTTGTTTGGTGAGTCTAAAAGACTCCGTAAGATACTATAATGTATTGGGTGCTATGAGTATGAATGCAGCAGTAAACCAAGACTCCAAATGCAGTAATCTTGGTAACAATTTTAGCTTAACCATTAATCGACAAGTTACTATATGTGACTATATGGCATGACATTATGCACAACAATATAACAGGAAAGTAAACATGTAGGAGCACATAAAGGCAACCAACCTTATACTAACGAGAGGCTCAACGATCACCAACCGTCCCATACCAGTTGGAAATCATGATCAACATTTGCTTATATAGGAAACACATAAGAGCGGTAAGTAAATACATTTAAAGGGATACGGCGTCGAGGTACACCTCCGACCAAACCAATAGTTCCAACCAACCAACC
The DNA here is from genome assembly GCA_016624345.1 of Platycodon grandiflorus. NCBI lineage: Eukaryota > Viridiplantae > Streptophyta > Magnoliopsida > Asterales > Campanulaceae > Platycodon > Platycodon grandiflorus. Next base: position 63,989,717 of record CM028363.1, on the reverse strand, counting down.
AATATAATACCAAATATCGAAGCCGTTGTTGACGTACTCGATCAATAATCCAAATCCTGAATTCGAAGTCGTTGTTGACGTGCTCGAACCATAAATAAAACCATGAGTTCTAAACAAAGAACCTGTGAGTCATTTTATTTGTATTCACAACACCTGGTGCCCCCGGTCCCTACAACCCGGTAAAATCACCACAGTAATAGCTTACCAAAGTCGTGGCTGTACCATACAACACTTGGCGTTATTCCCCTACCGTGGCCAATGGTAGGGCGAGGCCCGATGTATTGGCTTTCGACTATTACGTAGCCCCGGCTCCCGCAATAATCGAACGTCAATACACCGCCAAAACAAATATGCCATGGACTTAAACTAAATGCTCAAGTAAAATATTTACTCGACATTTAAAATGAACAGTAATACTCCAAAGTAGGGAGCATACCACAATAACAACATTCAATAACAATACGAATGTTCCAAGTAGGTCACAATAAGCTTACAACAACAAATCAACAAAGTGTGCTAGTAAACATTAAACACACAATCAATCATCAAAGTAGGATGATTTTCCTATCACATACTAGAACAATCTCACAATGTCCATAATCACCGAACATATAACCAAAACATGACAATAGGTAAAGTAGGCCTATTGTGCAACTCAACTTAGGATCTCTACAGTATCCTATAATCACTCAATACACTTTATCTCATGTATAGCATAAACCATCACATAACAATATCGTCGTGTACTATATATATTACGACTCATTACAAGTCACTTCGTCCGAATTGAAACGATAATCACGGTAGGTCATCTCATGTATGATTGAATTAACTAAAGTCAAGTTCTTACGAATAATCACTTTCACAATACGTCATCCAATATCGTAGGAGACTAAATAACAACCTGTAGTGAATTATACTACTCATTAATCAATTCCGTAGAGTCAATTCTACACATTAATAAATTAACTACAAGATTCGACGTTTGTTTAATACGTCCTATGCGACACTCCGCAAAAGTCAGTCACAACTAGAATATAGCTCGTATAGTGTTCAATGAAAATATATCATCTCATGTCAACTCAGCTAGAGTCGTTACCCATTTTTGAAACATCGGGACGAACCGTAGTATTATCCTTAATTAACCATTCTATCCTCAACACCATTATTCGGTAATATATATTACCCAAAACAACCTCACAAGTTCATAGCGAGTAAACTAACGACAAAAATCTCAACGAGTTGCTATTATACAAAGTCTATTAACACAATATGATTTCTCTAACACCGCGCAACAGTACCGTTAAATTAACCAAATATTTCACAAATATATAAATATTACAATAATGCCATATTTAGAAACTAGACATCTGGAACTATAATTTACCACTTTGAATTACCTCATTTGGACTTATAATCATCAAGAATCAGCCACTTAAAGTTAGATCTAATACCCAGAATTTCCAGCAACAGTTTACTCGGCGCAGCGATAAAACACAACCTAAACGAGGTACTTCTCGACCTCTAAAATTTATGAAAATTTACAGATAACAACCTAACATACATAAGAATAACATATTCAAAATTTAGAAAATTTCCAATAGTAGATTAGTACCAGACTTTTCACGAAAATAGCCCAAAACAGGGACTGCAACTAACTTGAAATTCATGTATTTTTCGTTTTAACTTGTAACTAACATCTCACCAAATATTCTACGCATGTCCAAATATTATGAATCTGATATACCCACAAATTAGACATTTTAAATTACAATTTACCATTTTAAATCAGTCCATTTGAACTACAAACCATAATTTCCAGCAACAGTCCATTCTGCGTATCGATAATACGCAACCTAAACGAGATACTTTCCGACCTCTAAAATTTATGAAAATTTCCAAAATTTTACAGAACATAATAATGTAAAATATATCCAAAATTCAGACAATTTTCATGGACGAATTTTTCCCAAAAAATTCTGCAATATAACCCAAAGTAGTGACTAAGCTTATTTCAAGAACTATGTACATGGTTTCATAAGATCATCAATTCTTTCCCAAATCATATTTCCAAGTTAAGCCAGCAAATTAGTACAATACAACATCATTTGGAGTGACAAATTTCATATTTCCAAGAAATTAACACAAAGATGAACAACCAACACATCCTACATGTTTAACTCTCCCAATTTAACTCATAAACATACAAAACATTATAGTTACTTACTTCTTGCAAAAATCAAACCATGGAAATCAGCATGCAATCAATGTGGAATGATCCTCTAGTCAAGAGCTTCGCAGCGGTGAAGACGGATCGTCGATCAACTTCGGATGCTCAAAATATGGAAGTTTCTCACTCTAAAACTCACTTACTCTCTCTCTAACTCTCTCTCTCTCTCTCTAAGAACGGTTGAAGAGGGAAAGAATGGAGACCAAATGAGGTCTCCCTAGTCTGATATTGTGGAGAAAATGCATGGCCAAGGGTCTCTCTCATGTGGCCAATTATCAGCCAAGTGAATGAGTCAACAAGTCAAAGAGTCACTACTAGAAACACGCTAATTACTGTCGGATATTTTGTTTTTACTGTCGGATTTCCGACAGTAATTTTAAAATATCTGGCTGGATAATAATTACTGTCGGATAAATAAATATACCAACAGTAATATAGAAATATTCTTCGAATATTCCCTTTCGTCCGACAGTAAATACTGTCGGATTAATCCGACAGTAATACGGGAATATTCTTCGAATATTCCCTTTTAATGTCTCAAAAAATTGTGATCAGTATTACTGTCGGATATCCGACAGCAATTTAGGTTTAATTTACTGTCGGAGATCCGACAGTAATATTGAAAATAAAACCCAAATCGAACAGCTTCTCCCCCATTCGCGAACAGTCTCTCTTCTCTCTCTCTCTCTCTGATCAGTTGAACCGTCCCTCTAGATCTCAGTAGCCATCTCCGTCCACCACCGTCTTCGTCTCCGTCGCTGTTGCCATTGCCGTCTCCCTTTCACTCACACACACACACACACACACACACACACACACACACACACACACACACACACACTCTCTCTCTCTCTCTGTGTGTGTTTCCTCGTCTTCCTCTCTTTCTCACTCTATCTCACTCTGGCCACGCCGCGCCGGCTACCACTCTCTGGCCACAAGCCGGAACCACCACTACCGCCACCGCCCTTTTTTCAGCATTTGTCCCTCCAATTTTCAGGTAATTTATGTTTGTAATTTTGTTAATTAGATAGTTTAATTTGACAGTATTATTTTTTTTCTAATTTGACAGTAAATAATATGTATTAATTTTGTAATTTTTGTATATTTATATATTTGTTGTTTTTGATGTAATTAATTTGTATTTTTTGTTATTAATTTGCAATTAATTTTATTGTAATTAATCTGTATTTTTGTAATTAATCTATTTTTTTTTCTCTTTTTTTTCTTTTTGTTAATAATCTGTATTTAGTGTGTGTACTGTGTATAGGGGGTTGTATTATGACTAATTAGTGGGGGTGGGAGTATTTGTGATCAATTTTGTTGAACTTGTAATTTGCATGTTATTTTACGGGGGGGTGGGAGTATTTGTGTATAGGGGGTTGTATTATGACTAATTTGCATGTTAGTGGGGGTGGGAGTATTTGTGGGAGTATTTGTGATCAATTTTGTTAATAATCTGTATTTAGTTGGGATATTTATGTCAGTTATGATTTAGTTGTGATAATTATGTTATTTTTGTAATTTGTATGCTATTTTTATATTATAAATGCCTCAGTGTATTAGATTTGTATGCAATTGTTGTTTAATAGGGATGTTTGATGTATCAGCATATCATAAGTAAATAAAATGATCAAATAAGCGTGTATGCGAATAAAATAGTGAGAAGACTTGGACTTGTAAATAAACAAGGCTAACACTACTAGGTTAGTTCAGTTATTTATGTAATTGATCATTAGTTGCATAGTGATCAAGATTGTTAGATTGAGTTAGCCTATCTAAATCCTAAACTTTAAGCCTTTTAAATCCTAAACCCTAAACAAACAGTAACCCTATCTAAACCCTAATGTTGTTTAAACCCTATCTAAACCCTAAACTTCGAGCCAATATTGAGTTGTGACTGAGTAATTGTGTTTATAGTATAAATGAAGGATAAAATTGAAAGATTTATAGAGATTATAAACATAATTTTTAAAGTGAACTATGTTTCAAAATAAAATAGTAGACTTTTTGGTTAATCCATATCAATAATTGGTCAATTCCAATGAATATTCAAAATAACGCAGTCTACAAAAGTGAAAATTTTGAAGTGCGTAATTGGAGCCACGCTGCTTGGTCATGGTGTATGCCAATTGATCTCTTACATTACATGGAGGCTTATTGAGCATACATAATTTGGACAATCTCAATAAAAGATAGATATTTGACTCTAGCTATCACACTCATCTACCAATGTGCAATAGATTTGATGTTTTTTTTTCTTATATTTCGTTCTAGAAAGTTCAAGTCCAAGAAGTCAAATTAAAATTAGTATGAGACATATTCCAAGTGTTTGGCCAAAGGCAAGTTCAATGTAACGTACGCGCATAACGAAGAAATCGTAATTGACAAGAAAAACAATTAAACACCCTCCAAAAGAGCCAAATATGCATTACTCCACTAACAAAGAATATATATATATATATATATATATGTACTGGACGAGTCTAATTCATCCCATAAGGGGTCTTACTCTTACCCGGACCTCATCTATAACTATGACCGACCCATATACACAAAAAAAGGGTTTTACCTATAGCCAGCCAGCCACTCCAATCTCCATAAAGCAATATTTAACAAAGACCCACTTTCTATTATTAATGTGAGAACCTCAACCCACCACTACAACCCTAAACCCTATTTAAACCCGGCCTAAACCATATCTAAACTCTAAACATTATCTAAACCCTACCCTAATCCTATTTAAACCCTAAACCCTAAATACTAAACCCTATCTAAATCCTAAACCATATATATCTAAACGCTAAACATTAAACCCGTTCTAAACCCTAAATCATATCTAAACACTAAACCCTATCTAAACCCTAAACCATATCTAAACCCTAAACACTATCTAAATCGGTATCTATCATCATATTCTTGTCAACCTATCTCTAAAGTTGATCGTCCCAAATTTTCCACATCAATGTAGGTTTATTGGATTCAAGATGGGAGATCCTTCAATTGAAGTACCTCTTTCATTCGCCGTCGAGTAATTGTTTGATAAAATTTGTGTACATCGTCATTTATCTCTGCCGCCGAATTAAGATTATTTAAGAAGAGAAATTATTGAAAGCATTCAAGGACAATGTAGTTTTTTAAAAGAGGAATTCTTTATGTCGTTGATAGCTGTCCGTCCTTTCATTGATGCCTACAAATATTGCTCGTGAAGAAGAGTTATCCTGTCCGTCCTTTCATTGATGCCTACAAATATTGCTCGTGAAGAAGAGTTATCAACACTTGAGAGTGAGCTCAAAAGGGTTGAAAACTATCCTTATGCTGGAGATGCTACTAAGTTTTGTTAAAGCTTAGTCTTAACTCCAATATAAGGATACTTTGCAATCCTTTTTGACCTCACTCCCAAGTGCTGATTACTCTTCTTCACGAGCAATATTTGTAGGCTTCAATGAAGGATGGACAGCTATTAACGAGAAATTTGGGACGATTAGCTTTAGAGATGGGTTGACGAGAATATGATGATAGATACCGATTTAGATAGTGTTTAGGGTTTAGGGTTTAGAATAGACATACATGTACACACACACGCTGAAATCATGGGACACGAAATCACTTAAACTATTATTGAGAGTGATGAATTGTGATTACTTAATAGTGTATTCGATCTCATATTAATGACCCGAAAGTTGCGAGATTATCTCACATATCTGCAAATCCGTTGATGAGAGTTACTTTATACAACGGATATTATGTGAATGACTATGTCTTCCATACGAAGAAATACGGGGAGGGAAAACAAACAGATAACAGCGGTGTCAATCTTAAAGGCAACCTTGACTATTATGGTATCCTTAAAGAAGTCATCGAGTTACGATATCTCGGGAGGAAAAACATAGTCCTATTCAATTGTGACTGGCGAGACGCTGTAATTTATTTGACCTCCCTCCACAGTAGACACATTATTTTGGTACTGTAATATTTTTTAAATTGTATATATATTAATTTTAAACTATGTTTTTGTTGTTATATAGTTTATTGTTGCAAAGTGTTTGTGTGTGTGATTGTGTATATATAATTGCTATATCAGGTGAAACAAAAATTAAATTATTAAATTTTAAATTTTTTTTTATTTTTGAAATATTTTACTGTCAGAGCTCCGACAGAAATTTTTTTTTTGTATTTACTGTCGGAAATTGGACAGTAATTTCCTGTTAAAATTAATAACGAAGTTAATTTACTGTCGAATTTTCGTCAGAAAATTAACGCTGATCCAACAGTAAATTAACAGAATGGTTATGTCTGTCACTTGTTTACTGTCGGACTAAATTACCGTCGAACGTTTACTGTCGGATACTGCCGGAGCAAATCCGACAGTAAATTCATAATTATTGTCGGAATTTTAAATTTACTGTCGGATTTCTACGACAGTAAATGCGTGTTTTCTAGTAGTGACTACACGTCAACAAAACTAAAATAGTCCAATGCTGTCACCATTTTGATTTTTAGTCAACTTTAAAGACATGCCTAAGATAATCTACATGTCCAAAAATTACAAATAATATATGGTTGGAAAGCTCTTTGAGTTTAGTTTATACATAATCAAACGGTTTACAAATCTGAGTTTTCTACGCAAAGTTATGGCCAAATTACTACAGACTATTCGGATGGACAGAATTTCGGGTTTAACCATGTATCCATGCTTTTGTGTGTATCTTTTTCTATCTTAAGGTTAAAACACACTCAAAACTCAACCTAATCATCCCGTATTGATGCACGAGTGACAAAGAACTTAAGAGTAAACTAGGAAAAAAGTAGGATCGGGGTATTATATCCTCTCCCCCTTAAAAGAATTCGACCGCAAATTCATAGGTTGGACATCTACGGTGAATACATATCTTACAACAAGGCTTTACCAAAATATTCAACAAGGAAACCGCCATCAATAGCGAGTTGAAGACTAATGGACAAAATGAATAGTTTTGAATTAGAGATCATCAATCTCATTAAGGCTCGCACACAATATTCCTCAAATGGGTACGATTTCGCGACATAAGAAATCTCTAGGTTATTGTGAGATAACTACCTTCTCTAGTCAAGTTCAAGTTTAAAGTACACCTTGTAGAGTCATGCTAACTCATCTCATATACAATTTAATAATCACAAGCTCACCACTGAGGTGGCTAATATCGACTTTATATCTCTAAGGTCGAACAAACATATAACACACGTGACAATACACAAGTCACAAACAGCTAATCACAAGCCTATAACTAATGACGTTCAATCGAGCACGATTGCTTATACAAATATCGATACATAACAATCTACACAAGATGCACAAATATATTCAAGTACACGATCTCATTTACTTGTCCATTCCATTTGGTAATAAGGTTTGGCAATTTCTATCTAATATGCTATCAATTTAGTCATCGACGAATATCTCTTGACAACCAAATTAGGGCCCTTCTAAAGTGGCTTCAAAAGCTTCCGTCGCAGAGCGTTAGGGACAAGTGGTTACAAATATGCCTTTTGATTCGGTCTCATGCACATAAGTGTCAAATATAAGCAAATGTACCTATGCATAACATAAGTCTCTAGTATGCACAATTTTCGCATTATATGATGTGATATGCAAGAATGAAGCGTCTAAGTTAGTACGGACTCAAGATCTCGTACTAATGTAACTCGACACTCACATTAATCACTAGAGAACTCGTGACCCAAAATTTCGGGTCTTCTACCTCCATTTCCTCAAACAATCACCAATCTCAAGCCTAAGACGTTCCTTAAAGCGTCCGGGCTATACTTTTCTACGACTAACAAGATCACCTAAGTTGGTCAAATCTCAATACTAAAACTTCCAAATGACTCACACTAGTCGTCAACATTCTAGCGAAATCTTGAAGCGCACTCACTATTCTTCACAAGAGAAATAACAAACTACATATCATTAGTCTCCGCTCCCACGGGCGAAAGAACTCAACAATTCCAGTCCTACATGGACTATCTTCACAACTTACCAACATCCAAGATACATCTAAACACAAACATTCGACGTTAATCGCTTCCAAAACCCAAATCACCTAAGCCGAGGATCATGTCCTGGCGAACAACTATCTGAAGCTGTGATACCAACTGTGATGACCCGAGTCTGGGGTTCGATGTTAAACCCCAACTCGGTGCGCCAAACTAGCAAGAACAACCGAAAAGAGCGAGTCACAAAAGCTCAAAACTAAAATAGTCTAATGCTGTCACCATTTTGATTTTTAGTCAACTTTAAAGACATGCCTGAGATAATCTACATGTCTAAAAATTACAAATAATATATGGTTGGAAAGCTCTTTGAGTCTAGTTTATATAGAATCAAACGGTTTGCGAATCCGAGTTTTCTACGCAAAGTTATGGCCAAATTACTACAGACTGTTCGGATGGACAGAATTTCGGGTTTAAGCATGTATCCATGCTTTTGTGTGTATCTTTTTCTATCTTAAGGTTAAAACACACTCAAAACTCAACCTAATCATCCCGTATTGATGCACAAATGACAAAGAACTTAAGACTCAAACATACCCGAAGTTAAACACACGAAACAACACTCGAATTGACCCGATATATGAGTGAACTAGGAAAGAAGTAGGATCGGGGTATTATAGTATCTATACATTGCAATCTTACAGTATGGTCTACAATAAATAAACTATCGATCGATATTAATAAAGTTGTAAGATTTTAACATAATTTTTTCTCTTTGGTTCTAAAAATTTAACATAATGATATTTGATATGAACAGAATTACAAGAAGAAGAACATGAACAAAATTAGAAGAAGAAGAAGGACTAGAGGAATTAGAGGAAGAAGACTTAAAAGACAATTTTATTCACATTCTTTATTCCATAAGAAAATAACTATTTAAACAAGAGCAAGACATACAAATTAGGAACACTAAAAACAAGATCTCCATTACTTGACTAACATAAACTAACAAGTACTATACATTAACCCACTAACAGCAGAATACTAACTCCATGCATAACATGACTAACCCAAGTAACATAACTCAATAACGCCTCTTTAACATGGTTGTACCCGTATCACATAAGCCCTAATCCATGGCTGCATTAGTATGCTATTGACTAGTAAATTAACATTAGTTGAGTATGAGACCTGAGGCTCGGGTCATTTTCGAGGTTTGGGTTATGAAAGATCGCAAGACTGGATCTCCTATTTCGAGTTTGCATATGCATGCTTGGAAGATATCTTCGTCCCAAACTAATTGTTCTAGCTCTAGAGTACCTATATAGATATGACAATTGCTATGTTTTGATACTCTTTAAATAGTTAAATCGATCTCCCCATATTAGGTCGATCCAGGGAATCAAAACAGCCCTAACAATTTACATAATGCAAAGCAACCATCTCACCATGCATATTAGATATATAGGAATCAAAGCAATCTTAACAATTACACAATGCAAAGAAAAGATAGAAAGTAGGAGAAACAATCAACAATACAAATCAGCTTTTTAACTCGATAACATCACATATATCGGCACAACATTGCCAATTCTTGAAGAAGTTTTTTATATTAATGGTTTGAGGAGGATCATACTTGGCTAATTTCTTCAGTTTTCACCTTATACTTGGCTGACTTAATTGATCTTATATCTTCAATTAGTTTGTCAATGTTCTTGTAGGATGATCCACCTTCTTTGACACTTTGACTAGCTTTACGTGCAAAATTAGCAGATGATTTCAAGATATCTTCTCTCTTACCCTCGATCAAATCTCTTACCATCTTCTCAACCGTTGATCTTTTACACGTGTCCTTCATATCCAGGCCGATGTTCCAGATATGACTTACACACCTACTATTGACCTGTTGATCAGTTATAATTGGCCAACATATCATGGGTACACCCGCACATATACTCTCTAAAGTCGAGTTCCACCCACTGTGAGTCAAAAACGCACCAACCGCCGGATGGGATAGCACTTCCTCTTGTGGAACCCAACTTGCAATGCACCCTCGTTCACTAGTCTCTTTCATAAGCTCTGGTGGAACCTCGCCCATCTTATTATTCTCCGATATCAAATCCGCTCTTATTACCCACAAGAATGGCTTTTTACTATTGACCAAACCGTGCCAAAATTCCATCAATTGGTCATGAGAAAGTACGACTAGACTTCCAAAGCTAACAAATGTCACGGATTTGGACGGCTGAGAATCAAGCCACGTAATGCAAGTCCGGTCTTGTTGACTCAAGCTACCGTTGGAGGAACCGGACCAAGGAGAATCAGCACGCGATTTCATGAGATCATGTAATGGACCAATTGTGTATATCTTAGGAAAGATGGAATGAAGTTGAGACACCATTGGGCCTTCGAGATCATCAAAAGTGTTCAAAATTAGGGCCGACGCTCGACTCATTTTGGAGGTTTGGCCCACAAAGAATTGTATGAATGGATGATCCGGCTCAAATCTGCATATACTTGGAAGATCTCTACGTCTCAAGACGGTTTCTAACCCGGGAATGACAGTAATTGCTCTGTCCAGATCTTCATCTTCTCCTAAAATGATTTCACAAAGATTAGTACTAAGTGTAAAAAGATCTTAATAACAAGAACTAAAGATTATTCAAGCACATTAATTAAAAGATTATAAGATCAATTTTAACTGAATAGACATAAGATCAATCTTCACTATATAGTACATACCAAGAAAAGAAGCAGAAAAACACACACACAACACCTACCTTGAACAGGGACCTCTCCTGCATCAATGAGCTTTTGGAGAAAGAAATAAACCCAAGTGCATGTAGCATTATAAGTCCTAAAAGTAATGACAGGAATGTCAAACTCCTCCCCTACTTCAATGGCAAATGACATGATCCCGTCCGATATTATACAAGTAGGTGGATCCCACTTGCCATTTTCTTGGCTAATGTCAGTTAACAGCTGTTTGAACTCTGGCTTGCAGGCAGTGCTGGTGGAGTAGAGCAGCTCGGCAGCAGCTGGCCCGCTACGAGGGTGATCGGCCGGCAGGCCATCGGTAATAGAGTAGAATTTGAAGTTAGGGAATCGGGCACAGAAGGAGGACTGATTGATCTGGTTGAGGAAACGGGCATGAGTGTGATCAGTGTTTATGAAAGTGACTTTGAAGTCGGCTTGGGAGAAGAGCTCGGCCAACATAAACATGGGCTTGATGTGGCCTTGTGCTGGGTAGGGTATCATCACTACGTGAGGGGCTTCCATTTTGCAACACAACTCTCTCCCTCTCAAAACACACAGACAAACCTAATCTAGGTTTGGATACAAAGGAATTTATTGATAACTTAGGGCATCTCCAACCCAACCCCCAAATCTTCAATTTGGGGGTTCAACTCACTCCAACCCAATACCCAAACCCAAACCAAATTTGGGGTAGTGAATAGTGCAACCCCAAATTTGGGGTTGCACTATTCACTACCCCAAATTTGGGGTTGGTGGGATCCATGGCATATTTTGATTTTTAATGAATTATTAAATGCTTAAAATTATTAATAATATGATATTATTAATTTAAATATATTTTAAACTAACTAATATCTAATTTTAGATATTATTATTAATAAAAAATAAATATTAATAATATTACTTATTTTAAATTATTGAACATTATATATAAATTCAGTAATTTATAATTAATTTATATAATAAATTTAATTATAAAATTACTAATTTTTAAATATTATTAATGATGTAAATAATATTATAAATATAAAATTATTAAATATACTATAATAATTAATTGTGCAATCCTAATAATTATTATTTAAAAGATTAATAGCAAATTAATATACATGTTGATAAATAAATAAAAATAGAATATGCTAAGGAATATTCTATTTTGGGGTATGTGGGTTGGAGTTGGAATAGTGTTTGGTGTTGAAATGGACCAAATTTGGGGTAGTTTTTGACCAAATTTGGGGTTTTGGGTTGGAGATGGTCTTAGGGCAACCAAAATCACATGTTGTTAATGTGTGGATATGAGGATATCCAACTGACGCCAATTTTAGGCCACGTAAAATGAACTGTGCTTTTTTCCTTTTTGTTATAACTAGTACTTCTCCGTCCTAAATTATTAATTTTTTTTTATTCGTTCAAAAATAATTATTTTATTTAAAAAATTTATTTTTAGAACATTATTTTTAATATTTTACTTTTACTTTTTTCCTACTTTAATTATAGACCACATATACATGGACTTTAAAGAAAATTACATATTATACAAATATTAATAATCAAGTCAATTTTTTTTTAATCTGTATGTCGAATCAAACAAAACAATAATTAAGGGACGGAGGGAATAATTATTAAGACTAGTCATTTGGCATGTGCTCCGACATGTGGCGAAGATTCGACGATTGGAATAGGAGATGGAACACCTTTTTGGAATAGAGGATTCTATCCGGCTCCGTGCAGGATGATTAGCAAAATTAAAATAAATAGATAGGTAAAATAGCTGGTGCAAATTACAATTTGAAATTTATATTTCATTCCATTAATAAATATACAAAAGATCAATGATGCAAATTAGCTTATGCTCTGACTAAAGAACTACAAACATAACTTATTATTAACATAACTAGTAGTAAATCAAAGAATTAATTGATATGTCTTAATTAAATCTGACGGGATCCTCCCAAATATTCATAACACGTGTCCCCCCACATCAACCTCAGGTGGGTCCTGAGATCCCCGTTGATAGCATAGGCTTGGGCCACGGAACCGAAGTCGTTGGTTAAGCTAGACCTCGACATGGACCAACAATAAATGAATTTATTGCGTGAGAATCTGTCATCATGAGAGAAGATTGGCTCGGACTCGGGACATACACACCAGCCATATTTAATGAATACGGAGCATTAGCGTAAGAACGACTACGCATTTAAATCCTAATCAAATCTTATACTGCGATTTAGGAAGGGTCCTGAGATCCCCGTTGGTTGTAGAGACTTGGGTCCCAAGGCCAAGGTCGTCGGCTTAGCCAGACCTCGGCATGATCCAACAATAACCACATAAATTGAGTGAGAATCTCTCATTCATTACGAGGAAGGAAGGACTGATGGAGTTGTGTAAACGGCTAAGCTCATGCATGCCAGCCGTCTTTAATGATCACAGAATACCAACCAAAGACCATCCTCGGCATCGACCATCATCGACCTCGCCACCGACGAGTTCGGCTCTAAGGCGAGCAGCGCGCGACCTTGGTACAAGTTGACTTCAGGGCATTAAATACTGTCTGTCAGTACCTAACACTAGCAGAATCCAGGCACTCTCATTGGAAGAAGACATTCTTTTAGTGTGAAGCTTTGTCGGTATTTATTAGCTTCCCATTTCCCCAGAAAAGAAATCTCTATTTGTCAACTTAATCCTGACAACAGCATGACCCCCCTTAATGTGCATTCATCCCTCAGCAAGCAGGTGGCTCAACTGGTATCATTATGCACGCCACCTCTGGTTATAAATACCAGGAACTACTTCCATTTATGACTAAGGTAACATTTACTCTAAAGAAGACAAGTTCAGTGAAGTTTACATTTACTCATTAGCTTACAACCTACATTCATTGCCCTTAGTGATAGTTACAAACGGCAGCTTGCCAACCACATTTTATTGATTTAATACACTAGAACTGACTCTCACACCGGAGGGTAATAGTCGGGTAAAATCCCGGACACCCCTAATGGTTATTTTCTTTGTCAAACTGTTGTAGGCCCTATCGTCTTGTGACAACACAGTCCCAACAAGAAGAGCCTTTAGAGAGCCGAGGCATTTTAATCGTGAGCTAGCTGCATACGTGGATCCGACGTGGTCAACCTATCCATTTCTGCTGGATCAAAATCAAAACCAACTTCTGTGTTTATTATTATTAGGGATAATGACATTACAAGTCCCTCGACTATGGTCGATTCCACCATTAGTCCTTTAACAAATTTTTTTCATAATTTTGTCCCTTGACTATGAAAATTAGACACGGTTGGTCCTTTTGTTGGATGTCGTTAGAATTTTTCCGTTAAGTGTGTCTTGTGCCTAACACGTGACTTTGGTTAAGGGCATTTAAGGAATTTCACGTGTAAAGATATTTTTTAATACTTTAATTTATTCTTTTTTTTTTCTCTCTCTCTCTCTCCTCCCCCCCCCCCACAACATCTCCCCCCACCCAGTTCTTGTGAGATCCAACAGGGCTAATCCATGGAAAGCCCCAAATCCGTGACTCAAGAGGGAAGTGAGATGAATCGCACAATCCAAAGCAAATTCTGGGGCCTTACGCCTCATCAAATGATCCTCCCACCTCCGCCTTTCTTCAAACGGTTAGCGGCTTCCTTGCAGCATAAGAACGCCCCCTGGTGTTGATCGCGAATGTGCGATCGAATTCTTCGAGGGAAGAGTTTGGAATTGAAGGGTAGGTGGAGTCTAGGACGCCGGCGGAGTTGACGAGGATGTGTGGTGGTAAATTGAAGGCGGATTCGGCGGCATCGAAGAGGGATTTGACTTGGGTTGGATCGGAGATGTCTGCTTGAACGGCGATGGCACGTGGGTGATCAGGAGAACAAGCGAAATTGATTTGGGAAGCCAAGAGGTCTGCTATGGTGGAGCTGGAGGTGTAGTTGATGACAAGCTTGGCGCCGAGGGAAGCGAGGTGGAGGACAATGGTTCTGCCGATTCCACGGGAGCCGCTAGTGACAATAGTAATCCGGTCCTGGAGCGGAAGGGATTGGGTTGGCTGTTGGAGAGTAGTGCTTGATTCAGCCATGATTGATTTGGGAGTCCCTTTCTACTCAGTCAGGGCAATGCAACAGACGCATAGAATTTGGGTTTGAATTCAAACCCAGTTCACCTTAACAATTTGGGTTTCGATTGCATATAGACACAGATTTTTCTTTCAAGGAAATTACAAATATAGCTACCTTGTGCAGAATGGCGTAATACCAAAAGATACAAGAGATGCGATCTTGGTAAAGGCGAAAAGCTAAAAAGATGGTTGGGAAAGTTACTTGAATTCTTGAATTTCTGCCAGACTTGTAGTTGGTTTTTGTTCGATTTAGTGATGGAGCCATGTTCACCATAGTTAACAAATTTTTTAGAAAGTTCCACAAAGCTGAAATTTCGTCACAAAGATCAGCTTTCCTTGTGCATTACAACCCAAAAGAGCCTGATGGGGTGAATTCAGCCATGATTGATGAACTGGGTTTGAAGGAAAGATAGAGGTTGAAGATGAAGTTGAAATTCCAACAATGCCCTTAACCAAAGTCATGTGAGAGGCACAAGACAGACTTAACGGAAAAATACTAACGGCATCCAACAAAAGGACCAACGGTGTCTAATTTTCATAGTCAAGGGACAAAAATATGAAAAAAATTTATTAAGGGACTAATGGTGGAATCGGTCATAGTCGAGGGACTTGTAGTGTCATTATCCCTTATTATTATTATACACATGAGAATTTTGTGTAAAGAAGAAAAAGAAAATGTAAGGGGATCGATGGAGGGGATAGAAAAGAAAG
Organism: Platycodon grandiflorus; assembly: GCA_016624345.1. Lineage (NCBI taxonomy): Eukaryota > Viridiplantae > Streptophyta > Magnoliopsida > Asterales > Campanulaceae > Platycodon > Platycodon grandiflorus. The sequence continues at coordinate 63,973,944 of CM028363.1, read as the reverse complement.
AAGTGATGGAGGGGATGGAAGGCAAACCAATTAAAAAGAGTGAAAATAAGGCATAATAAATAGAGCAAACTACACAAATAGTCCCTGTGCTATACTCCTTTTTTGGGATTGATCCTTGAACTAAAATTCGAAAAAATTAAATCCTTGTACTGAAACTTTTTACACAATTGGTCCTTCCGTCCAACTTCGTTAGTTTTTTTCCGTTAAATGTGTTCACGTGCCTCTCACATGACTTTGCTCAGGGGTAAAATTGTCCATGTATTCTTTTGTTTTGAATAGACAAAAATACCCATAATTTATTTATTTGTTAAAACTTGATACGAGGGTATTAATGTAAGTTCACAAATTACATTACACCCATTTCCTTGGCTGCCACCACCGCCGTTCGCCGAACAACCACCATTGCCGGCGAGCACAAAACTCAAAATAAAAAAAAACCCAGAATAACATCGCACCCCTTCCCTATTGTTCAGTTCCGGTGTCTTCATCATCCCCACCAAGTCATTGTCGGTGCTGAATCCCCTACCAAGCCATCGCTGGTGCCAAACCACCAATCGTCTCCCTCTCTCTCTCTCTCTCTCTCTCTCTCTCTCTCTCTCTCTCTCTCTCTCTCTCTCTCGTATAACATACAAACATTTACTCTCTCTCTCTCTCTCTCTCTCTCTCTCTCTCTCTCTCTCTCTCTCTCTCTCTCTCTCGTATAACATACAAACATTTACTCTCTCTCTCTCTCTCTCTCTCTCTCTCTCTCTCTCTCGTATAACATACAAACATTTACTCTCTCTCTCTCTCTCTTTCTCTCTCTCGTATAACATACAAACAGTTACTCTCTCTCTCTTATATAACATACAAACATTTACTAACTATAAAATCTATCTAAAAACATCAAAACTCAAGTAAAAAATCATCAAAACCCAGTTCAAAAATAAAAACCCGATTTGAAAAACTAGAATATATATTAAAAATATAAGAAAAATCCCTTCGGATTCACAGGTTTACAATTGACCCAATTTCCCAAATCTAATTCAAAAAATGAAAAGTAATTACAATAAATATGAGTTCCTGATTTAACTGCCCATCGAAGTTATAACCCTGTATGAAAGCACGATTTTCAATCGACTGAATAACACACTTGCAGTAGGGGCGATTTGTGGTGTAGATCTAACTGCGGGTCGTCGGGATCTGAAAGGACTTTCGTCAAACATGCTCCGGTCGTCGTTGATTCTACCGTCAATCCGATTCGTATTTGCAATTACAATCTAGAAAAAAGAAATAGAGGGAGAAGAGAGAACCCTAGATGTCTAGCCGTTCCTAATTGAGGAGAGAGAGACGCCCATATTGGTGCCCAGATCATTTAGCAATCATGCATGCTCCAATCGTTGTTGATGTCGTTCGTCAATTTGATTTGAATTCACAATTATAAGAGAGGGGCCCAGATCCGACAATGAAATATTGGGTTTGGTGGTCACGACAAAGTGAGAGGAAAGAGAAGATGCTGAGGTGGGTATGAACGGTGGTGAACTGAGAAGTGTGTGTGTGTGTATGTGTTTTTGTGTGAACTGAGAAGTGTGCGTGTGTGTGTGTGTGTGAACTGTGAAGAATAAGGAGAGGGAAGAATAGAAAAAAAAAAGTTTGAAAGAGGAGAGAGAAAGAAAAAATTTGGTAACTGGTCCCTGTACTCTTTATTATAAAATGCCTATTTTACCCCTATCAGAAAACACGTGAGTTGCACATGTCTATATTTAACGGTAAAAATTTGACGGAAGGACTAATGGTGTAAGTCACCCTACTACAGGGATCACTGGCGTGAGGTAAGGACCAATCCCAAAAAAGGGGTAGAGTACTGGACTATTTGTGTATTTTGCTCTGATAAATAAGATAGCTGGCCTGCTGCTAACGTCAATCAATCTGAGCCCCAGCTTCTTTCTTACTTGAAGGTGTGGTTAATGGCACTTGCTTTGGTGAATATATAGGCAGGACTCTATCTTGTGATCTAGTCAGAGTTCCTATCCTACCTACTTGATTGGCTTTGGTCCAACAATTAAAAGAGAGGTTCCACATGATGATGAGTCATGACTCATTAGTACCCGGTGGGCAACAAACTGATCCTCCCTATCTATCTATGATTATAAATACATAAAGAGATACCCAACACATACATTTGGGCATAACAACATTGCACCAAAATTAAGAAGACAACTCTTCTCGCAACAGCAACAGACATTTTTACAAAGGATGAGATTGTTCCAAGACCTCCGACTATTAGAAATTACGGTAATTTCTAATTTTATTTAAATTATTATTGAAAAATGTTATTTTTAGTTGCTAATGATATTAATTAATGCTAGCACAATGTGAACAAATGGGTGGGCAATGAGACAAATTCAAACCTTAGGTTTTCCTTTCATATTACTATTATTCAGAAACAGACATATCCAGGGTGCAGATTGGAAATAATTAAAAGTGGTGTAAGTTTTCAAAATCCATCAACAGGTTTTCCTTTCATATTTCGTTCGAACTGCACTAATGATTTCTTACACCGTGACTCAATTTTACTCATATTGGATTGGAGTATCTATTGCTGATGCTTTAGATTAAGGCTTGTACTGAAAAGTTAAAATCTCTACTGGATCCATTTAATTATGTATCTGCTCGATCTTGGGATAATGCTTCTTTATAAAACAATATCCCTTTCTTTCCAATAAATTTTTTTTTGGACACAGTTGTTACCATAATTGTAAAACTAGCCATACTTTTATACTCCCTCCGTCCCTAAATTATTATTTTTTTTTTTTTTCCGTCCCAAAATAATTATTTTGTTTGAAACTTTCCTTTTTAGAACATCACTTTTACTATTTTACCCTTACTTTTTCTTCCTACTTTAATTATGGGCCACATACATATGGGCATTAAAGGAAACAACACACTTTTTCAATACTATTCCAATATTAATAATCAAGTCAATTGAGTTTTCTTAATCCGTGTGTCAGGTCAACCCAGACAATAATTTAGGGACGGAGGGAGTACCTTTTTTTTAAGTTGTACTAGAGTAATAATTCTATATATATATATATATATATATTTTATGACTTGTTAGATAAACATCATAATCTTTAAAATTAAAGAAAAAATAAAAATTAAACAGACATGTAGCTTAGATTTTTAAAATGAATCTATTTTTTTTAGACAAATAATAAAAGGAATGTGATGGGCGTCAAACCACCAAATAAAAATTTCCTACTTTCAAATACGAGTATAAGGCAAGTAGAGTCGAATCCTCAGAGAATGAGAATAATTTATTTCGAGTGAATGACAAAGAAAAAAAAAGGAAAAAGAAAAATATGGGGCTTTTTTTGATTTGATTAATCTGAAAACTAAATTCTTACCAACAACTAACTAAACAAGAAAAAAAATTATAAAATAGAAGATTTCAATTGCTAGGTAAATAATAAAATTTAGAAAATAACAATATGAGAAAATTATGATTCAAGGGTCTTGACATTCAATTACATTATTGATCATAGGCTAACAAAATATAATCTTGCAATTCAAGCATTCAACTAAAGATTTATCAGGATAGCCGTGACAAATCTTGTGTCTCCCTACTTTAATTGACCAAACCCAGCATCCAGTCAAAACTTACCACTAATCGATTGGGCACGATAACGTTCCATACCAATTAACGATAGCATTACGTTCTATGGAAACAGTTGAACCTAATTTTGATAATCGAGATAGCTGCAATTATCAAAATTAGTCTCGCAGATTCAATTAGGCAAAATTAACTATGATAGCACAACAAATTCCACCTATTGCTACTAATTTTCATTCATTCATGATAGCACAAACTCATGGATAGCGGTAGAAAATAATTAATTCAATTCAGTCGTTAATTCAACAAAATAACAATTTCCATGAAAATCAAATTGAATCTACAAGTACTTGAATATAGCAAGAAACAATTAATTACATAGCCTCACAATAATATAATTGAATTAAAATAACCCTTGAATCAAAAAAGAACCTTAGCCACGCATGCTTGAATCAATTATCTTCATAAAAACTCTTCTCCCAATTATTGGTGATGTAGAGAAATAAAAATTTGCAAAAGAGAGAAATAGGAGGAGAAATGACGTGTTGTACTAGGATGAGAGACAGGAGAGAATACATTCACTTCTTGTTGGGAGGGAAAGAGGGAATGTGAGTTACTAATCTATACAAAATTCCTCCCTCCACTAACTCTTTAAATACTCACTTAAAAGAAAATTAAAAAATAAAAAATAATTATTTTTCTTTCAAAATAAGAGATGTGTCTTTACGGGCCTCTTCTCTAAGTTTGGGCCCCTTTTGTCATCCAAACTCATCACTCTTCGGTCCACTTTTGTCAATTCTTCATAAATTAGCCCAAAAATTCATCTTTTAGCCCAAATTTGCTCTAAATTCAAATATTTCTTCTCCTACATCAAAAGATAAATACTAAAATTAAAAAGAATATGAACAAAAAATATGAACGAATGAAGTACAGCAGAATATATAACTACTTTTTGGATAGAGGGAGTAGTAAGAGTGTGTCCCCATAGATTGTTTTGAGATTTAGTTGGTCGTTTTGAAATTTCTCAGTCCTTGGTCAAAGCGTTCACAGTGGGAGCCTCCCACCGCTTCCTAAAAATAACTTTAGAGATTTTTACCTTTTCTTGATTTTATAGTGGTTTCTCTAATCTACCCTTTATCTCTAAAATTAATTAAATCACCCTCTAAATATAGGGTGAGTTTTAACATAAATAGTGACTCAAATCCTCTATATTTTCCTCACTTTATTTAAACACAATATATTTTTGTTTAATATTTTGAAATAGAAATTATTAAAATATACTCTCCCTGTCATTAAATTATTGTCTTATTTTTTTATCTGTTCCAAAATAATTGTCTTATTTTTTTTTATCCGTCCTTAAATAATTGTCTTGTTTGAAATTTTCATAGTTTAGGAGATCATTTTTACTATTTTACCCTTATTTTTCTCCCTACTTTAATTATGAACCATATACATATGGGCATTAAAAGAAACTACATATTATACCAATATTAATAATCAAGTCAATTATTTTTTCTTAATCCATGTGCCGGATCAAACAAGATAATAATTTAGGGACGGAGAGAGTACAATATATTTTTCATAGTATATAAAATTTAAAATATTTTATTTTAATTGTGGTGGAAAAATATAAATAAAAGAGGAAAAATATAATGGTAGTTTAGGTTTGTTATAGTTGAGATGAGAGAGATTAAATTTTTAGAGAGTCGTAGTTTGTTGGAGTAAATTTTTTTTTAGAGTGTTGAAAAAGTGAACCGAAAAAAACGAGGTGTTTAGAGTGTAATTTAGAGAGCCACTGCTGTGGATGCTCTTACTCCCACAGTAGACACTCCACCCTACCCCCTATCTCTAAAACCAACTAAATTATCCCCAAAATATAGGGAGTCTTTTAACATAAATAGTAACATTCTTTTTTTGTCTCCTGCTTGTTCCTTCTCCATTTCTTTTCTCTTTCCTCCCCTGCCCCTCACTTTCACACACACAAAGAAAGATTTGTTCCCTTCTCTATTAATATTTTGGATCTAATGTATTAAAAAGAATTAAATATATTATTAAAAATGGAAAAATTTAATGATGGTTGTAGCTAAATTATTAGTTTTGTCACGTATGTGTTTTAGATTATTGAAATTGAAATTATTAAAATATAAGTATTATAATTTTTATATTCTAATTTTTATAGAATATAAAATTTAAAATATTTCATTCCGATTGTGCTAGAAAAATAAAATAAAAATAGAATGATAATTAGATTTGTTAGTTGAGATGAAAAATATTTAATTTTAGAGGGTTGTATAGAGAGTGCTTGTTGGAGTGAGTTTTTTTTTTAAGTCTTAAAAAAGTGAAATTTGAAGTGTATAGAGAGTGTTTGTTGTGGATGCTCTGAACACACTAGGTTTCTCATATATCAGTATTAATTTTTCTTCAAGTATTAAAAATAAAAACTGTAAACTCTAAAATCAAGTCATTAAGAGTCCGTATGCAAATTTATTAAAAGACATCTTTTTCAAAACGCAGTTTTTTCTGATAAACGCGTTTGAGATATCATTTTTCCTGGTAGCGTTTTAAAACTTATGTTTTGGGAAAAAAACTAAAATTCTAGCATTTTAAAAGATAAGTTTTTTATGTAACATTGAAATGCAATTTTTGTAAATAATCTTTAGTTTTACTTTTTATCTCTGCATTTTGATAAAAAACGCATGACCAAATGGATTCTAAATCACTAAAACAAACTAATTGTTACGCCACCTCTTTGTAACATCTGAGCTAGCATATTGAGTTTGTATGTTGTGAAGCCCATTAAAGGGTCAAAAGTCCAATATTTAGCTATACTCCACCTTATACAATGGAGGGGGGAATGAGGGATAAATTTAGCATGAATTATAGGTCGGTCTTTTTTTTAATATTTGTAATTGCTTTAGTCTATTTACTTTTTTTTAAATTAGAAAAAAGTTTTTTTTTTTTTTGGCGAAAAGATAACAATACCCTTAATGAAACAAAAAATGTGCACATCAGGCATCGAGATGCAATAAATTGGGCATCGGGATGTAGTATCATTTTCTCAGATTAATTTGGGTATTGAGATGCAAGAATTTGGGCATCGGAATGCAAGAATTAGGCATCAGAATTCAATTTGAGACGTAACATTGTTGGCATAGGGATGAAACAATTGGACATCGGGATGTAATGACACTTTCTCAGATTAATTTAGGCATCGGGATTCAATTTGAGATGCAATAATTATTGGCAACGGGATACAAAAATTGGGCATCGGGATACAAATAATTGGGCATCGGAATACAAGAATTGGACATCGAAATGCAAACAATTGGGCATCAACATGCAATAATTAGAAAAGGTGGAAAAAACACCTTTTCTTCCTTTCCACCATTGTTGCCACCACCACCCCTTCCTTTCCACCATGGCTGTTGCCACCACCAGAATTGAAGACCAAACCATTTAACAAACCATCCCCAATTCCCCCAATTTTCTTAAAATCAAACCCAATTCAACTTAAAATCAAACCAAAAATTCAACTTAAATTCAAACTCAATTCATTCATTCTCTCTCTCTCTCTCTAAAAAAAGTCACACTGAAGTTTGATTTAACAAATTGATTCACAAACTCAATTCCATTTATAATACTATATCAACAGATCCTAAAGGGTTACGAGGTCCAACTAAAAATGAAGTGCGTAATTTTCAATTTCACTATAACATTTTGTATCTAAATTATTATAGTAACTCTTTGATTTGTCTATTTTCTTGCGGGAATGATAACAAAGGAAGCCATAGTTGTTTTAGATGAAAGAGACGGGGGCATTTTAGGAAAAAAAATTATCAAAGTGTCATTTTTGATTTAAAAAAAAAAAGTAGACCGGAGAGAATAAAAACATTCCAAAGTGTACCGGCTAGCAATTTCCCGATAAATCTACAGGAAATTGCTGACCGGTTCATTTTCTGAAACTTTTTTTCTCTCCAGTCCACCCTTTTTTTTTAACCGCTAAAAGGCATTTTGAGAATTTTCTTCCTAAAATGCCCTCAACAACATCGTTGCTTCAGATTTGAGGTTCGAATTGATGTATAAATGATTTTAATATAATCTTTCCTCATGTTTGGGTATCAATTTCCATGCATAGAACACGAATTTGATCACAATTTGATCAAATTCAAAAAAATTTGAGTTCATCCCATTTTTCTTTGTTCTTGGAACAGCCACTTTAATCTATGTTTTAAGCTTCGAATTTATTTAAAATTAATCTCATATTGTTATCCTAACTTAGTACTACATTTATGCACAATTTTTCTGTAATACCCTGGTTCCTCCTATGTTTGACTTGTGTATTATGTCGTGCCATCATCACGTTGAGAATATTAGTTAGACTTGATTAAACAACATGTTAATTGATTCACGCATTAATTTCATGAGATTAAAATGCTTCAGTTGTGATTTAATTCTTGTTCATCATTCGTAATAAGAATGCATTTCATTCTAAGCCTTGTTACATGTGTTTTGAATGAATTTCAAGTGTGTTTTAATCTTTGTTGGAGGTTAGGATCACTTTGGGATCATTTAGAATCATTTCGGGAGCGTTTCGGAGCATTTTCGGAGAGTTTGGAGAGTCTAGACACAAAGCGATCGCCCTGGGGAGATCAAAGCGATCGCCCTGAAACTAGAAGGCAAAGCGATCGCCTTGGGATAGGGCAGAGCGATCGCCCTGCATCGATTCAGTTCATCCGAATAGCCTGTAGTAATTTGCCGATAACTTTGTGTAAAAAACTCAAATTTGTGAACCGTTTGATTCTGTGTAAACTAGACTCAAAGAGCTTTCCAACCATACCTTATTTGTAATTTTTATACTTGTAAATAATCTTAGGAACGTCTTTGAAGTTGACTGAAAATCAGGCCATTATGTTCAGACAAGCCTCTTCCAAATTTTGCAATTTTGACTCTTTTGACCTTAAACCTTGGTTGACTTCACTTAAAATGACCCAAGACCATTTGTTCATCCTAAAACACTCTCCAAACCACATGGAAGACCAAAAATACTCTCTCAATTCATTTCTCATCATCCATGGAGCTTGAGAGTTAGTGTGGGAGATAAAGGTGTGTTAGTGTGTGTAATTCTTGTTCTCTCAATCCAACCAACCAAACTTTGATCTAAGGCCATGCATGTGATGGGGATGACTAGGGGAGAATCTTAGAAGGCTTTGATTGTGATTTCATTGGGTTGATTTCTCATTTTAAGTAAGTTACTAACCCCCTTGTTGTATGCTTTAGGATTCTTACATGTTAGTTTATAAATATACATATTAGACTTGTTAAATATGATAATTTGACATCTAATTGCTATGTTGATATGTAAGAACCATAAGTATGATATTTGCTTGGTTTGAAATGGGTTGCATGTATGTTTGTTAGAGTATCAACCTTGGTATTGAACTAAAGAACATGTTAGTAACTTGAAATGGGAAAGTTTGCATATAGCAATTATACCCAGATTTTAAGAAGTGTAGTAATGACTCTAAGAAGTGATTTTTAAGGAAGAGTATCAATTACCAAACAACATGTTAAAATCCTACGAAATTTAGAGTTCATTTGGTATCGGTTTGAGCCCTCCGATTATTTGGTACTGGTAAGTTAAAGACTCTGTTTATAATCGTAAAATGGCGTCTATTTAATTTAGCAAGCCGTGTATCCGAACTTGTGTAGTTTGGGATGTTCGTTTAATAGAATTATCAACTCCCGAGAGTTGTTTACATGTATGAATATCAAAATACGGAATGTTATAGACTAGTATAACAGTCTCAGTGCGATAACTGATGGTTCATTAATCTTGGGATTTGACTACAAAACCATATGATTTAGGATAAGTGTACTTGAGGGCACTTACGTTTATAAGAATGAGTTGTTTACGTTTCAAGCGTCATTGTGAGTGTAGTATTTCGCACTCGATGTTAATGAACTAAATAAGTATTTTTGATGTGTTTGTGCTTGAGAACTATATGAGTAGTCTCAACATGAGATTATGTATAGAATAAATTAGTAGTCTTAAGATGTGTTTGTTTGAGAATTAAATGTGTATCTCAACGTGTAGATGATTATAGACTAAATATGTGGTCTAGTTGTTCTTGAGAAATACTTGCAAACATGTACTTGTATGATTATATGATTCAAGACTAAATATGTGGTCTTGAGATGTTGATTAGTTTACGTCACAAAATGTCTCAGTAATGTGTTAAGGTCGGATTATTGACCTCCTTGGTTGGGATAAGGTTCATTACTTTTGAACCTTGTCGTTGTTGAAATGTAACGAGTAAATATCTACTTGTGCATTGTTTGAAAGTCCAGCTGGCATACATGATTTGAGTCGGCAATGCGACGACACATAGACTTCGTGGTAAGCTATTGCTATGGGTCGCCTCATTGGTTTCTTTTCGTCCCCACTACTGGCCCTAGTGGAAATTGGTCCCATTGTTATAAACAATACGCGTAACTATGGCAACCAACAGTATTTTCCTCACTAAGTAGACTGTGAGAAGTAACGACAGTATTTTCCTCACTATCTAATCAAGTGAGAAGTAACGATGGTATCTTTCCTCGCTAAGTAGAATAGCGAGATGTAACGACAGTTTGTACAGTGTGTTCAGTATGATCCGAGCACGAGATCTGGTTCGGCAAAGATAGTTGATATGTGTAAAGCGACAGTAGCATAGTCAGACAGACAGCAACCATATCCTTTTTAATGTGGTTATTTACGTGCACTTATGTGATCATCACTGTGCTACGTGGTATTTGATATTTATGTGCCTATGATTATGTGGTACATGTTTACAGTTTGGTATACTTATAAATGATGCCATGTTACAGTTTATGAATGAGCATTATGTCATGTCATGTAGCTGTATTTAGTAACTTACTGTGTCATTATGACTCACCTCGTTTGTTGTTCATATGTTTTTCCTTAAATCCGAGCCAGCCAGGAAGTCACCGGTGAGGTTGGCGAGATCGCAGTTAGTTAACAGGTTGTCTTATTGGTTTAGTAGCTCGTAGAGCTTGGTTATATTTGTAGTTGTTTTTTTAGTAAGGACGAATGGTTATGTAAGGTTATATAAACTTTACTTTGGGTAAAATTTCTGTGTTGTAACTCTTTATTCTTTTGGATGCCGACATGTGTATGTCGTGCTCGTGATTATAGTTTCAGTTGTTGTTCAGTTTCTTCCCGAGCATGTTTTAGTTCGTGGTTTATATTTGTTCTCGGGCATGTTGTGGCCGTGGAGGTTGTTGTTGTTTATTTTCCTGAGTTTTAGACTCGTGTTGTGTTAGTTGGGTTCCGGCTGTAGTGTCGCCGATGTATTGTTATTATTATATCAGGTTTATCCGCTGTGTTTCATAGTAAGTACGGGTGGTTACGCCACGTGCTTTTCGTTTGAGTTTGTGTTCGTCCGTTTGGCACACCGACCTTGGGGTTTCGTGTTGGAATCCGGGTCAGGGTGTCACATTTTCCACCAAAAAAATGCTATTTTTGAGATCCAAATCGAGCTTGACAGTGTGCTGTCCGAAAACAGAGGGAGATGTTCTTGGACTGATTTTGAGACTTTAATCAATGATTTGAGTTTGAATTTTGTATAAAATCAATATCATATTATTATAGAAGTTAATACCATGTTTGTATGTAAATTTCCCAACAAAAAATAATCATTTTGATAGATTTTAATATTATATTAAATTGGGCATCGGGATGCCTTTAATTCATCAATCGCAGTATCCTGGGCAACACAACGCTAATCGCAATTCCCTCCAGCCGTTGAAATTCAAACGGTGCCTTGGTTGCTCATCGTGATGCCTTCGTTAGTTATCGCGATGCCTTTGTTGCTCATCGCGATGCCTTGGTTACTCATCGCGATGCCTTTGTTGTTCATCGCGATGCCTTGGTTGCTCACCGCGATGCCTTGATTACTTATCGCGATGCCTTTGTTGCTCATCGCGATGCCTTGGTTGCTCGTCGCGATGCCTTGGTTACACATCGCGATGCCTTTGTTGCTCATCACGATGCCTTGGTTGCTTACCGTGATGGCTTGATTACTCATCGCGATGCCTTTGTTGCTCATCGCGATGCCTTGGTTACACATCGCGATACATTTGTTGCTCATCGCGATGCCTTGGTTGCTCATCACGATGATTAATCCACGCGATGCCTTGGATTACTCATCGCGATGCTTTGGGTTACTGATGCACGCGTGTTTTTCTTTCATTAATGGCATAATCGTCTTTTCGCCCCAAAAATGCCTTTTTTCGATTTTAAAAAAAAAGATGAGTGAATTGGAGCGATTACAAATGTTTAAAAAGGGACCGGCCTGTAATTCACCTATAAATCTACTCTTAGGCCCAACCCAAACTAAAATTCTGTAAACCAAAGAACCCATTCATTAACCATATTGAACAAACATAAATAATCACAAAGCGTGAAACAGAAAAGTTCTTGTAAATTTGTACCGTAGAGCGAAGCAGAAAGTTTTCTGCTGATACTACAAACAAACGTTCATCACAAACAACAAAATGTGCAATTTCTTATCGTCAGATTGATATCACGTAACACAAACATCAATAACAATTCCACACACAAATCCAAGTCTTTCGATGGTAGAGTTAGAGATAGTATTTTAGTGCGATGCAGTTATTCTAGAGAGAAAGGTGGGTCACCATTGGTGGCGGCAATGATGGTGGAAGAAAGGTGGGTTGTTATGGTGTAGGTAGGGCATAGAGAAGTTGAGTGTATGTTTTAAGTGTGTTTATATTAAGCGTGTGAGAACCTGATACCCATCTCCAAAATTTTGATTTTAAATTATCAGCTTCTGGTATAGAATTGAGACATCTAGAATTGCAATTCAATTCTAATTCAAGATTTTTTTTTTTTTGTTCCCAAATAGTGGAATTGGTTTTGGAGGCCCCAATTCCAATTCTTATAAGCCATGGAAATGGGGTTCCCAAACACACCCTAAGAATATTTCAAAGTGAAAAAACATAACGAATTATTAATTCTCTTTAATGATCAAGATAATGATTAAAGGTGCTTCTTGTTGAAGCAAAATATATTCGTTCGAAAACTAACAAACATAGGAATACTAAGAAAAGGCTGATCAATTACACTTTTTTTTTTTTTTTTTCTTTTTACCCTTTTGTGATCTTGTGAATTTTGGTCCTTTGTCCTTTAGTAAATGAAAGGGATCATCGATCGCCCACAAACTTTGCTAATGAAAATAAAGCGTGTTGTGGACATGGATGGATGGATGGATGGATGATGAAATGAATGAATCCCAAGATTGGAATATGTATGTACAATTAAGTAGAATGATTCCCACAAATTAAACACAGGCGTGCAGAATTTCATCCAAAACTCTTTTACAATTAACGTAGGTAGGTAGGCCTTTATTTCTCACTTTATAGCAGCTAGCTTGTGGGGTTTGTTACTTAATTTTTTTTTTCAATTTTAAATCAATTCTCCAAACTATTGCAAGGAGTCTCTTTTGCTAATCCTGATAATTCGTAGAAATATTATAAAAGAAAGCTATTTGCGCTCTAAATTTTTTAAGAATTTACTCTCAAATAACATTTACGAAAGCACGAGCAATGACATTTAATTGGAGCATGCATATCTTTTTTTTCTTTTTTTGCTATAGGTTTATGATCATAGGCCACACACTAATGTTAATCCACTTGTAGTTTATACATCCATGAACAACCGCTTCAATATTCTTTTAAATATATATATATATATATATATATATTTCTTAGGATTTGATAAATAATATTCATAGTCTGTTGAAGCTACGAGGACATGGCTGGTTTTTCTATTTTACACACTATTGTTATTGGTGAAAGAAATAGCCTCACCTCGCCTCGGTGATCTTGTAGCTAGCTTGGTAACTAAAGATTGGTGTCCTTCTTTTTCATTTCCTAATAAGATACTCCTTCCGTTCCTAAATTATTTTCTTATCTGATTTGATATACGGATTAAAAAATAATAATTGACTTGATTATTAATATTAATTTAGTGTATTGTTTCCTTTAATGTTCAAGTGTATGTGATTTATAATTAAAGTAGGAAGAAAAAGTAAAAATAAAATGATAAAAATAATATTTTAAATAAAAAAATTTCAAACAAAATAATTATTTAAAAACGGACGGAAAAAAAAAAGAAAACAATAATTTATGGACTAGGGAGTATGATAAATGTAATGATATCAATTGACAAAGAATGATGCAACACATACATGGCCTAAAAAAGTACCCACTGTGAAGTTTTCTAAAGTGAGGGCAGGTTGCCAAACAACCCTAATAAAGACATTTCCGAACAAACTTCTACCATAATAAATAGGATTAATATATAATTTGGTTCTTAAACTTGTCAATTTTTCTTATCTAAATTATTGTATTTGAGCATTTTCTAAATTAATACTTAAATTAAGATTTTAGGCTCTCAGATAGTCCCACGAAAGTCAATTGATGCATTATTTTCTTATTTTTATAACAAAAATGCCCATGTAAATCGGGGTAAGATTACATGTCCAGACAATACAGTGGAGGGATTCCCAAACACCGATTACAGTAAATCAGGGTGAGATTATTATTACTCCAAATAAACCAGTGAAACAAAGATTCTAGCAAAGAAGAAAGCACCGCCGATTCCCGAACGCCGATGACCGGAATCCAAGCTGCTACGACGGACTGGACCGAACCAGACCTAGCCAGCATTGCACCGAGGTTCATCAATAGTTGAAATGGGGCTGATTTTGTGGGACACAGTCATGTCGTTCATGTGGGTATGGTCCAGCGTACCCATCAAGGTCTTGGTTTTCAACGTTTTGGGTTTAGGCTATGGAGGTGCCCATGGCAAATTCGTCAAGATTTGTCTCTCCATTCTAAGCATGTTCTTCTTTGCCTTTCTCTTTAAGTTCACCAAAGGTGGGGCCTACAATCCCCTCAACATGTTCTTATTTTTATTTTCATGATAACCCCCAGTTCTATGTCCAAACAATTGAAAGCATGGTCTAGGGTTAATCCTGGTCTAGGGTTAATCAGGGTGAGATTACACCGCTGTTATAAATCGCGTGCTGGCAAGCCTGCCGGTTGGCGACGTCGACCGGTAACATGAAAGTGGAGATAGCGGCGACAGAGAGGCCCAAAACGACTACGAATTTTGGGAAGTAGGTCTGGTTTTTGTCGTCGGGGTGTTGGTAATTGACGAGGAGGTAGACATTGAAGATGAAGACTAGTACACAAACGACTATGGCGACGATCACGAGTGCGAGGTTGAAATCTCCCATTGTTGAATTCGATTCGAATCAATTTTATCGTTTGATTCGAATCGATTTTTGGGTGGAAATTAGGGTTTCGTCATTATGTGTGATTTCGTAGATCTGGTTCGAGAGTCTTTCTTCTTTCTTTCTTTCTTTTTTTTTTTTTTAAAATAGAGAGGGGGAGGAGAGATAAACTGATTATTGGGTTAATCCCCAATTCCTCGTCATTTCTCACTGCCAATTGGACATGCCTAGGGTTAATCCTGGTCTAAATTCAAACATTCCAACTCCAACCAGTAAGTAGCTTCTGTTTTGAGCAAGAAGTTGTCTTTCCCCCAATTTTCTTGATGTATCGTCGTCAGCAAAAATAGGTGGCCAGGTGAGTTAGGGGAGGTTTTTGGGTTTGTAGAGGGAGAGAGAGTAGTGTACGTATGAAGATTGAAGAAAAAGAAGGTGGGGAAGAAGGCACGTGGAGAGAGAGAAAAGAGAAAGAAATTTTTCTTTAAGTTTATTTTTGTTGTCCACGTAACCAAGGGCATTTTTGTCATAAAATTAAGAAACTAATTCCGTCAGTTGAGTGACTAATTGAGAGCCCAAAACATGATGTTTAAGTACCAATTTAAAAAATATTTAAGTACAGTAACCAAGGTAGGAAAAGTTGGCAAGTAGAGGGACCAAATTATATATTAATTCTAATAAATACTTCATCCGTTCCAAGTAAAGAGTTCACTTTTATTTTTTAAAAGTTAATATATGATTAAATCAAATCAAAATTTTAAATATTTTACTTATGCTTTAGGAAATAAAATTTTATTAATTAAAAATTACCTTAAGAATATTATAAAATTACAACTTTCATAACTTTGTAAAATTAAATAAATTTATATAAATTATCAGTCAGACTTAAACTAAATTGACATAAAAAAGTCAAAAATATAACCTTTGCTTGGAACGGATGTAGTATCATTCATCTACTGGGGAGTAAGAAGTTAGGTGTTTAAGACTTAAATAGCAAATAGATCATCTTATTTAAAAAAATTATTCATTAAGATAACGCTTACTATATTTTTCTTTAATTTAATTTTCTGGTTTAACTTTGCAATCACGTTGATCATTCTATCCATTTTCATCAAAGATTTTGAATGAAAAACATTAAAAAAGGGTTAACTCTCGTTAGTAACTGAAAAATTAATATAATTATATGTATATATATATATATATTATGCATATATATACATATGTATGATAAAGTTAAATTAATATTATAAATAATTATTAATAATTGTTTAAAACATCTAATTAACATTAAATAATATAGTACTAAATAAGATTTACATAACATTTGAATTAGCAAAAAAAATATATAACTAAACAAGGTAGATATCAAAAACAAAACAATAACATGTCTAATTAAATGATCTCCAATTGTATTTCTTAACCCATATCTAAATAAGAGAGAGAGAGAGAAAGAGAGAAGAAAATTCCTTGCAAGTTGTCATTACTAGTAATTTAGTCTGTGCTCCGCACGAGTTTTCATTTAGTTTAGAGTGTTTTAAAATAATATTACTTGGTATTTAAGTTTTTCTTGATTAATTTTAAAAATTGATGTATCATTTTACAAAATTGATCTATGGTTGCAATATTTTATGTCTATTTCGATAAATGACCTCTCACATCTCCAAATTAGCATGCTTAATTTCCTCTGACTTGGAAATTGTTGGTTTTTCAGATATTAACCAATGAATGTAATTATAATTAAAAAATACGTCATATTTTTAAAAGAATCTATTTGCAAACTTGTTTTGCAACTTACCAATGACCGGAATCCACATTCAACCAATTTGTCAACAACAACAATACTTAAATATCTTACCTGAGATAGCAAATGATCAAAATTCGATCACATGTGTGAAATGAAATTAGTTATCAACTCATTTATAAGATAAACATTTTTTTCTTATCGAATTTCAAATAAATTTTTTTTTTTTGGCGCTATATAACAAAAAAGTAGTCAATAACTTGTTTGTAGCAACTCGACACGTAGTAACCTTTCATTATCTTGAGTTTATCATCATATTTGGCTTATCATGTAATTGAATTCTAACAACTACAAACCAAATACAGGATGACTTTTAAAATTGATGTATCATATTGTGAGCGCCCCGATCCGCAGATCGTTCCCTGGGGGCTTTTCACTCTTGTCTTGTGGTTTCCCTCTATTTGGTTTTATGATTTGATAAACATGAGAAAACATGTTTATCTTTGAAAACAAAATCGTCACTCTCGTTTTATAAAGTAAACCGGAAAAAAACTTTAGATTATGGGTTCGGGGGCCAAGTTACGAATCGGGAAGGTTTTACGCACCCAATTCGCCCTTTCGATCTCTACACATTTGCATGCTCGTATTTAATTATTACAAGTTTGTTTATTTACAGAATATATATATATATATATTGCATATATATTTACAGTGTATTTTACAATGTATTTGAAATAATTACATACATTTATTACATCTATTTACATATCTAAACTAACGAACGGAAGGGGTTACCTTCTGTCGTTTTACAGAAATCGGGCCAAGTTCTAGGCCGTTGTATTATACCGGATCAAGCTAGCTCGTAGCCTGACCGTTGTGCTCCCACTGCTACCAAACGAGGAAAGGAAGACTTACGTTTTGTGTGTGTTGAGATAGAGTCAATACTCTTTTCTTTCTCTCTTTTCTTCCTCAAGAAGAAAAGAGAGAAAGATAATCCGGAGATAATTTAGGGATACTATTATTTATATTTTGATCTCCATCTCCATCTTCTTTACTTAATTCTTTTTATTTACGTTGATTAAAAAGTTGAGGTAAATATTCTTAATTAGTTTATTATATGTGAATTAGTCAAAATTATAAAATGAATTTAACAATTATTTAATTACCATTGTATGATCCATATAAACACATAAATATGTATCAAGTAAATTTCTTATATAAAGATATTTTTGAATTTCCAATTGGTCTTTTAGTTACTAGCGAGAGTTCGTTGATAACTGAAATGGATGGAATAACTAAATACAACTACAAAGTTAAAGTATAATACTCCCTCTGTCCCTTAATTATTATTTTGTTTGACCTGTCACATGAATTAAAAAAAATAATTGACTTGATTATTAATATTGGTATAATGTATAATTTTTTTTAATATCTATGTGTATATGATTCATAATTAATGTAAGAAAAAAAGTAATAACAAAATGGTAAAAGTAATATATTAAAAATAAAAAATTTCAGACAAGACAATTATTCTAAAAAAATAAAAATAAAAAGAAAATAATACAATAATTTATAAACGGATGAAGTAATAAACTTGATAACATAAAAATAATAAAATAATTTTTATAAATAAAAGCTTAAAGTACATTGATTAGTTTAATATTTAAGCCTATAAATAGAGTTAAATTGTACTAGTAATTCTTGTTTTGGTCAAATTTCTACGAGGGAAACTAGTAATAAGAAAGATGACAAAAAGGATTTTAATCTGGGTACAATGATTATGAAATGCTATAGAAATGAACTCAAAGGATTTTGTTAACTAGGGAAAGCCCTTGAACAACTTGTTCGCCGCACAAAACCCGGGAGGTTTAGGAACTGCCTTGACCAAATGATATATTAATCAGGTTGAAATACAAGACTAAGAGCGTATACTAGGGAGCTTAAGCTAGTGAGAATGTGTGTGAAAAATACATGTGTTCCTCCCTTTTTATACCTCAAATACAAAGAAACAAACAAGCCTAGAATATAGGAAATTGGTTGAAGTTGTTGAGGTATTCTCGCCACAATGTTGTTTTGAAGAGATAAGGATCCCTTCTGGCTTTGTTTGATGAAGAAACGTTTGTTGACTCAGTCTCCTTTATCCGGTGACATACTTCCTAAAAAATAGGTTGTAATGTAACAATAATTCAACCGCAAAAAATGTCAAGGTGCGTAGGAGAGCTCAAGTTGTAAGTGTCAAGATGATATATGTAAGTTGTAAACAAGTTGATAAAAATGTAGGCCCAACAATTGCCCCCAAACTTTTCAAATTTTTCAAAAGAATATAAAGAGACAAAAATTTAAAAAGTTTGCCAAGAATTGACAACGTACGGCGGTTATTAATGCTAAAGGTACGATGGGACGGTTTTGAGATTTCCCAAGGCAAAAAGGTTACTCTTGCGTTTTCAAACATACAACTGCTCACAACTTCTCTCTTTGAACAAACAGAACATTCTCCAACTCCTCCTCTCACGAGTTGTTAACAACAAAGGTTTCCTTCCGAAAGATATCAAAGCAGATCGTGTGGAGAAGGAAAACGTGTAGCAATTCCGTGAGTTCCTCGTACTCTTCTCGTTTCTTGTTGCTATTTTTCTCAAGTTGCAAAAATGGGGAAAAAGAGACTATGTATAATCGAAAGTGACGATGGTCTACTGAGAGGTTTCTCAACCCAAAACCCGTTAAAGGAGCCCGAGAAAGAAAAATGTTCGATTTCGACGCGGATCCGGAAGTTGTCAAGAAAACCACGCACCGCCTCCCGAAACCGTCTTCTTTACCCATCCCTCCTTAACCTCCGAGTGTTATTCTCACGAGTGGGTGTGTTTTCCGAATATCCCTTCACCATTGGCCTTAAATTCCCTTTCCTGTCCCGATTACTAGGTTTTTGCTTCGCGAAGTTGAACTATGCCCAACTTATGCCTCGGGGTTGGAGGTGTCTTCAAACCCTAGTTAGGTTACGGGATGAAATAGGTTTGAATGTAGACCTAGAGGAGTTCGCTTATACCACCGAGATCGGGGATTTGGTCCGGGAAGATATTGTTTTAGAGTCAAGAGCGGTGGTGACCCTATTTTGATTTCTAACAACGACCTGGCGACGGGGGTGGAGGAACAGATTTTTCTTTGTTAGAAAAGACACCTAAGCCAAGAGGCGGCGTAGTCTCAAAGTGGAGGTCTCAAGGTAGAGGAAATTTCCTCGGTTTTGCTCATTACCAAAATCTTTGTACATCTTAGCCCTTAACGAACTTGAATTTCCTTTGTAGAAGTCGCCAAGCTTTGCGTTTTGTTTCCAGAGCAGGAGGATACAGAGGCTAACGTAAAGAAGATTTTCGAGTTAGACCTCTCGTCGAGTCCTTCAAGGCATTTCCTCTTGTTCTCTCCGAAAGGGTCGAAGAAGAATCTCCAACAAATCCAAGCAAGATGTCCACGGGTTTGGTTTATTATCTCAAAGTTTTTGCCTATCGCAAGTCGTTCTATTTTTCCAAATCTTCCTAACTCCATGTCCTATATTGCAGCCACCACTGCTCCAAAGCTCGGTTAGTACTGCCGATTTGCTCGCTGGAGCTAAGGCAAGAAGGTCTCGAGGAAAGATAGCAAGTGCCTCCAACTCCGGTATCTATGGCTTCCAGCTCCGTCTCGAAGAATAAAGAAGAATCAAAGAAAAGAAAGTGGTGGAAGGCTGCGGATCGATGCAAGTGATATCCTGGATGGTGAAAGAACAAGAGAAAAGTTTGTTGTGGTAATGAAGGATTTTGCGGATAAGGTAAAAATGTGTACATTCTAAACTATGTATCAAAGGATTTCATAAAGTACTAACACTCTCTCTTATATAGCTCTCGGGCATAATGACTCCCATCATGGATCAAGCTGCCATTCTGAAGATCAAGGCGGCTAGGAGTAGTGCTGAGGCCGAAGAAGCACAAAAAGAAGCAAAAGCACTGGGAAGTAGACAAGTTGAAGAAAGAAGCCAAAGTACGTGTGAAGTGGTGAAGTTAAGAAAAGAATTGGCGGCGTCGGCCGAAAGGATGAAGGAGAATGAAGTCCACATCAAGGAACTTGAGGCTGCAAGGAAGACTTCAAGTTCAATGCCACTAAAGCACTGCTAGAGACCAGGATCCAAATGATGGAGGAATTTAAGAATGGCCAAGCCGCAAATTGGGACCTAGAAGAAGAAAGAAGAACCCTGGAAGATTTCATTGGCGAGTCGGTGGATCGAAGAGGTGAATTCTCCGGCCTTAGAAGAGTTGATTGAGGATGCCAACAAGGTGCGGATGGTGGGGAAAATTGAAGGCGAGAATCAAGAAAAGGAAACAGTAACACCGACGGCGGTAGGCCAAAATGTTGACAAAGTTTGAATACTTTAGAGGTTTTGGGGAATGTTATAAACAATTTATGCTTTTATTCGTTGGTCATGTAACCTGCTCATAAGAGCGCAAACAATCTATTTAGGGGTACTAGGTTGGTCTAGTACTCTATGCTTTTCATAGGTTGATAGGATTTGTTGGCTTAACCAACTCATCCACTAATCTTGGGAACATTCGAACTTTTATTGAAGTAATCTAGGTTTCTTTTAGAAACATTTGCTTGTGTTAGCAGATAAGAATGTTTACGATTTAAGCAATAGGTAACATGTTAATGTTACAACCAATAGTCACATCTTGTATAGATGTGAAATCGTGCGCACGGGCGAAGGTGTAGAAACCTTAACTCTTTAGAAAAGATGTAAATCTTTTAACCAAAATGTACCTTTGATTAGAGGTAAGTCGTTTGAAGAGATAGAACAAGTATCGGCCGTCTGGCGTGTCAACATGTTCCATCCCTCTCCGGCTAAAGTCACAACATGTTGGAGCCGCGGCGTGTTCACATGTTGGACTTCTTCGTCCCAGTCTGAACATGTTGGAGCCGTCTGGCGTGTTAACATGTTCAACCTGCTCCATTTTAGGTCTCAACATGTTCGAGCCGTGGCGTATTCACATGTTGAGCCTACTTTGCTAGTATACCTTGCAAAACAAATTCATGTTAGGGTTGGGTGTTAGCATAGCCAACACCCCTCCGATGCTTAAGTTAGTAAGGATTTTTAATAAAATTGAGGATGAAAACGCATGAACTTGAAATAAATTAACTCATACCGAGAAGTCTAGTTGTTAACTACTTGACTTACATAAAATAGAGCTTTAAATGAATGGCATTCCAACTCCTAGGGACCCTGTCTCCACTTGGGGTTGACAACCGTATGCACCTTTGCCGGCTTCGGCATCAATGAGATATGGTCCCTCCCACTTGGGAGCCAATTTACGCATTCGGTTCTCTAGTATTTTGAAATACTTTTCTCAAAACTAAATCACCAACCTGGAACCTTCTTATTCGACATTCTTGTTGTAGGCTCTAGCAATCCGTTGTTGATAGGTGCCATTCTTATCTTGGCTAAATCCCGATCTCATCAATTGTATCTAGATCTTGGGTTAACAAGAGGTTATTTTCATCTTGAGTTAACAAACCATACCTCATTGTTGGGATTGTTACCTCGATCGGAATTACAGCTCCAAACACCAAAGAATATGGAGTTCTACTGTGGCTCCTTTTGTAGTTGTTCATCGCCCAAAGTACAAGTGGTAATTCTTCACCCACTTTCCTTTCTTTTGATCTAGTCGTTTCTTCAAGTTGTTGACAATCAATTTGTTGCTTGACTCAGCTTGACCATTAGCTTGAGGATGGACGGTGTGGATGTGATCGGCTTGATGCCCCAACGAGCACAAAAATCTCCGGTCTTTTACTTATGAATTGGGATCCGTTATCATATGATCTCGATGGTACACCGAACCCGCTAATAATATTCTTCTTTAAAAATGAAATTACCTCTTTGTCTCTTACTTGCACATAGGCCTCGCCTCGATCCATTTTGAGAAATAGTCGGTCATTGCTAACATGAACACTTTGCCTCCAGGAGCCTTAGGCAACTTGCCCACAATATCCATGCCCCATTTCATGAAGGGCCAAGATGAAACAATAGGATGTAGAGGTTCAGCAGGTTGATGCAAGATGTTCCGTGCCTTTGGCGGCGTCACATTTTTGTACGTAGCTCATAGCATCTGACGCATTGTTGGCCGGTAATAACCATCTGAGGGCCTTTGATGCCGTGCCTTTCCACCGAATGATTTCCACACGTTCCCTCATGGATCTCCTTCAACGAGTTCAACTTGTTCATTGTCAATACATCTCAAATAGTGTCTGCGAAAGATTTCTTGAACAAGACATTATCTATTAAAACAAAAGTTGAAGTACGCATTTTAAAGGATCTAGCATTCTTAACATCGGGTGGTATAGTTCCAAGTTGAAGGAACTCAATTATAGGTTGGGTCCAAGATGGACTTGTAACTTGTGTCCCATTAGACGAGTCACTTCTTGAGTTTCTTCCACTTGGTCTATAGCTGGGTATTTAACATAAATAATGGGGATATTAGTATGCAACATAGATTTGCAAGTTGATCCCAAGTTGGCCGGTGCATCGCCGTATTCTCTTCTCTAGGGACTGCTCCAATGAGAATGACGAAATTTTGAAGCCAAAGCTTTAACATGTTGAAGATATAGAGTCATCTTGGAATGTTTTGCCATGTAGCTGCCATTGAAATGGTTAGCGAGCAATTGAGAATCAACATATACATTTATATGAGTAATATTTAAACTTAAAGCGTAGTTAAACCCATGATTAAAGCCTCATACTCGGCTTCATTATTCGTCGCATTGAATTCACGGGATACGGCTTGAGGTATGATATCACCTTGGGGACTTGAACAATTCCCAAGCCGATTCCTTTGGAATTTGAAGCTCCATCGTATAAAGTGTCCAAAATCTAGGAGTTGTTTTACCTTCAAGTGTTGTACCTCTTGTTCTACCTCGGGTTGCGAGACTTGGACTAAAATCGCTACGAAATCGGCTAGAGCTTGAGATTTGATAGGCTGTTCGGGTTCATATGAAATGTCATACGTGCTCAACTTGACCGACCACTTGGCTAATCTTCCCGACATTTCGGAGTTCTCAACACACTTCTTATAGGATAATTAGTTCTAACAAGTAATGGAATGTGTTTCAAAATAATGACGCAATTTTGTAGCGGCGGTAGTTAAAGCTAAAATTAACTTTTCAAGATGAGAATACCTTGTTTCAGCATCTAGTAGAGACTTACTTACATAATACACGGGATCTGTTCACCTTGAATTTCTTTCACTAAGACCGCACTAACCGCATTCTCGGATACGGCTAAATACAAGTAGAGGCGCTCACCACGTTACGGTTTGGCAAGTAGGGGGACGTCATCAAGTATTCCTTAAGTTGTTTGAAGGTGCCTCATGTTGATCATCCATTGGAATAGTTTATTCTTTCTTAACACTTCATAGAATAACTGCACTTATCGATGATTTAGATATAAATCTATTTAAGGCACTACTCTAGGTTAACCTTTGGACGTCTTTAATATTCTTGGGAGATTCCAAGTTGAGAATAGCTTTGATTTGTTCAGATGGCTTCAATTCCTCTCTTAGTCACCATATGGCCCAAGAACTTCCTCGCTTTAACACCGAAGTTGCACTTTGGATTGAGCTTCATGTTGAAAGCTTTCAAGATGTTGAATGCCTCGGCAAGATGCTCCACGTGATCTTCAATATGCTTGGACTTGACTACCATATCATCTATGTAGACTTCCATCGTCTTGCCAAGTTGATCTTTGAACATCTTGTTTACCGTCTTTGATAAGTTGCCCTGCATTCTTAAGACCAAATGGCATAGCAATATAACAATATATACCTTCGGAGTCATAAAGGCCGTATCTTCTTGATCCGAGGGTTCCATTTGAATTTCTTTGAAATCCCGAGGATGCATCCATGAATGTCAAGATATCATGTCCACTGTCTCATCGACTAGAGAATCAATATGAGGAAGAGGAAATGGATCTTTTGGGCAGGCCTTGTTCAGTCCGTGAAGTCTACGCATACTCGCCACTTGCCATTCTTCTTCTCTACCACCACAACATTGGCCACCATCTTGGATATTGAACCTCCTTGATCATCTTGGCTCTCAAAAGCCTTTCAACTTCATCTTTATAATCGGTTGCGTTCATGGGCAAACTTTCTCCTTTTCGGTGGACGGGACGAATAGTTGGATCAATATTTAACTTGTGAGTAATGACGTCCTTGCTTATTCTGTCATATCTTCGTGCTTCCATGCAAAACAACATTTCGACTTTTCAAAACTCGATCGCTCTTCCTCAACTTCGGTCGGAAGATCTGTACCAACTTGCACTTGGGCCTCGGGATTTGATTCATCAACGAAACACTCTTCGTCTCGTGCTCCACCGCTTCAATAACATCCTGGGCCTTTTTCTTTAATTGCTATGCGGGACGAGGGACCGAACTTGCCTTCATGTTGACCTTGTAGCATTCTTTAGAAAGCCGCGATTGCCCTTCAACTTGGCTACACCCCAAGGAGTTGGGAACTTGACACACGGTGATAGGTTGACGGCACGGCTTTCATGTTGTGGATCCACGGCCTACCTAAAATGACATTGTACGAAGAAGAACATTCGATTACACGAAATCTTTCCATAGAATTCATACCTTCCAGATAGAGAGGCAACTTGATCTCTCCAACTGTTTGTTTCACTTCGCCACCGAACCCTACTAGTACGGATGAATTCCTCACAACTTCGATAAAGGAATGCCCATCTCTTGCGAGCATGGGTAAAGATTATATTAACAGAGCTACCACCATCAATAAGGATCCTCTTGACCATACAATTAGCTATCGAACTTGGACAACTAGACCATCATGATGGGGTCCAGCGTGTTATCCTTGTCTTCATCTTCGAAGGAGATAACTTGACCATCGTGAAGTCGCGGCATCTTGAAGGCGGTTCGGCGATCCTCCTTTGAGCTCTTGGCATGACGCTTGGCTGCGAATAAGTTGTACCACAAATATAGGATCCACCGAAATAACATTTACTACCTTGGTGGTGGAGGAGGTATAACTTTCTGGTGCGGATGCTCCACGTAATCGGGTTCTTTGGATTCACTTCGACCCTCTTCTTACCCAACGATCCTTGAGGAGTCCTTTTGACAATAAATGAGCAATCTCCTTCCTCAAGGCGAAACAATTTTCGATAGTATGCCCGAATTCCTCATGAAATGCACACCACTTGGACTTATCCTTCCAAGTTGTGGGCTTGTCACTTTCTTAGGCCATCTTGCTCTATCTCCAAGATTCTCCATGGCGCAAAGAACTCTGCAATATCCACGAAAAAGCAATAGTCGAAATTCTAGGGTAGTCATTATCATCTCCATCTTGATCATCATCTACAAAATGAACTTTAGAAGATTCGGATTTAACAGGGGTTTGCCCCTAGACTTATAATGATGGGAGTCGATTTTCGTCCGATGGCTCAAATAGAGGGTCCTTCCAATTGACTTTTCCATTGCTAGACTGTCCTCCTCCAATCGGATGAATCGTAAGGCTCGGTCCTTATTTCTTCAAGTTGTTTGGCGGTGTCATCACCACTCATTATAAAATGGAGAGTTCTTTCTCGGCCAATACGGAATGCTTCGGTAGTGTGGACATATCTAGATTAGGTATGGTCACTGCTTCTTTATTAAACCGTGCAAATATTCCTTAAGACTCTCATTAGGTTGCACAATTCGTAAAGGTCGCCGGTCAACTTGTCGAACGCCTGTTGCATGAAAATTGATTAGTGAACATGCCGACAAGTTGAGCATAGGAAGAAATAGAGTTAAGAGGAAGTCTGTTAGCCATTTTAAAGCTGGTCCCGATAGAGTTGAGCCAAAGCCCCGCAAAACATGCTTCTTTAAAAACAGGGGGATACTTATAATGTCCATTGATTCTTGATACAAAGAACACATGTTCTGTGGATCGATACTTCCATCATACTTCTTCATATGAGGGACTGAAAATTTCTTTGGGATTTCCACATTAGCTATGGCCGGAACAAAACGGGATTCGTTGTAGCAAGTTGGGGAAATTTGGTGATGAGGCAAGTTGACTCCGGGCACACCTCGAAGCAATTCTTTTATGGTTTGCATTTCCCTAATAAGTTGGCTTTCTGCAAAAAGAGAATTATTATTAAACTGGGATGCAGAAGCGTCAAAAGTATTAAAGAAACTCCTGTTTGCCCCATCGAGGGTGCGGCATAGGTATAGCAAGACGTCAACACGGGTTGGCTAGTTGTAAAGTTGAACCGTGGCCGCGAGGTTGGAATTGACGTCATGATTGTACTTCTGGCCGGTAAGGTACTAGACATAGGGATATCTCCAACATGGCTTGGACTGTACTGCACTAAACAAAGATCTAGGATGCAAAGGTGAAAATGGAGTAGATGTTTG
The DNA here is from genome assembly GCA_016624345.1 of Platycodon grandiflorus. Classification (NCBI taxonomy): domain Eukaryota; kingdom Viridiplantae; phylum Streptophyta; class Magnoliopsida; order Asterales; family Campanulaceae; genus Platycodon; species Platycodon grandiflorus. The sequence continues at coordinate 63,946,878 of CM028363.1, read as the reverse complement.
AGTTTCGGTTGCTTTCCTTTACGCATGGAATCAATGGCATTGAGTATCATAGTATTTGTATGCTCTTGAGCGTCAACGGTCGATCACTTTTTCAATATCGTGACCATGTTAGACATTAGCTCCATATTGGCAACTTCCGGATTTGAAGACGGATTGCACGAGATACCGAACTAGGAAGTGGCTGGTTCCTCTCACCAAGACTACCAGACGATGGATTGGCCATTTCTATATAAATAATCAAAGTGTCCCACGGATGGCGCCAAATTGTTTTGGTCAAATTTCTACGAGGGAAACTAGTAATAAGAAAGATGACAAAAAGGATTTTAATCTGGTACAATGATTATGAAATGCTATAGAAATGAACTCAAAGGATTTTGTTAACTAGGAAAGCCCTTGAACAACTTGTTCGCCGGACAAAACCCCGGGAGGTTTAGGAACCTGCCTTGACCAAATGATATATTAATCAGGTTGAAATACAAGACTAAGAGCGTATACTAGGGAGCCTAAGCTAGTGAGAATGTGTGTGAAAAATACATGTGTTCCTCCCTTTTTATACCTCAAATACAAAGAAACAAACAAGCCTAGAATATAGGAAATTGGTTGAAGTTGTTGAGGTATTCTCGCCACAATGTTGTTTTGAAGAGATAAGGATCCCTTCTGGCTTTGTTTGATGAAGAAACGTTTGTTGACTCGGTCTCCTTTATCGGTGACTTACTTCCTAAAAATAGGTTGTAATGTAACAATAATTCAACCTGCAAAAAATGTCAAGGTGCAGTAGGAGAGCTCAAGTTGTAAGTGTCAAGATGATATATGTAAGTTGTAAACAAGTTGATAAAAAATGTAGGCCCAACAGTAATTAAAAAAATCTTGGAGAATGTTGGTGGTATTGAGTGATCCAAGATGAGGGAGGAAGCAAAGTCAGAGAAATCATTGCCCATGTGGGAAAAAGAGTGATGAAAAATGAAAAACGTGATCAGTGACGAGTTACACTGGCAAGAAAAGATTTTAAAGATTATGCAGTACGGAGTAGAAATATACTCCTATCTGCCCCCACCTTGATTCATCAAATTTTTCTGATAGTAAGAGTAGGAGTAGGAGCGTCTCTATTCCATCATTAGTCACAATTAAATGATCTACTTTACTAATTAGCATCTAATACTTAATCCTCTTACATTAAGAATCTACTATTTTATTTAATAAATATACGTTCAAAAATTATGTCTATAATTTTCATAATCTTTTAACTAGCCTCCAAGTATAATATAAACATTTTATTTACATTTAAATATTTTTGTAATTATGATCAACTCAAAATATATATATATGTATATATCTTAATTATTAGATTTTCAAGCATGAATACTTTGTTTGGAACAAAAGAAGTATTTAACAAATTTAGTATATCACGTTTTTAACTAATGCGGTGCTCTAAAATCAGTAATATATATGTATATATATATATATATATATATATATATATTGCACCATCATACGAAAGAGTTATACTCATCTCAAGACCACATGTCCACATTCGTGTGCATCGACACAGGGTGCACATTTTTCTTTTCATTTCCTAATATTGGGACTAGAAAGCAGAAAAATAGTTAGGGATAGTCTATGACTAGGAATTTTCTTCTCTTTCTTTTTCAGGTGCAAATCTGAACTCCCTACTTGGCAGCATTAAGAATTCAAAAGTCGACTAAATTTGATGGTGCCAATGGTTTTTGGATACAATGACTATGAGCCTTTATTCGTCTAGGTTTTGTATTTATATTTTTGTGAGAGTTGGAACATGTTAATTTGTTTTATGAGGCTACAATTAATGAGAAAAGAATTTGTTGGCCTACAATATTAGTTTAACAATCTGATTTGTCATTCCTTTCCTTTTCATGACTAAACTATTGTCTTATTTGACCTGGCATACGCATTAAGAAAAATAATTTACTTGATTATTAATATTGGTATAGTGTTTAATTTCATTTAATGTTCATGTGTATGTGACCCATAATTATAGTAGAAAGAAAAAGTAAGAATAAAATGATAAAAGTGTTGTTATAAGAAGAAAACTTTTAAATAAAATAATTATTTTTGAACAAATAAAAAAAATAGGATAATAAATTAGAAACGGAGGGAGTATAAACATAAAATAGAAATTAACATGGTGGTTCGGTAGATGGTTGACACATTGTCAAACCAACACAGTACATGTTGAAAAATACACATGTTTTGCTTTTAGCATAACGATGATAATGGTGGGAAAGAATAATATCTCTTCTATTATGTTAGCATTATCTGTTCCATACAATAATCTAAATTATTTATTTAGTTTAAATCTTTAAATTAGATGAAACAATTAATAATAAAAAGTGATCACGTCAAAATGTGTTCTGGTGATCTGTCGATGTCCACGTACGCAGCGAGTCTGTAGGTAGGATGATTCAGCTCTCAATAGGCACAAGTGTTAGTGGGACTTGTCCTCCGGTAGATACCTAAGATGAAAAGAAGCACCGTTAGAGAGCTGAACGTTAGTCCAGCTAAAGCCCTCCGATGAGAGAATCAGTATATGGTAAGGTTAATGGTCTCCGGTGAGGATTCAGGTTACTCTTTTGAGAGTGAATGCACTGAATGTTTTGGAGATTTGGTAGTTGTGTGTGTTAATTTGAATTTAGGTCATAAATAAAGGCAATCACCTTGTATTTATACTGGGAGAATGCTGGTTTGGGACAGGTGGGACTGCCAGGTGTCGACCTAGGGTAAGCAGTCATGTGGCAGCCGCAATCTGCATTGATGAGCTTTAATGAGGAAGTGACCTGCATTGATGTAGAAGATAGAACTTCTCTGAAAGTGACATTCATCTTCTAGAAGCAGCTTTACTTAGAGAGGAAGTCACTCTTTCATCAAATGAGGAGCTGACTGGTGGTCCCGGGATGATGTAGTAGCAGGTGGGCATTGAATGCGGCAGCTTTTGTTGACTATCATTACTTCCCGGAGTGGAGACCTCGGGGTCTCAATGTTGTAGCCCGGGTACGGGATCTCGCGGGCTCCGTACGTTCGAGGTGGAAGGCATCTCTGGCCACTTCGAGCTCCTCGTGGAGGTCGGGACGAGATGAAGGGTATACGTACCCGGGATCCAAGCTATATTCCAAGCTCGGGGTCGAGATGGTTGTCTTCCGAGCTCCAGCTAAGCTCGGTCACGTGTCCCGCTAGCGTCACGTGAAGACAAAATATTTTAGTATCTTCAAAAAGTATACTATTTTTTTTATAGCTATAGAAAGTAGATAATCTTATAGCCTAGCAATTAACCAAATAAAATAAACCAGTTTACATTAGAAAACTTTAACAAAAACAAACAATGTCTAAGCAATTATATTGTGTGATATCTTTTTTTAACCTTCCGCTATTTTGATGTGCTCATTAAACTAGTTTCTAATCATTTTCAAAATTGACACTTTACGTATAACTATAGCCTCTATAGTAATTTTTCCTTGCTAAATATCACATAACTTCTTGACACTTCTCACATTTTGCCTCCTTATTTTGTTATCATCAATGTCTTTAATATATAATAATCCTAATTTTTTCAAGTAAAGAATTCATATTCTATTTTGAGATATTCCAGTTAAAAAGTCTGCTTTCAAAAAATTTGTCTGTAGTTTTCATAATATTTCAACTTGCCTTTCACATGTGTTATAACCATCTTGACTATGCTCAAATAATTTTGTAATTATAACCAACACCAATAATATTAACATATCCCTCTATTATTAAACTTTTCACACATAGACTCTTTATGTTTACACCTATTTTGTTCCACAACTTCCAAACTCTCAAAACATTTTTCTCATTATCTTGATTTTTAATATCCATTAAAATTACATGCATGGTCAAAGATTATTCGACTTTCTTTTCTTATAATAAAAAGATTATCATCTGTTCATTTAAAATTTGAATCCAATCCTCTTTATTATCTTAAAAGTAGGAAACATTCTTTTGATGCCTATGCATTTATACAATATGTCAATTTATGAAATTTATAATCTATTTAAGTGTCAAATAATCAAAGAGTATGTTCCATGTGAGACCATCTTACGAATCCTAATTCGTAAAACGGAGTCATACTCTTCCATAACTTAGTCAACCAACACATGGTGGATCGGATCACGTAAATCTGTCTTACGGAATATATCTGTAATTAAGACGAACTTTTTTAAGTTTTTGTCATAATCAAATGTATATCAATAAGTTATTCCGACCGTAGGACGGGTATGCTTTTACTAGTATTTTAAAGGAGAGGACCATATTGAACTCTTCAATTGATTTGGAGGAGTTTAAATCCTCTTTACCACTATTGCTCTTCCCTGTACCACCAGCTAATTAATTAGAACATATGGGTCATATATTAAGCCTATGTTCTGATTTAGCTCGTGGTACAAGAAAGAACACACAACACTCGTATAGAAGATTTGAACTCGCTTTAGACTCTTTCCCCGACCTATTTTTTTTCTCATTCTCTTTCTAATTACACCCAACTTCCATCATCTCAAAATAAAATAATAGTTATACAATCATTTGTCTCTAAATAATTTATTCAAATTAAATTAATTTCATAAATAATTAAAAAAAAGAATAAAAGTCTTAAAAAATAAAATACACTAAGTGTGTACCATTTTACTTGTAATAATAATGTGTGAATTGTTAGTTTTATGTACTAAAAGAAAAATGAAAAAAATTGTGTGAATGCATTTGGTCTCGTATATTGACTTACAAAGTTATAATTATCCATACATGTATCTTATCTTGTGGATTAATTTAAACCCATCTAATAAGTGCACTTTATAATCTTTGCTTATCTAGCACATGACCATAAAACATTATGACATTTTTCAATTATTCGCTACCCGTAATTGACTTACATGACACCAAGTGTACCCTGACACGCGTCGTAATCCCATTGGCTTTTTTTTTTCCCAAAAACCTATCCCTTCATAATATACAAGACAAAGGGTGAAGCTGCTGGCCATGCTGCAGGTCTTCTGAAATCTGAACTACTACGAATTCCAGCCAATATTAGCCCACAACCAAGCCCCACTTTTTCACGGGCAGCACAAAAATGCAGTCCCCAGTGACGTTAGGACCTGGGCCCGGCCCTTTGCCTCGTACTGGAGCAATAAAGAAATATTGTCCCCATGTGGGCCCAAATCCCCAAAAATCCCAATGGCCCACCACCCACGCTGAACAATGGACCACGTTGCTCTTCCTTTTTTTCACCTCAATAGACTACATCTTTGCTTCGAGTTCTTTTATGCTTAATTAACCAGAAATTTATTTTGTTATGAATTTTATTAACATAATAATGTACATTATATTCATCGATTTAGTAATACAGTGATTACATCAATATATTTCATGTTATATTTATAGTACAACTCTTTTAATGCATAATATTTCTTTTAATTAAAAAAATTTTATTTTTTCTTTTTGAATTACCCTTCATCCCTAAATTATTGTCTTCCTTTTCTTTTTTATCTGTTCCAAAATAATTGTCTTATTTGAAAATTTTTCTTTTTAGGACATCACTTTTACCATTTTACCCTTACTTTTTCCCATCCTTTAATTATGTGTCACATACACATAGGCATTAAAGAAAATTACACATTATACTAATATTAATAATCAAGTCAATTATTTTTTCTTAATCCGTGTGCCGAGTTAAACAAGACAATAATTAAGAGATAGAAGGAGCATTTTAAAAAATAATAAAATTTTAGTAGGAGTATAATATTTTGAAGGTACAAAACATATAAAATTACAATTTAAATTTTTTTACTAGTCAAATATAATTATTTAGAACGAAAGAAATATAAATCTATTTTATTACTCCCTCCGTCTTTAAATTATTGTCTTGTTCGACTCGGTATACGGATTAAAAAATAATAATTGACTTGATTATTACTATTGGTATAATGTGTAGTTTCATTTAATATTTATGTATATGTGACTTATAACTAAAGTATGATTTAATATTTATGTACATGTGACTCATAACTAAAGTATGAAGAAAAAGTAAGTAAAAATAAAATGATAAAAGTATTATTTTAAAAAAGAAAGCAAAACAATAATTTTAGGATGGAGGGAGTACTAAACTCTATAAAGATAGCATTATTTCAATAAATATATACATTAGTTTGGTTTGACCAATCCAAGCGATCGAAATCACGGTGGCCCGGACATTATTTCAATAAAGATAAAATTCCATGTATGAATATATCTTATTCCTAACAAATTTTCTTCAAGGTAAATAGATTGTTTTTAATTAATTAAAAAAATAATGATCGACTTACACACAAGCTAACTTGGTGAGCAAATAAGAATAGAAAAAAAAAAAAAAGAAAATGAAATATCTGCCCATTTCACCGTCCGATTGAAAACGAAACGCCTCCTTCATTTCCTCCTCGAAAAGCACACACTTTCTCTCTCCTCACTCACTCACTCTTCTCTCATTTACTGTACTGAAACTGATTTCGCGGGGTTTTGCTCTGTATATATCAGTGTTTATATCGTCTTTCGTTCTCTTTTTTCTTCTCCGGCATCGGAGACCACGCGCAAGACGCCAACTACAAGTAAGATTACCTCGTCGATTTTTTTGTTTAACCTTTCTTTCGTCCTATTCAAATTCCTTGCTTTGCGTTTAGTTTTTGTATTGACGCATCGGATCAATGTGTTTGGGGATTAATAACCTCTGTTTGGATTCGTGCGAACTTTTTCACGTTTCTTGCTGGTATGTGCGCTGAATCTGTTTTGTTTCTTTCAGAAATTTCGCAACGTTTTCGGTTTTTTGATACATTTAGCTGGAAATAATTTGGTTTTGGTTGAGGGGTACATTGCTGTTTTTGTTGAATGTATGTGTGAGTTGGTGAGGTTTTAGCTCTGGGTTGGTTGGATCTGTGAGTTTCTTGGTTGAAATGTGTGATTTTGCATATAGATTTGTTTGTGTTGGGTTTAATCGAGGCAAAAACTTGTGTGTGTGTGTGTGTGCTTGTGTTTTACATCTAACATTCGTGGTTGAGATTTCTTGAAAATGCGGTTTGTTAAGAATTAAGAAATAGTGGTTCGAGATGTGGTTGGTTAATTCCTTCATTTGATACAGAATAGTAACTTGTTCTTGGATTTGGGGGACTATAGTGATGTTGGTGTATAGATATTAATGGGTAAATGTTGGTTCGCCAAGAATTCATGTTGCCAAGCCTATGGAGTATCTACATTGTAAAAAGGAAAACGGCAAAATTTCCTAGATTCTACACAAATATCGGATATATGAAATGGAAGGGTAAATCCAATATTTATTTATTTTTTTGTTTATTTCGTAATGCAAAAAGTTGAACGCAGTGCCGATTGCAATTTGTGTTTCTTCAAGGTTACAGGTTTTCATGTGGCTTCTCTTGGTAATTATAGACCTATATTTTTCCTCTGCCACATCTCATTGACATGCCCCTTTGATGTCGTCTTCCATGTACAACAGAGAAGCCTTTTGCCTTTCGTGAATGAAGAATGACATATTCTTTGCATTTGTGCTCATCCATTTGACGCTATCACCCCTTTTCAGTACGTTGAAGATGATGCTGCTCAAAAAACTGAAAGCATTTTCCAATAATATAAAGCTGACCTTGGTATAAAATATCGTTCCCTTTTTGGTATAAAGTTCTCATAAGCATGTTTAGTATGTACTTGTATTTTCTTTCTCATGAATGCAAGACTTCGTTTCAAGTGTCTTTCTTGTGAAAGAAATTTTACTTCCTTTCCATTATATGCTTCTTTGAACACACTTCCTTTTATAAAACAAGGCATTGAACTAAATATGGAATTGCATAATAAACTGTACTCTGCCAACATTCTGAATTAGCAACCTAACTAGGTAAGAAATAAATTTTGTTTCTTGTAATTGCTTACGTAACGCCCTCCATGAATTTTGTTTTGTCAGCTAACAATTGAACTCAGCATTAGAAAGCGCAATAGCCTATCATCAGAGATGCGAACAAGAAGTTGATATCAAGAACCTGTTTGGAGACATGGGATACAGTTCAGCTCACAAAACGAGTTCAATAGACCAGCAAACCCCAAAAGTGTTGAAGGAGAAGATTGCATCACCTCGACCAAATAGAAATCAAAGATCTCGAGACAATTCTAAATTGGAAAAACCATTTGGTCAATCATACCTTTGTCGGCATGATGAGCAAAGACAGAGTGCAGGTGACATACCCGTAGTCCAATTGAATTTTTCACGTGAGCACAAAAAAGAGGGAAATAACACAAATAAAGATGATGAACTTGTGAAGCATATGAGGAACTTGCCTGGCTATCTCCAGCGAGAAGAAAAAGAGAAAAATCTTCAAGGGAAAGCTTTAAATTTTGGAGTTCTTGATTGGGGTCGTCTTGAAAATTGGAAGTCAAATGAAAAACGTATCCCTCCTAGAGTTAACATGAAAGCATCATCCTCTACCAATAAAACCCCGTTCATAAAAAATGGGTCCCAAGGTGTCCAACTGTCTAAAGGAAAGCTAGTACAGCTTCAGGATTCTGTAGCTGCTCTAAGAACTTCGGACAGAGAGCAAAAGCCTAGCTGGCAGGATACATCTTCAAGCAATTATTCTCACATAAATATTGGTGGAGGCAAAAGGATAGACACTGACAAAACAACTACATCCCGTATGGAAACTTCATCTTCAGAGTCGAGGAAAAATGGTTCACAACAATCTTCTAATTCTACTGCAACTGCTCAAGATCATTGCCCTAGAGGGCACGAGAGTGTTGTCCTTCTTTTACCCAAACATTCCCCAAGACATGCTTACTCGAGGAGCTTCAATCTCCCGAAATCTAGAGCATCATTTGATGTGAAAATGACAGATGCAAGTGACTTGAGATTTTCTGATTGCTTTTCTCCTGAGGAGCATTTCGTTGAAGAACCCTTTCCCGAAATCCCACACTCTTGTCCCCTTCCTCTTGGTGTTGAAACCGATCATGACTCTGGTTACCCAATTGAGATAACAGAGAGCATATCAGTTACAGATTCTTCAACTGCTAGTGAGTCTTCAAAGAGATTTTATCAGGACATTGCTGAACAGCCTGGTGCAAAAGGAAGGCACCCGTCACCTAATAGGCGGTTTAGCTTTAGCCTTGGGAAGATGACTAGAAGTTTAAGTTTTAAAGAGGGTTCCGGTGTTCCTCATTTAAGCTCCAGGTATACTTCAGTCAAGTCTGGGCCAGTGAACTCTGAAGCTTCGTGTAGTTTCGAGCATTTAAATAGAGACAATGTAAATGCTAGTGGCAGATCCAGATCAAGCCCGTTGAGGAGGTTACTAGATCCGCTGCTGAAGCCCAAGGGGGCCCATTCTGCTGAGGTTGTTCAGCCGATGAGCAGGAGCGAATTGCTTCAAACTAAGAAACATGGGTCATCTTGTGTGCAGGCTCTTCTGCAGCTCACGGTGAAGAACGAGGTCCCGTTTTTCAAACTTGTAGTTGATAATAGTAGTGACATTCTAGCTGCTGCAGTGAAAAAGCTGCCAACCACTGGGAAGGATGATTCGAGCTTGATTTATTCGTTCTACTCTGTCCACGAGATCAAGAAGAAGAATGGAAGATGGATGAATCAAGGGTCTAAAGAGAAAAGCGTTGGCTTTGGCTATAATGTAGTAGGCCAGATGAAGGTCTCTAGCTCTTGTGACCAATATGTGGTGAGAGAATCTATCCTGTATAGTGTTGACAGTGGACAGGCAGATAAGAGAATGCCTGAGTTCACGCCAAATAGGGAGCTCGCTGCCATTATCGTCAAGGACCCAAATGTCGATAACAGTGACAGAGATGGACAGATTTGTAAAAGCACAGTAGTTGTACTTCCTGGTGGTGTTCACAGCTTGCCAATTCATGGAGTGCCTTCTTCATTAATAACCCGGTGGAGATCTGGTGGATCGTGCGACTGTGGGGGCTGGGATGTTGGTTGCAAATTACAAGTTCTCACTAACCGGGAAGAAACAAGTGAAATTACTAGACCGTGTGTTCCTTGCTCAAGTGTGGATTGCCTTGATCTTTTCTATCAGGTACTGTCTTAATACTTCAGCCTACCTCTGCAATGTTAAACTTACAGAAATATACGAGTTGAAGTGTTGTACTATACAACCATCAATGTACTGCCGGCGTGATGTACAACACTTGAGTGCTTTTTATTTTATGTATTTTCTGTACATATAGCATTTTCCTTTCATCTTTGAGCAAAGCTTTCCTTAAATGCGCAAACAGAATACTCCCTCCTTCTGTTCAAAGAGTCTGAATTCCATTTTGGGACGTTTCACTTAAGAGAGTCTTGGTTTTTGTAATTAAGCTATTACATTTCATAAATTTCTAAATTGCAAATTTGCTAATATACGTATGCTTCTATCTGCAGGGTGGACACGACGGGAACAAGAAAAGCTTCAGCTTGGCACTGGTCAAGAATGGACTTTATTCCCTTGAATACGATGCATCAATCTCTTTGTTACAAGCATTCTCGGTGTGTGTAGCAGTTGTAAGTAGTCAGAAACTAGCTCACATCTTTCAAGTGCATAACCTTTCGGAAGCCAAGGAAGAAAAGAAGTTTCCGGAAGCCATGACTGATAATGATAGAATGAAGGCTCCAACTACAGCTCAAGAGGTAGCTCCTGCAAAGTATGTTTCATATCCACCCGCCTCACCAGTTGGGAGAGTCTAGATTTATGCATAGTTGTCAAAAATACTGAATAGCAAAGGCGGAATTCTTTAGTCAAATTCAAGAAAACTCTTTCATCGACTGGTGGCAAATCGGTGGAAGGGATGAATGGACAGGGTCCCACTGGTAAGAAATGGCTAAGCCGCTGTTTAAAGGAAGTAATAGAGGCAAATGCATGGCTGAAATTTCTAGCAAGTGCAAATATATATAAATATATATACATGTTCTGCAATTGGAAATAAAGTGATCTTTTTCATAAATCTGACATTTCTTATTGCAACGTTCGATTCTAGTATTTTGGGAGGTAAAAGGATCTCATCTCATGGTCTAGTTTTTGTTGGTTGTGGAAAAGTGGATACAATTGCATTATCTCGTCACAAATTTACTTGTATGGAAGGCTTCATTTGTTTCACAGCTAATGACATTTAAAAAACATTTTCATTGTCATTTTCCGAAGTAGAATGAGGTCGTCAGCCCGAAATATTTTAGAGATTAATGAAAAATGACCATTTTTCTTCATTAAAACAACCTACAGAGGAGGACTTCTACAAGTCATTTCCAAGGAATGACTTGTAGCAGTAAGTGTTTAAAAGGGACTAACAAATGTTGTTTTAACATAACATGACCATTTTCTTTATGAAAACTACTTATGAAAGAGGACCTCCGCCGGTTATTTTCTAGGAATGACTCGAGTAAGAAGTGTTCAAAATCAACATGGGTTATAACAGTTCACTGTTCATATATATATATATATATATATATATATATATATATAACAAAAAATTATTAAAAATGACACTTATTTTGGATGTAATTAATTGTTAAAAAATAATCATGTTTTCAAATTAATTTTCAAAAAGTGTTTTCGTAAATTAGATGGAGCTTAAAACTCATGAGCTGCCCGCAAGATGCAAACCTGGAAGTGTAACCTTCAAAAACACACATGGGCGCTCGCACACACAAAATAGAGAAATTTAAGCTGATATATTATCAATTCATATTCAAGCCCACTGATACTACATAAGCAGTTCTAATTCTAAAGTCATGACATAGAATACAACAAAACATATTCTACAATTAAAACCTCTATCTATCCTATTCTTCCATTATTATATCTTTCTTGGCATTCTTACAAAACAAAACTGTAAGTTTAATACTACATATTCTAATTCACAAGTCAACATACGATGCATGGTGAATACAGATAAACCACTGACCATTAATCTTCTCGAAAACATTGGTGGCGAACTGTCTTCCCCAGTTGCTACCCTTTGTTTTAACCATTTCAACACACGTAGCATATCCTACATTACCACTAACATGAACTCGAACATCCTTAACCTCTATGTTTAGTGGAAATTCATAATCTGCCCATACAAATTCCCAGCTTGCTGTCACAAGGTCATAGCCCGATATACCACTAACACCAGGGTGGATGACACACACATTTTCACCTTTTGACCAGAGTGCTTGCATGGCAGCCAGGTCTCCGTTTCTGAATGAGTTGTAAAACCGAGCATTGGCTGCTAAAACTGCAGCTTTGCTGTCTTCTTGAAGGAGTTTGAGGCTATCTCTAATTTGTGCTGCTTGGGCATAGTTCTCCTCTTCGATGGCTATTTGAAGTTCTCGCTCTAAGGTCTGTTCGTTTAGTATGATGCTTTCGCCACTTAATGTTCCTTCTGAGTCTTCACTCTTGACTCGGCATGCTAGTAAGGAGCATGAACGGGATGCTCGATTTGAAGTGACAACTAGGTTTTTATGCTTCCAAGAGGACGAGGAAAACTTGTCAGGCATCTGAAAACGACAAACACTTGAACAAGGCAAGCAATCCCTGATATCACAGAAGTTTCTCTGGAATTCGAATGAATAAGTCGATAAGCCACAATGAGAAATTAGCTTTGAATAGACAGTGAGGTAAATATATCATTTATTTTGAAGATACATCATAATGCACTGAAGCAAAACAGTCCTGCACATTAAGCAAGTTTGTATCCCTCAACATGTTCTATAACGCGAGAGAGAGAGAGAGAGAGAGAGAGCTTCCACTTTTCAACCAGACACGAATTTTGATGATAAATTTGGTTCCCATTTCTACGTAGCTTAAATGTTTCCCCGATGTATGTGGACAAACAGAGCATACAGCTCATTACGAGCTTATCACACTTTACTAATGATCTGTGAAATTATTCAATCAGAATCTTATCATAGTATTCAAGCAAGAATGTCAAGGATAACCAAAGAATGACTGAGAAAATACAAGCGCCAATTCCAATTATTCCAGAAAGTTTCAAATAATTCTCAAAGAGCTAAAGTCACAAAACATAGACACAAAAAATTTGGAAACAAGACTAGTAGCCAACTGCTAATTGGTCAAAAATTATAGGTCTCCTTGCTTAATGGTGAGACATTTACATAACCAATCAGCAACTAATTTTCTTTCCATTATTTGTATCCAAAGTTTGTGACTTTAGCACTACAAATGATTCTATGAGTGAAAATTTATCCTCCAAGTTCCTCATGCTCATCATCCCATAAATATCCTGGATGTAAAGATTGGAAATGAAACCTTCCAATTCTCACGTGCCTCAGATCGGAAATGAAACCTTCCAATTCTCATGTGCCTCAGGCCGAGCGCCTGGCACAACATAATACTCATCCTCATTATATAACCTTTCCTCATTTACCTTATTATGTAGGATTGGGGTATCATAATATGTGCATTTTGAGACCAATCCACAACTAGCTTTGGGTTCGAGCTGCATTTTAGTTATGGCTGAAAAAACAAGCTGAGCCGAGATTTCAGTATCCGAGCTCGGCTCTCTTAGTTGTAATCGAGCTCCAACTGAGCTTGAGCTTTACTTGAGCCACAAAACCTACGGCCTACTTTCCCTTGATTACTTCATGAAACGAGCTATAAACGAGCTGAGCACGATTACTCTAAGTAAAAATATAAACTCTAAGAGTCTGTTTGGTGTAGCGTTGTTAAAATGCAGATTATTTAAAATGCAGTTTTTCCTTTATAAATGCGTATTATGTCAAAACGCAGTTTTTTTTTTTCCAACTGCATTTTGGCAAAAGTTAGGAATTCCAGCGTTTTAAAATGAAGCTGCGTTTTGAAAATGCAGCTTATTCTACCATAGCATTGAAACACTAAGTTAAGTAATAAGCTGCGTCTTGGCCAAAATGCACGAACAAACGGGCTCTAAATCATATTAAATATACATAAATTATACTCCCTTCGTCCCAAAATGATTGTCTATTTTGTTCAAGAACATGAAGAAAAATCAATACTCATTTTGGTTGAGATGTAGTAGTATATATTGTTGTGATTACTGAGCTTATTCAACCCGAACAAAATTGGGCTCGTTTGTACCTCAAAGACTAAACTCATGTTTGAGCTCGACTCAAACATAACAAAAGTCAAACTTTAAAAGAGCCGAGCCAGAGTGAACCAAATTTATTGAACAGCCCTAATTTCACTCATCTGCAATTACCAAACTATTTGCAGGGTTCTGCAATATCCATTCTTTTTCGCCACCAACCCAACCTTCACATTGCTTCTATTCACATTCAAGAAAAACCAATTTGCAGATTTGATCAAAACAGAACTGCCCCCTTTTCCCCCAGTTTTTGTAATCAACTAAACCTTAAATTTCTTACCATCCCAATAACTCATTAACTAACAAACCCAACGTGCACATTCACAAACATCAGAAAATAAAGAAACACGACTGAAAATATTATGTATATGTAATAATCTCACATTATTGAAGAAACTAGATTGATGTATCCGATGCTTCGCCGACAGGGTAGAGAAATTCAACGCCGCCATTGTTAAACTGAGCCAGTACAGATCGTCAACTGCAAAAGCAGAGAGACGGTAAGAAGTTTCAAAAACAGGCAAGGGAATCGGGTGAGGGTTTAATGACCGAATCACGGGAAATGGAGTCTTCTTAGTTGGTCTTTGAGCGCAATTGTAACTCATGAATTCGTAAAGGGCAAAAGATAATGAACTTTAATGGGATGAACATTCCCAATTGTGGGCTGAGCATGAGCTTATACTCTTGCTTCTTGTCTTGATCCATTTTAAGTTTTTATTCATTGTGCAAGTAGCATGGGATACTTTTACAGCCCAATGAATAGTGGTGGGCTTGATTATTGGTCTTACTGACACCTCTACAAGAATTCCATGTTCAATCACACATGAGTTAGATTGTACTCTTGGGGGCGAGGAAAAATGATCAAACTTGAGACCTTACACATTGTGAAGTCCCAACTTTATTAGTGTTTTTACAAAATTTCTCTAAATTAGTTATTGAATATAGGGCGAAATTTGGGCCAGTACCTTTTAATAAATTTTCAACCGCTTTAATCCCCTATAATTGTTTTAAACCGAAAAATAACACTTTTGTTGAGAAATATCGTCTATGCCCTTAAAAAATACGAAATAGGCACGCCATGCATCGCAAAATAAAATTGATGCATCGTAGTTCAAAGTGTGCATCGCGATGCACAAAATTATACTAAAAATACTGTTTTGTTACATTGCGATGCATAAAATTTCCTTAAAAGTTCAAAATGAGCGTCATGCCTATAATTTTGACTTTCACATCCGTTCCAAAATAGATGCATCACGATGCACAAAATGATGTATTGCGATGCACAAATTGTTGCATCGCGATACACAAAAAGTATTATTTTTGTGCATCGCGATGCACAACATTACACTTGTGATGCATCAAAAGTGCATCGTGATGCACAAAATAGTACTAATGCACAACATTATATTTGTGATGCATTAAAGTGTCCATCGCGATGCATAAATTGATGTATCGCGATACACAAAAGTGTACTAAAAAATATTATTTTTGTGCATCGCGATGCACAATATTACACTTGCGATTCATCAAAGTGTGCATCGCGATGCACAAAATTGTACTAAAAAAGTAATGTTTTCATACATCGCGATAGACAAATTTTATTTTCGATGTACAATATGTTGTTAATATTAGGGAATTAAATATTAAATGAACTCTCTAAGACACTTCTAAAAATGTGCTCACTTTCTTTTGAACTTTCGTTGTGGCAACATTCAGGGATTGACGAACAATATTGATACAATAAAGACACAAAGAATTAAAATAATTTTAAAAATTATACTGTTCTTTTTTTTTATGATGAACTGGGCATAGAAAAAAAAACTGAGAGAGAGAAAGAGAGATGAAAGCTGTAGCAAAGTAAACAATGATTGGGATAAATGAGAGAATTTACAGGAAAAAATTAAAGAAAGACAACGATTAAAACGTTGTTTGGTTATTACGGGGACAGTTTTGAAACAATTAGTCAATTTATCACTTATGAGGACCTAAAGCTGTTAAAAATCTGTAAAAAGAGATCGGCCAACAATTATTTATTAAATACTCCCTCCGTCCCGGATAAATGTTCCTAGTGGATAAAACACAGGAATTAAAAAACATAATTAATGATGTGCTGTAAAATGTGTTCTGACCATAATACCCATGAACATTAATTGAGTTCAACTATTTTAAATAATTGAGTTTCTTTAGGATAAGCTTTAAGGGTATATTAGGAAGAATGGTAAATAATAGGTAAATCAAAAGTCTTTAGAAACATTAGTTGGGACATCTTAAAATAAAAAATAAAAATATTTATCTGAAACGGAGAAAGTATATAATTGTCTCTAATGGTAATTATTATTCTCTTCGTTTTACGCAAAGAGCTTTTACTACACATAAATCATGCACTTCCATACTCTATTACGAGGCAAAACATATTCAAACTCGAGCATAATTTGATTTATTCGATATGTCATTATTTAACGCAATAGGTCAATTACGGTCGTAAATAATATTCACGAAACGGAAATTAGGAATCGGCCGTGAGAGGTAGAGCTGTCAAAGCGTGGCGGCCGGCCAGCCAGCTTTATAAACCCGCTATTTGGCAGTGCGGGCTAGCTATTAAGGACGGGCCTAAAATGCATCAACCCAACCCAAACCGTCGCGGTTGTGGGTTAAACAGCCACCCATCAAAAAATAATACATTAATTTAAAATTTAATATAATTATTATTAAGCTAAAATTTTGACATTTTGATATAAATATTATATATAAAGCCCAAAAATTAATGAAAGTCTTCCCATGTAAAACTTTAAATTAATCAATACACAGAGGAAAACATTAAATTAATGAAAGTCTTTAAATTAACGAAATTCTTCCCAAATAAAACTTTAAATTAATACAATACACAGAGGAGAACATTAAATTAATGAAAATCTTTCCAAAAAAATGTGAGTTGTTAAATTTGCAAGGATTAGTATTAAGAAAAGGAATTGGCTTCTTATGCTTACGAATGTGAGTTCGCTTAGGTTTTTTTATTTTGAAATTTTCATTTTTACCCTTGCTCCTTAGTTTGGCGGGCCAACCCGCCCCAACCTGGACCGGACCGTCTTGGCCCGCAACCCGCGCAGGCTCAGCCCGTTTAACCCGTTTATAAATGGCCTCATATTTTGTTAATCCAACCCGCCTATTTTGTATGGCGGTCGGACCAACAAACTAAAACCATTTTAACAGCTCTAGTGAGAGGGCATGACACGTTGGCGTCACGTTGAAAAAGCTAAGCGTGTTTTTGGCCAAGTAAAGCATCACGTGGATCAACAAAGTCGGGAGCCTCAAACTTGTCCTCCATACAGTTAACCACCATCATTAGTTTTGTCGAACTCGGCGCAAATTGTAACGAACAAAACTCACTTGCGTTTAACAATCGACAACAAGTCGGCTCGTCGGCTGTAAAGACCATTGACCGTTGACTTGTTCCTCATTCAACTTGACAACCCCTAGGCGTCTCTCGTGCATGATCAAGCTATTGCACGTACTTGCGGATGTTAAACGGATTATATTTGATTTTTTTTTATACAGTATTTTGTTTAGAGCCTTTGAATATCATTTGACTTGTCAAAATTAGTGTTATTCTTTCTGTTTTAATTGAAAAATATATATAATGTTTTTATTTAAATTGATTAATATTTAAAATGTAAATTTAATATTTTTTCAGAAATAATTTTATTTAACAACAAACATTAAGGAATTGTAGTTTTATTTATTTGTTCATTCTTTTAATATCATTTCAAATATTTCTTTTTCCATATATATGACTATTTTTTGTGACATACAAAAGAAGAAAGTAATGTTTCCGAAATAATTTTATTTAACAAGTCAAACATCAAAGATTGTAGCTTTATCTTCTTGTATCTTCTTTCAATAGCATTTTAAATATATTTTTTTTCTAGAAATAAGATTATATTTTTAGTACATATAAAAGAAGAAAGTGAGACTATTTTTGAAACAGTGATAGTAGTATATGTTTTTTAGTTAAAAACACAAAACTATTCTGATAGTACTATAATTTACATGCTTTATATTCTTAATTTTTTTTTTTAACTAAATCGTCAAATATTGGTCCCAAATGTAGTTCACAAAAAAATGTGATAGTGCTGGAGGAATTTTTTTTGGGTGAATTACAGGCCGGTCCCTTTTTTAACATTTGTAATCGCTCCAGTCTACTCATCTTTTTTTAAAATCGAAAAAAGACATTTTTGGGCTAAAAAGACTATTATGTCATTAATGAAAGAAAAACACGCTCGCATCAATAAGCGATGCAACACTTTTGCATCGCGTTGTTGCATCGCGATGCAACGCTTTTGTATCGCGATCCACAGCTTTTGCATCGCGAATCCAATTT
This sequence comes from Platycodon grandiflorus, assembly GCA_016624345.1. Taxonomy (NCBI): domain Eukaryota; kingdom Viridiplantae; phylum Streptophyta; class Magnoliopsida; order Asterales; family Campanulaceae; genus Platycodon; species Platycodon grandiflorus. The sequence goes on along the minus strand of CM028363.1, from coordinate 63,928,385 downwards.
CAGGGGGAACAAAACAAAAATTTGAGGCTGCCGCATCGCTAAGGCGAGTAGCAGGGATAAAAAGCAATGCTTCACTTTGTGCATCACGATACTCAGTTTGATTTTCGTTTACCATTTGGGGGCGTTGCCCCCAAACCCCCCACAAGGGACGTTGTCCCCTCGACCCCTACGACCTGATTGGGCAGATCGATCCCCGTTGCGATGTTCAGCATACTGCGATTGGCGAACAATTATGATTTAACACAATAACGAATATATATATATATTAGATTTAAATTTAAATAAATTTGAAATTATATAACACAATTTACATACAAATATGGTATTGACTCACACAGTTCAAGCAATCTGCTCGTCCCCTGAGTTTTTATTCACCTAGTTTTAAGCCAGGTGGTAGGAATTCGAATTCGATTATGAATTATGATCTCCAGAGCAATTTTCGCTTGGTTGCAGAGATTGTTTACAATGAAATATTTTATGCTAACGTTGATTTAGCAATACGAGCTACAGAATTGAATTGTGTTTCAAGTTTCAACTCATAATTTGTTAATTGCTGGCCAGTTTTCACAATGAACCTACCGGAGTATTGAGAAACATCAAGTTATGGAAGAAACGAGGGTATTTTAGGAACAATTTTATGAAAGTGTATTTTTCAAGTTGCAAAAAATAAGGGTGAACTTTAGGGATTAAAAAGTTTTGAAAGTGGACCGGCCAATAATTTTTCGAAGTTTTTTTAGGACAGTTACATTGTTATACTAGGCTATTGCGTTGGGATTTCATGAATATATGAAGAGTAATGCTAGAGTCACTTAATTAGTACTCGTATATGAAACTTAATCTCTTGGGTTGGTTGGCTAGTAATGCTCATTATACTCTTAACCTAAACTCCAATTTTGCTATTAGTGATTTTAAGGGATTAAATACTCTTTCCGTTTTTTACAAATAGTCCATTATTTTATATTGGTATGTTTTACATAAAGAGTCTACTTTTAAAAATTATACCTACAATCTTTATAGTTTTATTACTTTACCCTTCACATGTGGTATGAATATGCTCACTCCGTTCCAAACAAAGAGTCCACTATTCTATTTTAGAATGTTTCACTTAAAGAGTTCATGTTAAAAAATCAATAATCATAATTATGATAGTTATGACAATTATGCTCAAGCATTTTTATAATTATGCTCAATTTTAATGATAATATATATCCCTTAATTATTAAATTTTTCAAACGTGAACTCTTTTAGTAGAAAGGAGAGTGTAACTTGTAAACACCAATATAAGCTCGCTATACTCTTATCCTAAACTCTTCATCTATGCTTTAGAAAATTGATAAATAACAAAATAAGTTACTAATATTTTTTAATTTTTTTATATTTAATTTAGTCTTTGTGATAAGATGAAAAGAAAGAAAAGGGACCAATACTCTCAATTCAATGCAAAGAGTCCACTCTTTTATTTTTAGATATTTCACTTAACGAGTTCACTTTAAAAAATTATGTATATAATCTCCATAAATCTATCAGCTTTACCCTCTACATATGCAATAAATTTTTTGACCATTCTCAAATATTTTTATAATTATGATCAACTCTAATATTATTTATATAATAAATATTTTGACTATATTTAAATATTTTTATAATTATAATTAACTTCAATAACTTATATATCCTAAATATTAGACTTTTCGCAAATCATCTTGGGTGAAAGGGAAGGATTTTTTAAAATCAGAAATGATTCTAGAACTCAAAGTTCATTAAAGAAAATTGACGGTTGCCACTTTCCCACCAATTGATTGGACTTTGACTTTGACCAAGCAGTCCAATTTTGAAAACTGAACTTGATCATTGTTATCTCAATTATGACATTTGAATAGTCCGTTTCCTTAGTTGGTCAGTTGGTCACCCCATGAATTGAAACAGAAAAGTATTTCCCGCGCTTTTCATGTGATTATACTTGATTGCTCCTTTAACCCCGGAAAATGATACGTCCAATGCTCACAGATATTATTGGAATAAATGAATAATGGCTTTACAAGTCCCTCAACTATTATCGATTTCACCATTAGTCTTTTAACAAAATTTTGTGTAATTTTCGCCCCTACCACTTCAAATTTAAACGCCGAAAGTTCTTTTGATGAATGTCGTTAGTGATTCGCTGTTAAGTTGTTCATGTGCTTCCCATATGCGTTTAACCAAGGGCGAAAATGAAATTTTACCCATCATCTTCTTCACTTCTTTAACCCCAATTCACTAAAATCACCCAAATCATCAAACCCTAATTCTTTGAATTGTTAAAGAAGAAAAAAACAAAAGGCAGCCATGGAAAACCCTAGAATCTAACCCAGATCTGTCCACGATTGACCCAAAAATCGAATCTGATCCAGATCTATCTATGAAACTATAAGCTAAAAAAGAGGGATGATTTGGGAGATTTTGAATTGAAATTGGTTTACGTAAGACGACGAAAAAAAGACTACGACGGAGATGGTGTTTGAGAGTGATCGGAAAGAGGCGGGGACTAGTGTTGGGGATGTGGGGATGACCAGAGAGAAGAAATGGCGGTTGGGGCTAGAAACCTCGGGTGGGGGCGAGGGTCGTGCTGCACTGGAAGTGAGACCAGAGTATTGCGTTTGCCGGATTAAAGAAAGGGAAAGCAGTCAGAACTGAGAGAAATCGAGCACTCGGCGAGGCTTGCCGGCGATGGGGATGCAACTGGGGTTAGGTCCTTGGCTGGTGATCTGAGAGGGATTCCCGGATCAGTAGTGGCGGGCGGAGATGGCAAGATGGAGTGGCTTGGCCTGAGATTAAGCTGCTGTGTTTGCCGGATTTGGGGACTGGTCTATAAAATCCACCACTAATAAAGTGTTCCAATTTATGCAAATCACAAACACACACACACACACACACACACACACACTAATTTGGGTTTCAAGATGGTAAAGAATATGATATGGAAAATTTCATTTTTGCTCTTGGTTAAACGCATATGGGAGGCACATGGGCAACTTAACGGTAAATTACTAACGGCATCCATCAAAAGGACTTCCGGCGTGCAAATATGAAGTGGTAGGGACGAAAACCACACGAAATTTTATTGAGGGACTAATGGTAGAATCGTCCATAGTCGAGGGACTTGTAAAGTCATTATCCCAATATTATTAGGGTTAATTACACCATTAGTCCCTGACTATGGACTATTCCACCAGTAGTCCCTTAATAATTTTTTTAAAAATTTCAGTCCCAAGAGTTTCCAAAACTCACGCGGCTAGTCTTTTTAATGGATGCCGTTAAAAAAGTTATGTTAACCCCTCCATGAGCAAGTCACATGACTTTTTCTTGGGCATTAATGAAATTTCACTTGCCCCTAATGTTATTAGCCCTGATTTCTTCTAACCCCACCCCTCTCTCTCTCTTTCTCTAGCCACACCCACAAATCCCTCCATCACTCCCGACCTAATTTCTTCTAACCTCAGCCCTCTTTCTCTCTTTCCAGCCACACTCGCAAATCCCTTCATCACTCTCGAATCCACCAGCTAGTCCATCACCGTAACCATAACCACTGTCATCGAAGATGATCAAAACGCTTAACACATCTCTCCGGCTCAATCCTGTCCGATTTGGCTCAGTTCGACGCTAATGGATTTAGGGGAGACGATGGGCTTTACGGTAAGCCATTGGGTTCAAGATGTATTAATTGTATTAAGATTGTACGTACAACGTTGACCTTATTGGGTGATAGTGTCGATAGAAAAGAAATTGAAACGGTGGCGTGAACAGGGGAGACGACTGAATGTTGTGGCCAAGGATCAATGATGTAGGTGACCGACGTGAGTAGTTGTAGCGGAGATTGGCGTTGTTGCTATAGAGAAAGAGAGAGAGAGAGAAAAAAAAAAGCTTGACGGAGGGTGATGAAGTGAGAGAATTTCATGAGAATCGCGAAGGTAGACCGGCGTAGCTATCGGAGAAGGAGGCCGAAAAGCAGCGCTTGGGTCCATACTGCTTCAAAAGATAAAAACAGTTTCAATTCATTGATTGGTTTATTCAATTGTTTTAAATTTATTACAAGTTACAATTACGATGGTTTTAATTTGTCGTAATTGGCGAAAATTCGTGAAATTGTTACGAGAAAAAAGACTCAAATTTTGATTGGTGGAAAGAGAAAACATTGATTTAACACATGAAAAATAAAAAAAAAAGATAAAAATTTGTTATAATTAAATTTCTCTATGAATTTTCCATAATACCCTTGAAAAATGGCATGTGTAACACATATAATTGACTTAACGAAATTTTACTAACGACATCCATTAAAAGGACTAGCCGCATGACTTTTAAAACTCTTGGGACTGAAATTTAAAAAAAAAATTCTTAAGGAACTAATCGTAAAAAAATTCATAGTCAAGAGACTAATGATGTAATTAACCGATATTATTAATGGAGTTATTTCCATTATGCAGCTAAGTATTGTATACTATATTAGTCAAAATTAATGGATTGATTTAGTGGCTTAATCGCTACTAAGTTCCAGTGTGAAACGATTTATTTAGCGAATTAATTTTTCAAGTTTGATCTATTTAGTAGAATGTCCCGAGTTTGATTTATTTAGCGAAATATCCCGTGTTCGATCTATTTAGCGGAATGTCCGTGCTCGATCTATCTAGCAGAATGTTCCATATTCGATTTATATTAGCAGAATGTCTCCTATTCGGCTCTCACTATATACAAATTTACTTGGGCCATCGGCTGCTCAATACCTCGAGCAAAAAAACACTGTTGTGCACAGCGGAAGACTAGCAAACAAATTAACAGAGTATAATAGGATCAATCATAAAGAAGAGAGAGAGAGATTGGGGCTAACGGACTGTCGAAATTTTATTAGAGGCTCACTCATTCAAACGTTCTAGGTATACAACTATTTATATGAATACAATAGAAAAAAAACCCTAAAACCCACCGCTATGCGGCCGCATACGATTTGTAAAGCTTTCATGTGCGTCTGCATGGTTTCCAGAACCTTACGCGGACGCCTTATGAGGCCGCATGGTTTTCAGTGTTCCATGCGGACGCATTCTATCCAAAATTTCGAATAGTCCGTACCGCGGGGGGCTCCGCCCCCCGCATGCTGGCCTCTTGCCTGGGTAATCGAGCCATCCCATTCTCAACAAACACTTAGTTTATTCTCCCTCCGTCCTGGATAAATATTCCTACTTTCTATTTTGGGATGTCTCAACTAATGTTTCTAAAGACTTTTTATCTACATATTCTCTACTGTTCTTCCTAATATACCCTTAAAGTTTTATTTAATATAACACATCCCAAAGAAATTCAATTATTTAGAATAGTTGAACTCAATTAATATTCATGAGTATTATCGTCAGAACACATTTTACAGCACATTATTAATTATATTTTTTAATTCCTATACTTTATCAACTAAAAAACATTTATTCGGGACGAAGAGAGTAATATACGTTCACAAGTGCACATTGCACATTCGCGGATGAATGGCTAAAACAGGACACAAGAATTTGTGGATGATTTACGTATATGTTTACTTAAAAATACCAAATTTTAAGATTTTAGGACGTTTTGATGAAAAATTGGAAATAGAGAAAATGACGATTGTAAATGCCAGAGTTCACTTATTAAGCTGAGACTGTAATGTTGCCTTAGGTCTTGACACTTGCTAAGGTATTCTAATTAAGAAATATATTACATTAAAAATTATTCTTAATGCAATAAGATTAGGGAATATTTCTAATGCATTGATGGAGATTTTTAATGTACACTATTTCCAGTAATCAAAGCTTATTTTTATAATTTCTCCGTTTCAAAATAAATATAATTTTACCTCAAAAAATTGTTTAAAAAATAAGTACATTTAAAATTTTTAATGTATGTTTTACCTAATATTTTTTTTTAAGTTTCAACAACTAATTATCTTTTCATTAAAATTTTAATTTCTTTTGATAATTATTTTCTCTTAATTTATTATTTATAGCATAAAAAATAATAATATTTAATAAAAATATATTTGTCAACTTAATTTTTTAATTATGTATACATTGTTTTAAACAACAATTACTGATTTTAAAACAGTAAGAATGAAGAATGATTTGGGACGGGCCCAAATCTCCAATATGGTATTAAAGTTTCTCCAGCGGAGCCAGGGGGAGAATCTTTGATATACTCCATCAGTATCTAAATTATTACTCGATTCCACCTAAAAAGTTTATATTTAAAAAATTTAATTATTAAGAGATATATTAATATCATTAAAATTAGTCATAATTATAAAAATATTTAAGCACAACTAAGATAATCACAACACAAATGGAGGGTAAAGATTATGAAAATTATTTGCATAATTTTTTTAGAGTGAACTCTTTAAGTAAAACATCTAAAATAGTATAGTGGACTCTTTGCCTGAAACAGAGAGAATATCTTCCTTTCATTTTTTTTAGTCCCTAAATAATTATCTTGTTTGAAACTTTCCTTTTTAAAACATCACTTTTACCATTTTATTCTTACCTTTTCTTTTTACTTTAATTATGTGTCATATGCACATAAACATTAAATTAAATAACACACTATACTAATATTAATAATTAAATAAATTATTTTTTCTTAATCTATTTGTCATGTTAAACAAGATAATATGAGTAATTTAGGAACGGAGGGAGTACAAGATTCTAAAATTTTTTAAGGATATGTTTAGATGCTTAATTTCAGAGCTCAGAATTTAGAGAGCTCAGAATTTAATTTAAAAGAATAATTTGAATTTCGTTGAATTTAAATTGTTCATTAAATTTTAATTTTAAAACTTGACATTTAATAGCCAAATATAGCCTAACAGTCAATTGATCCTGTGATGGGCTTGCTCCATTTAAGAAAATACTAGTGCTACACCCGTGCGTTAAACGCACGGGCCAAATACTATTCTATTTCACGGAAAGATAATATTTTATACAAAGTTAGACATTTAAAAAATATAGATGAATCCTGTCACCCTGAAAAAAAAAAAATAGTTAAGAACAGCTTTTCATAATACTTCTTGATGAAGTCCCATCCCTCAGCTTTTCATTATACCAACTAATGTCGACATTTTAGTTCATGTGCAGGTTGGTTGATCTTGACTTTTGTACCTATGCAATATACGGGATACTAAGATTATGATCTGAGTTCAAGCTTATTTTCATTGACACCATCATAGGAAACATATATACTCATTGGTCCAAAATAAGTATCCCCTTTTCCTTTTTAGGATGTCCCAACAAAATAGAAACAAAATAGAAAAAACAGAAGTAGGAGGAAGAAGAAAGACTAACCTCAACATCCACCAGAAGCAGCTCAAAAGATGGAGGAATCTTCATATCATTCCCAGGTTTTACTTCCCACTTTCGTGCTAATCTTACCTTAATCAACCAATCTGATCTTCCTTTTTTAATGTCTTTCAATAGAGTAAAAGTCATTTTATGTTCTTTGAGGGAATAATGCAAAGTATATGAAAAAGATTGGAATAGGATGAAAAAGAAACAGATTTTGAAGAAAAACCGTATTATAAACTGGATAAATAAACATGTTGATATTCCCATTTACTAAATTGGGGAATCCGAAAATAATCTTACTATTTGACATTAAATAATTTCAGATTTCAGGATGACTGTCTAAATTACACGGTGTATTTTCTAGGTAATTGCTGAAAAATGTATTAAATGTAGTTGCCATAAATATTCCTATCCAAAAATAGTCTTTCTCATTTATTTGTTTGATAAAGGCAATATTATAAACATTTATTTATTTTTTAGTGTGCAGATACAAGATACAAGGGAAAGACGACAGGACTGAAATAAGATTTTCGCCGGATATAAAATAATATGTATTTTTATTTTATTTATGTATAATGTTTGTGATAATTTTTTATTTTTCCATTATTATTTGACATTAAATAGTTTCAGATTTCAGGATGACTATCTATATTCCAATGGGTATTTTCTAGGAAATTGCTGAAATATGTATTAAATGTATTTGCCATAAATGTTGTCATAATTCAGGTATTGTTTGATAAGCCCAATTATTACTTAAGCATTGATATAGGTGAGAAAGAAATTAAATCTTTAACTGAAGATAATGAGGAGTAGCTTTAAATTTACGTTTCTAAATATAGATTTTCAGTTTTGGCGTCAAATTACCTGTTTTAGTAAGTATGCCAAAATCACTTGTGTCATTATATATATATATATAGATTTTTTCTTCAACAATTATTATGAATTGATGCAAAATTAGATATGTTTGACGTGTGGGGAGCGCCTCGATATCCAAGATTCTTGAACTTTCTTTCTAACAGTCAATTGATTGTAAGAGCATTTACGGTGGGTGGGACTCTAAACCACACTCTAAAGACCTCTTTTTTTATTTTAGTTTTATTTTTTCGACCTTCTAAAATAAATTTACTTTAATAAACACCCTCTGTACAACCCTCTAAATATTAAATCTCTCACTTCTCAACTAACAAACTTAATTATTATTTTATTTTTCCTCTTTTTTTTCTACTACAATGAAATGAAATATTTTATATTTTATATTCTATAAAAAAATGTTGACAAAATTAATAATTTTGCTACAAAAATATTTTACTGTGTGAAATAGACGGGGAGAGGGAGAGGGAGAGGGGCAGGGAGGAGAGAGAAGAGGGGAATGGAGAATGGGGAAGAAGACTTTTAGGAAGAGAGAGCTCGAAGATGATGTGTTGGCCTGCTGGGGGAGAGCCAGAGAGAGGAAAAAAACTACTGTTCCCACTAAAAGCCGTTTTATATTTTGAGGGTAGTTTAGTGGATTTTTAAAGAAGAGTGTGTAGTGGAGTGTACATTATGGGATTAAGTGGGGGTAAACAACTCTAAAAGAAGGTTTAGGGGGTGTGAAAGAAGGTTCACTGTGGATGTTCCAAGATTAACTCCAAGCACCAAGCCCCTATTAAGTTGAGAAAATATTTTATCCTTCAACAATTATTATTGAATTGATACTGAATTTCAGAATTTGACATACCACTCAAAACTTTGAATTATTTTTTCTTTCACTATTATTGAATTACAATAGTAGTTTAGTGACTTGGGCTTCAAATCTTACGTACTCCCTCCGTTTCAGGCAAAGAGTCCACTTTTCTTTTATAGAAGTCAACATAAAACTAAATTAAATAAAAAATTTATATACTTTACTTATGTTTTAAGAAATAAAATTTCATTAATTAAAAACTATCTTAATAATACTATGGATTACAACTTTAATAACTTTGTAAAAATCACTAGATTTATGTTAATTATTGGTCAAACTTTAGCTTAGTTGACCAAAAAAAGTCAAAAATAGACTCTTTACCTAAAACGGAGGGAGTAAAACACAACTTTACGGTAAAGAGTTTAAATTTTTCTGAATGCTTCCAGCTTTGTCCAATGTAACGAGACAAGGACGTTTCACGCATGGGGACCAAAGATAGTTTGGTTGCTTGAACAAGTCTAATTAATGACCCTATTGTGGTGCGTTTTTTTATCAGTTATTAGAAATTATAAAAAAATAATAATAATAGTAAACAAAAAAAAATAATGATTGAAACATAGAGAAAGACCTGAATTCGATAATTTGACATAAATCAATACTTATTTTAACTTGAATTATAAAACCAACCACACATCATTAAAGATATGGAGTAACAAATAAGTTTTGCTGTCTATTAGATAATTAAGGCTTGTTTCTCTCATCATGCTTTTAGGATTTTGATTTTGATTTTTTTAGTTTTTCTTTTTTTTATTATTATTATTACAAAACAAAATTTTAAAATCTTAAAATCAACCCAAAAAAAAAAACCGTTATGCCAAACTTGTTCAAAAGGTGTCATTGAACAGACATGCCATAAAGTAACAACATTGTCCATGTGTTTAAAGAGACCTAGTCCCTCAATTAAATCGCCTAATGTCACCCACGTGGAGCCATTCTATTGATTATTAGGAGCCAATTGTCAGCTGTTTTTGGATTGATTCTAATTTCTAACGTTTTTATTTTATCAACTTGAAAATTTATAAAAGACGACGAGAAAATAGAGTTTTGTTGCTCATGTAATAGTAATGTAATACGTCTTTTGGGACTTGTGATGCCCGTGAGAGAGACCGTGACCTCCGATACTTCTCATGCGCTGAAATTAGTTTACCCACATCAGCAGTGGTATATTTGTAATTTCAAACGTTAATAGTTGTGTTTCAGTAACTTACAATATCAATATACCCTCTTTTTTTCTTTTGATTTATTGTATTCGTTGTTGATTGAAAGTTTGTTGAGGCAAGTTTAACGCCATTTTTTATTCTTGAAATTTAATTCTAACAAAAGTATTATTTTAATACGTACTCTTACATGGGCAAGTTTATGGTTGTTTTTGGCATTTAAAAATTCAACTTAATTTAATAGAATTGATGTATAATTTTAGCTCAACGAAATTTAAATTGTTGTTCCAATTTCAATTCTAAGCTATGTAAATAAGTATCCAAACATAGCCTAGTCCTAGTCACAAATATTTCGGATTGACTGTGATGTTTGAAACTATATATTCATCAAAATACATTTTTGTTAACAATAATTATAGATGCCTTTAAATAACATATGCTCAAAATTAAAGAAGAAATAGTATTTACGATTAAAGTTATTAATGACAAGATAATTATATAGGAGTATAAAAAGTTTAGAATCATTATCTGGCAAATTCAGGATTATAGTTGCTTTTGCTCACATGCATCCCCCATCTTTGGTTTTGAGCCCCGTTCATACAAATTTTCTCTATTAATCAATTTCCCGCAATCCCATTTTAAATATTCTTATTTTCTTTACATTTGGTCGACTTCAACTCAGTTTTTGTTCTAATAATTTTTAGGGTTAATTGCTCTTTTGTACTATGTGGTTTGGCTAGAATTGCACTTGGGAGTTTAGGATTTCAAATTTTACACTACAGGGTCTAGAGTTCTATTTTTGGTGTAATCGAATGCCAAAAGGGTATTTTCATAAAAAAAAAATAGATGAAAAGTAGCCACGTGCCGTCACCGTGCCATTTTTAATGGTTTTTAATCTTTTCATACGAGTAGGTTTCCTACTTTCCTCCCATCAGCCTTAACCACATTATGTGCAAGTCATCTACCCTTGCAAAATGACTAAACATCCATTTAAAAATGCAAGATGACGGCACGTGGCTACTTTCCATCTATTTTTGGATGGGAAGTCCCTTTTGTCATTCAATTGCACTGAAAATTGAACTCTCCCCCTTAGTGCAAAAATTGAAACCCTGGAGCCTTAAATGCAATTCTGGGCAAACCAAAGAATACTAAAGAGCCATTAACCCTAACTAGTTTTACACCCGTGCGTTAAACGCACGGATATATATCTTTTTCAATTAAATTATATTTAAGCAAAATGAAGAGGAAAAATAAAATTAAAATAATAAATTAAGGAAAAGTAATGTTGGAGACAACTACTTAAATAGAAATACATCATTGTGTCGCTAATATTATGAATTCTAAAAAAGTTCCTTATATATACACAACATTTGTAGTTTTATTCGTTGGATTTTCCTCTTCATCGCATATCAATATATTCACACAGACCAGAGCGGTTTGTTATCCTAGAAACTGCGACCTACATCTGCTCAATATTGAATTCTTCAAGAGTCCTACATGCGACAATAATTGACCTTGACTTTTGTTAATTGTCGTTGCATACGATACTACCAATAAAAATTGTCCTCTGAAACTTGAAAGACAATCTCACATGTGATGGAGATAATGACATTCTTGGGATAAACACTCTGTCTCAAACATTGCTTCCATTTAAAATTTTAGATTCTATAATGTGATGCAAGCTTTGTAATGATTAGTCTAGTTCTAATATTGCACAACCCTGCACAAGGTCAATGTTTCTCAATAGCATCAGCGGAACACCAATCTTAATAGTTAGTTCATGGCTAGACAATCCTAATCACTTTATACTACTCAAAAACTCCGTAGAACGAATGTCTTCAAACAAACTTAAGTTATTTTCTGCGCTGCAGATAGAATCTGAACTCAAATAAGTTCTTCCTTTCCTTCTGAGTGATTTTTAGAAACCATGTACTCATTTATGGTGTCCACAATATCAAGCACCGGGGCCAAAAGACTCTAAAAATGATGCATATATACTTTCAACTATTGACTGGATATGTGATGCATTCACCAAAATATTATTTGAAACTTTTATTGATGTAACACCATTATTTTCACCCCCATAAAAACAAAGAACAAAGCATGAATAAAAAGTATAGACATTAGTAATACAATTTGAAAATATAACAAACAAATGATGAGTCTCACTCTTACATTGGTATCCTTAGAAAAATGTCTACAATCTAATATTTGTGTTCTTGAAAATTTATTTTAACATTTTACCCTTGATTTAAATCTCACTTTAATTAATGAGTCCGACTCTGATATGAAATCCTTAAAAAATACACGTTATACTAATTTTTATAATAAATTCAAATATTCCTTTTTAACCAGAGTGTTATATAAACATAAAACTTTATTAAGAAAGAAATGAGGAATAATTTTTGTAGAACATATTCTTCATAAGTTGCAATCTATTAAAAATATACTTATTTATGGTATTACTAAATAAATAATGCCATAAATAAAATAAAGAAGACAAAGCATGAATAACATGTATACAACATAATAATAAAAATTTTAAAAATGTAACAAACAAAACAAAACTTTACATTGAGTAAGAGATGGGGATTTGTCTAAATGCATTTTTTTATTCGGAGTAGGAGTAATAAAAGGATTTGAACAATTTTCATGATTTGTTAAATCAACAATTGGCGAGATATTTAAAACAGTAAACGACGAAAATAGATAGAAATTGCTATTTCATGTATTCCATACCAGCGTATTAGCTGAAAAAATATTTATTATTGTAAATATATAGAAATTAAAAAATTAAAAAATTTATTTTAAAATAGTATAATATCATACTTTAAAATATTATTATTGTAAAGATTATATTATTGTTTTGTATAAATATGATTTTGTATTTTCGAGGACAATATTAAATGTTATAAAGATGACTTTCTATTTTTGGTAAGATATTTTTTGCGAAATTTTACTATTTTTGGACTTTGTAGGCTTTATATATATAGATAAGGTCTAGCATGTTACTTACTTTGCAAGCATTATTCGTTTTCCAGATCTTTGTTACTTTGACCAGTTTTAAATAAAGCTATGTCTTCAAGTTTTTCTTTGGCAAAATTTAGAAAAGATTGTTTACGGTTTTTTCTGTAAGAAGGATGTTCCTGAACCGACCCACCGTGTATTAATAGGGTTGACCAAATTAGGATCCGCAAGACGGTCTCATAGGAGACTTACTCTTTTGCTTTACCCCAATTCCTACTCTCCGATCCAAAGCTTATGGTGAAACTGAATTTATAAATAAATAGTTTTACGCTAGGACGAATCTTAGAATAAAATCTCTATTAATATATGGTTTAAACCGGTCTAATTCCCCTTAGATACATGTTAGCTAAAATATTATTTATTTTGGTTACCAAAATCAATACTACAATTCCATAGTTGTAACTTGTATTGCAAATTTTACACTCCCTCCGATCTGTAAATAAGTATATTATTTATTAAGACAGAGATTTTAGTATGTTCCTACATCACATTTATATATTGTTTCCTTTGTTCTGATCAATCAAATTGAAAAAATAAAACTTTAAAAAAAGATATTCTTATTTATAAATATATTCCTTAAATCACACTAAAGTTATATATTTTTCGGTATTAGACATAGAAAACGTTTCATATTTTTTAAAAGATTGAAAGAAATTAAAAAGTAATAAAAATTTGTAGCTTAAATTTGAAAAGATTGACTCTTTTTAAAGACAAACTTAAAAGAACGTAGACTCTTTTTTTTTCTCCATATAGTTTGATCTTCCAAAAAAGAACTTTAGTTGCAGAGTAAGTATATTATTGTACCTAAAAAATGGGTTTAATATATTATAGTGTATTAATTTAAAATATTAATAGTATGTTATACGATACTCTTTCCTTCTTCAGAAAATAATTACATTTGACAAGTCAAACTTTTAAGATTGTAGCTTTTGTTTGTAATTTGTATCTCCTTTTAATTGCACTATAAATATAATTTTCTTTTAGAAATAAGTCTATTTTTTGGAACATACCAAGAGAAAAAGATTATTTTTCAAGACTGAGGGAGGATTTAAGAGTAATACTTAAATACTCTATTAATATGTCATAGATTTGTACCCTGTCCATCTCAAAGTAAAATTTTTTTTATTAAATTTACACGAGTTTTAATAAATATTTTTGACTTATCTTTCCTTCAATATACTTATTTAGGATGTTTCAAAATAGAATAAAAAACACATATGTTAACATGAAGAAAGTAATATCACATTTACGGGTGAGAGTGAGAGTAAGAGGAGAGAGAAAAGTGCATGGTGCAATTTTCTAGGAGATTTGACCAAATTGATTTGTCTTTTATTTAAAGATTATATTATTGTTTTGTATAAATACAGTTTTGTATTTTCGAGGACAATATTAAATGTTATAAAGATGACTTTCTATTTTTGGCAAGTCATTTTTGGTGAAATTTTACCTTTTTTAGACTTATTAGGTTTTATATATATATAGATTTGTAATTGATTACATATGATACTATTATATTGTCATACTTTTCATTACAAATGATGTCTTATCATTATGCAATTTTGAGAATTTAAATTTTGACAGTGAAAACACATAATCAATTTTGACATTGAAACAAGCATATTCACCAATGGGGATATGATCCTTTATTTAAAAAAAGTATACCATCTCATATTTTAATTGTTGAATTTTTGCCATATATATGTACATGAGAACAAATAATATTAATTATTTTTTGAATTTCAATGCATATGTGGCAAAAATTTGACGGTTGAAATATGAGATGAAACATCTTTTTGAAATACAGAATCTTATCCCTCACCAATATAACTGTGAATTTGATTCTATGTGGCTGTGAGTAACTAACACCCTCAATCATACGTGACAATTTTCATATCTTCATTCACATTTAATTAAAAAATATCTCTCTAATGCAACTATAGATTAGATCATATGTGGTATGGGTCCCACCACTAAAATGGTAAAATACAAAAAAAAAAAAAAATAGATTTAGTAGGAAAAATACTAACTATGATATATTCACATCTTCAACTGCAATGACGAAAAATCAAGAGGAGAATTTGGAAAAAATTGGTTGACACGTTATATTCACAACCTCCAACAGAGCTGCATTAGAGCATCTCCAATACTATTATCTAGTTTTTCCTATGTGACATGCTTAAATAAGAAGACCTCTTTCATATATATGTGACAAACAAAATTAAAAGATAGAGAGTCCTCTTTCTAAACGTGCCCCAATGCAAGACTTATTTTAGAACATTCTTTCAGACGTTGCATTGTTTTATAATTAATTATAAAAAATAAAAAATAAAAATTACTCTTATTGTAGCTGATTGACGGTAAAAAATAAAAATAAAAACTGACGGTAATAATGTGGATGAAAAAACATCCTCTAGGTAACCCTATAGAAGTAGAGGATCACGTAGGGCTTGTTTGTTAACCCAATTAAAAGCTTAATTAGAAAATTTTTAAGTGATATTAAGAATAAGATTGTTTGATAATGTAATATTATATTACTAAATAAATTAAGTATTTCTTAAAAATAGCCAAAAATTTTAAGTCAAAAGAGGATGTCTTAATGTTTTAAACTCTACTTTTTTAGACTTTAGTTTTCAGAGCTTAATTTTCAGTTTTAGCAAACAGACTTGTAGATGATGTCTTTTCAACTAAATGTCGACTCATCTCCACCTCAGTATAAGAGGTTTGCATTGGAGAAGATTTTTTTGTGTGGAAAATCTATCTTTCCTACGTGTCTAACATTTTTACTTGAGAGATGATTGCATTGGAGAAACTCTTAGACCATCACCAATGCAACTATAGATTTGATCCTACGTGGATGTAAGTAATTAACACCCTCATTCATGTGTGACAGTTTTTATCTTCTTATTCACAGTCATTAAAAGAAAACTCTCTAATGCAACTACATATTTGATCCTATGTAGTGTGAGTTTCATCACTAGAAGTCTAGAATGATAAAAAAAAAAAAAGAGAATGTTTTATATTTAATAAGAAAGTGCTGACTAGGATGTCTTCACATCCTCAACTAGAATGTCAAAAAATTAAGAGTCTCGTCAAAGTGTGAAAAAAAATTAGTTGACATCATATCTACAACATTCCTCTACAATTGTATTGAAGAGTTTTTTTTTTTTTTTCAAAAAAGATAGAAATCTTAGGTGGCTCTGATCAATTTATTCCACATTCATATTTACATTGGTAATGCTTTTAATTTTTTTTTGTCTTTTCAAAGAAGGTGTAAATCCTATGTAACATTCATTTTTTTAAATATCCACATCTGTATGGATGATGCTCTAATTTTAGGTTTGAACTCTTAAAATGAATCTAAATCTTCAAAACGCATGCAAATTACCTAGCTAGCTAGGTTGATGCTTAAATTGGTCTACTGCATTTTCTAATTAAGTTTGGAATTGAAACTTGTTTATATATAAACTCTTGATTGACTTTTGGTTTTGGTTTTGAATTTGAAATTGAATCTTGTTTATAATAAAGAACAAACTCATGATTGACTTTTTATCTTTTGTTCTTCAGGGTGGACCTGATGGAGGCGAGTTTAAAAATTAGCCACTCATTGTTATAAAACATCAAGTCTGTCTTCTAAAACTATTTTCGAAGCATATTCGATTTTTTTTTATTGATTAAGCTATACATTCCCATGGTTTTCTAATTAAGCTTTACCTTTAATATATATTCTTTGGCTTGTCCTATATATGTTGAAATTGTAATGCAATTTACACCTTATGCCACTTAATTCCAACATACATCCAACTCCGACATTAAAGTAAAGAGTTTCGCCCCAGTGCGATGCAGGCCGAAGCCGGAGAATCTCCATTTGTTTCTTCCTTGCGCTCGCATGCAGTCGCACTAAATGGAATTATTATTAATTAAAAAAATGTAGCCAGCCCTCTACACTTTAATTATTATACTCGATCGATCCGTATAATTCAATCTAAATATGACAAATTAACAAGCAGAGAATATTTGTTTAAGTTGCCTCATTGTACAACATCCTTTCCTATTCCCATAGAATATTTTAACAATAAATATCCTCAAATTTGGTTAATTACAAACTATATATATTAAGCAACATAGGTACGATCGAGTTGCAACAGAATCCACCACCAAATACAATTACAAATATAATACTCCTATTTCTTTCTACACTCAGAATATTTCAAACATATTAAAATTAATCATTCATGTATATAAAATCTTTTTAAAATAATATTAGAGCAACAAAATTTGTTTACATATTTGGTTAATTACCGCTAGCTTTAAGGTATCGATCATACATTTAAGATACTGTATACCTTAAAGGTAATTAAAACTAGCTGTAAACCAAATTTGTAAGCGAATTTTGTTGCTAAAGTATTACTCATATAAAATCTATTTAGAAACAAACCTTTTAACAAGTGATCCCACACACTCTTAGCCGGAAAATTAATTTTATAATTATTTTACACTGAGAAATCTTCTAAACATATTAAAAAATATTCACTCATTCCACCCAAATAATCTCCGTTTGAAAAGTCTAATAATTAAGAGATATACAAATATTATTAAAATTTATCATAATTACAAAAATGTATAAGAATAGTTAATAAATTTATACCATAATTTTTGAAAGTGAAAAATAGATCATAATGGACCATTTTCCTATAACGAATGAAGTATTTGTTAATGTAAAGTCTTACTACTAAAAATAAACTTTTAACAAATACTCCCTCCGTTCTAGGCAAATAGTCCACTATACTATTTGAGACATTTCACTTAAAGAGTTCACTTTTAAAAAATTATGTTTACGATTTTCATAATCTTTCATCTTTACCTTCCACTTGGGTTGTAATCATCTTGATTGCACTTAAGTATTTTTGTAATTATAATCAACTCCAATAGCACTAATATATTTCTTAATAATTAGACTTTTCAAATATGGACTATTTGAGTGGAATAGAGTGAGTAATCCCGAAGCCTATTCGAAAATAAAATGTAAACTCTTTCAGAAAACATACTTTTAACAAGTGATCCAAGACATTTTGAGCTGGAGCCTACTAGAAATTTAAATGCCATAAAAGCATCCTAACATTGTTCCTTATATGGTTATATGCATTATGCACAACAGCTTTTGCTTCCACAACAGTGGTGTATAATTTTTGAATAATTGCTATAATTATCAAAATGCTCACATAATATTACTCCCCTTCAACCCTAAATAAGTGTTCATTTTAAAAATTCTTTTGTCATCAATCGAGTGTCAATTTTTATGTAAATTTTATTAATTTCATCTTTATATACCTATCATGTCCAGTGTATACGTGTAATGTTGTTATATGTGGATATGAAAGACATTAATGTATTTATGTTATTAAAATAGCTTAAAAGTTAAGTTTCTTAATTTCCTTAAAAAATCAAAATTAGAAACTCATTTAAGAATATAGGGATTACCAACTTTGGAGGAAAAAGGGATTGTATTTTTCCTAGACTATTGTAGAAATTCCATTAGACCCCCTTCTGATTTTCTAGATTCGTAAATCGCCCCATCAATCTATAAGGGTCCTGTTGCTTTGGCAATATTGGGGCTGTTTTCTCCTTGAAAAAAGTGAGAAAGCAGGCATGCATACTACATTATCTTACACTTTTGTTATTCCTTAATGGGTTAATGACACTAGAAGTCCCTCGACTATGACCAATTCCACCAGTAATCCCTTAAGAAATTATTTTTCAAATTTTAGTCCTTTGACTATGAAAATTAGACACGGTTGCTCCTTTTGTTGGATGCCGTTAGTATTTTTCCGTTAAGTCCGTCATGTGCCCATCACGTGCCTTTGGTTAAGTGTATTTATGGAATTTCATATGCAAGATTTTTTGTAATGCTTAAATAATTTATTCAATTCTCTCTCTCTCTCCCTCCTCCTACCATTGTTGCTGATCTCCCCCCACTCACCCACCCACATCACTAATCACCAGCGGGTGACCCAATCACATCACTGATCACTCTAAGGAAGGCCATCCCTTTGATTTGCAATCTAAACATTGTACAAAGAGGCGAGCGAGAGAGATAGAAGAAGAAGAAGAAGACGAGGAGGGTTTAAACGAGAGAAGGAGGGATCGATCGAATCCATGTTTGCGGAGGAAGTGTTGGGGAGACAGAGCATGAGGGGGCCATATTCGAACAGTGATTGATTGAATCGATTAATTTGACCTTTTTCCGGATGGCGTCGTCGACGAAATGCGATGTTTTGATGTATATATTTGCGGTGGTGTCTTCATTCCAATTCGTTCCGTCGTCTTCTTCGCCGACGTATTATCGTCCTCATCCTAATACGTTTCTTCGTGATCTAAAGCTTCAATGCCCTATTTTGATCCCATCGTCTTCCCCTATTGAGGTCCGTTTCATTTCTATGATTTTTTCTGAATTTATTTTGTTTATTAATTGATTGCGTCGTTCTCTGCCATCCGTCTTCGTTTTGTTCATCCTTTACCTGTAGTATTGAGTTGTCTGCAAGCCCCCCCATTTTTTGTTGTTATAATGTAATTTTGGTTGGTTGGTGGGTGGGTGGGTTGGTTGGTGGGTGAGTGGGGGGAGGTCAGCAACAATGGTAGGTAGGGGATAAAGATGTGCGTGGGTAGACGGTAGTTGAATGGTGGTGCTGTAGGAGTAGACGGTGGTTGAATGGTGGTGCTGTAGGGGATAAAAATGTTCGTGGTGGTTGAATGGTGGTGTTGTAGGAGTAGACGGTGGTTTGTGGTGGTGATTCTGTCGTGGAAGGAGTGTGAGTGGAGAGAAATGGAGAAAAAAGGCTTATTAAATGTAGGAGTAGACGGTGTGTGTATGTATGAATTTGGTTTTGTGTGTGTGTGTGTATGAATCTGGGTCTGGGTTTTGATTAAAGAGCCATGGTTGAATCTGGTTTTGTGTGTGTGTGTGTGTATGAATCTAAGATTGGTGTTTGAAGAATTGGTGAAGAAGACGTAGGTGAAATTCCCTTTTTGCCCTTGGTTAAACGCATGTGAGAGGCACATGATAGACTTAACGGAAAAATACTAACGGCATCCACCAAAAGGACCAATCGTGTCTAATTTTCATAATCAAGGGACAAAAGTTTGAAAAAAAATTGTTAAGGAACTAATGGTGAAATCAGTCATAGTCGAGGGACTAATAGTGTCATTAACCCTTCCTTAATTTCATCATTTTATCCTCTATTTTTCTCTCTCTCTTTTTTTTTTTTTTTCTAACCACTAAGTTCAAAACATGTCTCTAATTTTTGAAATCTGAAAATATTAGTAAAATATAAAGGTATCAAATAAAAGTAAAAATATCTCGTTCAAATGGGGCCAAGAAATTACTCCCAAGCATATAATAGTTTGAGGGGTGATTCGGGAACCATGAAACATTCGGAGGGTTTACTGTAATTTTCACGACTTTTTGTTTTTTGAAATAAATTTTCACGACTTTTAATTCTAGAAAGTCTCTCTCTCTCTCTCTTTTTTTCAAGCTGTCTTTCCTCAACTTTTCGCAAGTCAGTCGCGTAGTGGCGATCTTCCCTTTTGTTTCCTTTTCGCTTCTTCAAAATTTTTGGGTAAAATTCAAAATATCCCCCTGATTATTCACCAAGAATAAATATCCCCCTAAACTTGAGTTAGTTGGTCCAATCAACTCAAATTCAATGGTGCATAACAGAAGTTAACGAGTGAGGCAAATGAAAAACCTTAAGAAATATATCCATCACCTTCGAGAAAGACTTATGTCCACCAGGACAGGAGCAGCACCTGGCCATGGGTCATGCTATCATGCAGCTAAATTTTGGCTTAATGATGAAGTTAAAATGTATTTCAGAAGTAACATTTTATAAGTCTAAAATATTTTTATGCATGCATTAAGCAAGTAACATTAATTCGCACGGGAGAAAAAAATCTAAAGTATCACTAAAAACATGTTACTCCTATATATAATGCATAACATTACTAATTTAGATATCCAAGTTGTTTCTTTCAAAATGCCCAAAAGAAATTAGGCTTTTCCATGTAGTCAAAATTTTGGCTGTATAATAAAGAATCTCCCTAGTCATGGTCTCAGATAATGGCAACTTCTTTCAATGGTAAGTGCAATACTTTAGAGTGTTAAGATCTAATAACTGTATTTTAAATAAACAAATTGAGATAGGGAGCAACATTAATATATGGGGGGTTCCATGGAACCCATAACTAAGGTGTTTGTTTTCTCATTAACTGACTGAAAACGGTGCACCACATGTCCTATATATGGCTTTGGTGCACCTAAGCTTTAGCCCTCACCCCCACTAAAAATTACAAAAGATAGTCTATCATCTACCCTACCTTCGTCATTGTATACTACCGCCCGAGTAACACCACCATTAACTAGCATTCATCTTTATCTCTCAAAAACATGCATAATAGCTAATTTACCATTAAAGTACCACTAACCTTTATCTATTTCTAGGTTCCAAACTTAACCTCTGCCAACTACAACAGTTTCTCTCTCTCTCTCTCTCTCTCTCTCTCTCTCTCACATCGAGTGAGTTTCCGTTGCTAGTGTTACTCATAAGTTGTCGTCCATCAAAATTGAACTCAAACACGAAAATCAACGCTGTGATTTAACACCTAACCCTAGCTTAGGATCTAATTTTTTTTTTGGGCAATGTGAGTTTCAAGATTAAATAATGGTTGTGACTTTGTGTAGCTTTGCTTTTACTTGGTTTCCATGGTAGGTCTTTACTCAACAAATTGTTTTTTTTGCTTTCTTTTCTTTTATATATAATCATAATAATTCTGAGTGGGGGTTATATATTATTAATTAGTGAAATGAAATCTCAGGCTTGAGTTTGAGTTATACATTTTTTGTTTGCAATTATGGATCAGAGTTATGTTTTATTTAGTTGATTTTTAGTTACAGTATGTTTTATTTAGTTGATTTTTATATTTCAAACTTTTGGCTTTGTTTAAATATGGTAGATATAAAGGGGAAGAGATAAAAAGTGGGTTTTGAAATTTTGTTCAACTTGTTCGAATGCTTTTGAATGGATTAGAGAGTGGTTGAGAAGATGAGGTTGACTAATTGAGCAGGGTATTTTGGTCCTAGAAAAAGACAATATGGAGTCATGTCCACTGCACACATGCTATGTGTTAAGTCAATTGACGGAAAGGATTTATTTATCGGGGTGTGGCACAAAGTAGGGGTTGATTCGCCCAGGTCAATAGATTAACGTACCGGTTTAAATCTGAGTTATAGTATAAGGGGTTTTTTGAAGTTTATCCAAACTTAATTTGAAATTTCAATTTAAAATTCTATATTAAAATCCTTTCTCCCAACTGTCTCCCGTGTTCAACTCGCGTTACAGCAGAGTCTCTCATAAGATTACAAATCAAACACCAAAGCGCAGAAGAGAGAGAGAGAAAACACAACTATTTTTAGAGAGAGAAATTCATTGGAACTTCCAATCAATTTCATAGATTTCCAACCTTTTTCAACTTTCGATCGATCTACACTAGCTTTTTAGGTTTACTTACTGCTACGACGATCACCTTTTCTCGAATTCGAGAAAACCTCCTGTTGGTGTTTTTTAGGATTGCTGCGCCGTTGATTTGTTGAATTTGAATTGAGCAGTTGCAAATTGCTTGAAAATTTGAAGGAAATTTGGTGAAACAAGAAGAGTTTTGATTAGTGATGAATGATGTTGACCTTATTACCAGTTGGTTTGTGATGTAATATGGCATTGGCTGTCACACGCATAAACGATGTCGCTTTACATTGGTCGCGAGGCTTCGAAGGTTCGTCAATGTGAATTAAGCATATAATCACCTTTTTTTTGAATTAATTAATTTTTTTTAACTTCATTTTTTTTGGAAATTTTGTTGATCTGGTTGCTTGTTTCTGTGAATAGTTATGGAAGAGAGTATGTGCAGAGATTACGACAGAAATCAACCTTCTTGCCGAGAATTGGAAGTATATTCTCGGTGGTTTAATTTGCCAGGTTTTAATTTGCACCCCAAAATCCATTTTTTTGTTTAATTTTTTATATTTCCATGTATAATTGAAAGTAATTGATATTAGAGCTTTGCTTCCGTTTGATATATTCTCGGTGGTTGGTATAATCTGTTACATTTTCGTAATCCGGGAGGGCTCTTTTTGTGTTAGTTATTGACCTTTGACTAGATTTGGTTACCTAAGGTCATGCAATGCCTTAGGCCCCGGATGGTGCTGGTAAGCTGGCTGAATTAGACTTTACAGCCACCGCTGTAGGCGACTGACCTTGATATTTTGATTGTTATTAATTCATTTGTTGGCTCTTTTTTGTGAGATGATGCAGAAATTATGCATTGACTAGAGGCATTAACTTTGGGATGTGTCGTGGTATTAATTCAACCCACCATTTGTGTGAATGTAGTATGTTGATAAAATTTAACTGGTTTCAATGATTTAGATCTTTTTGGTGGGGCAAGTGAATGACCGAGTGGAAGACAAGTAGACAACAACTCAACTTGCGCAGTCAGAAACTGAATTTTAAGTCAAGTATATAGTCTCTATTGTCTTTCGAAATGTGAATGATGTAAATTAATGTATTATAGAAGACCCTTATAGTGAACAAACACCAACTAGTACTTGTTATTTCATTGTTTTGTGATGGAAAAGTTACATAAATTATAATGGTTATGATATTTGTATGATTGCTGTGACTTTGGTTCATCCTTTTCTTGGCATTCTAATTTACTCATTGAAGTGTTCCCTTTTTTTTGTCCCCCTCTCTGCAGTACATCCATGGGCTGGCAGCTAGAGGAATTCATTACTTTCATCGTCCAGGCCCTATTCTTCAGGATGCTGGGTTCTTTCTGCTACCTGTGTGTATATTTTACCATATTCTCTTTGGTTAATTTAAAATGCATTGGTTATGTTAACCATTTAGCTATTCAACTTACATTCCAAATTTAATGATTTTCAGGAGCTTGGGCAGGAAAATGGATACATCAGTGAGACTGTGTTCACCTTTATTTTCCTATCTTTTGTCCTGGTGAGATACTGTATTTTTAGTCTTAATATTTCTTTGTTTGCTATCTCTAGTTTCAGGAATGAAAAAGTTTATTTGTTGTTTACCTACCACTTAGTTGCCTAAATTTTTGTTTTTTCTTCCCTCCATACTCCGTTTTGCATATATTATTAATATATCTTTGTCCTCGTCTAATGAATTTACTGCATGACTTATATTTTGGCGCAGTGGACCTTCCATCCTTTCATTTTCAAGAGCAAAAAGATCTACACAGTCCTAATATGGTGCAGGGTCCTCTCCTTTTTAGTTGTAAGTAATGACCTGCACAAGTATATTTATTTACATTGAATGCACATATATGACCAAGCCACATATGCGATGACTGTGTGTGAACAATAGTTTTCCTGAAGAATTACAGTCTCATTCGGGATTTGATTTAGTATTCATCTAGGAATTTATTCATTGACTATGAAGTCTTCTGTGAAGCTTTATCGAGAATGGAAGGTTGCCAATGAGTTATCAACTTATATTATCTTACATTCTTACTACACATTAAGTTCCGTCCTCTCTGGCTGTCATCTCACAATGTTCAAAAGATTTTTAAGTTGGAGAAGAGTGACTCTAATTGTTCTGGATTTTGAATATCCTTCTAAATGTTATCAAGCTTGTGTTTGTTTTGCACTTCGTTGGACCGGGGGTAGACATCAGGAGGTGTCTCCAAATGGCCATCATGTAATATGAGTTGAAAAAGGGACCCATTCAGAGCTTTTGTAAGGTTATAAATGCATTAAACTATTTTTGCATTGGATGTCCAATCTCAGCCTTAGATGGGTGTATGGAACCTTCTGATTTTAATGGTAATTGTCAATTACAAAAAAAAGCTGGTTACTGGTTGAACTCTACGTGTAGCACTTGTTTTTGTCTCATTCCTGTATTCTCCACGTAATATTCATACTCATTCATATAATTGATTGCCCTTTTCAAGTACCAAATATTGATAAGCTCTAGATGTCTTGGATTGTTTTTGCCCTAATCTGGTGGCCGAACAGATACATTCTGTTTTTACAGACTTGTGTATAGTACATACATATTTAATGCAATTTTATTGGCTTCCCATAAACCTAGTGGTCAACAACTGGCTGGAAATTCCGGTGGAATAAACCAATCTTTGTTGAAAATGTTCTATTAAGAAAAGTTCAACACTCTACTCTGCTGTTTTGACTTCCTCAATTATGAAAACAATTCCATGATGCTTTTATGACACTTTCTTTTCGGAACATATTTGCAGGCTTGTCAATTTCTTCGCATCATGACATTTTATTCTACTCAGCTTCCTGGTCCGAACTACCATTGTCGCGAGGTATATAGTTACTCAACTAAGTATTTGTCTTATTGCTCTTTTGCCATAAGGTGGTGCGTATTTTGTGGTTTTATTTGAGATACTTTGAGTTACCCAAATAATCTGTTCATATTTAAACTGATATTTGTTCTGCCCCACTTCAGGGTTCAAAGCTTGCCACGCTGCCTCGTCCGGACAATGCTTTAGAAGTTCTGTTAATAAGTGAGTAGTAATATCTTATTTTTCCTTTTGCCTTCACCTTGCTGATTCTGTGCAGTCATTTAGTTTTTCTTATTTGATTTTGTGAATGTTGCAGTTCCTCGGGGTGTGCTCTATGGTTGTGGTGATTTGATATTCTCATCGCATATGATATTCTCTTTAGTTTTTGTGCGCACATATCAAAAGTATGGTACACGGAGGTAATATTCAAACTTCACATTTATCAATATTTTAGTATAGTATGATTGCAAATCCATTCAGCTTGTTGGAATGATGGAAACTCGAATTCCCTTAAAGAGATGATGTTGACCGGGAAAGATTGGCTTCTTTTGAAAGAGATTTGGATTGAGATTTACTCTTCTCCCCACCCCCACCCCCCAAAACAAAAAGAAAAAGAAAAAGAAAAGAAGCTTCTCCAAGTAAAAGAACTATGCACTTGTTTGATCTTTGATGCATCTGACAGTTTAGTTACGAATTAATGGCAATGTTGAGCACTTTGAGACCATTTTCCTTATTACGTGTTCCATTTATGTAACATCATTGTTCGTATTGCATGTTCCATTTATGTAATTTTGCTCAGATGGGATGAGAAAATGCTTCTTATACCTGTAATATTTTAGTTGAATTTATTTCAAGGGAGTGTCTTGGTTGATGACGGTGCCATTGATGAAAAACTGATATTTTATTGTAAAGCTTAAGATTTACCATTGCTTGCACAATGAAGATTTATCTTCTTGACTCTGACCTTGTATAACTACCTTCAACGTTATGATTTTGCTGATTTGTCCTAGTTGTTTTCTCATATTCTTGTAGGTTTATCAAGCAGTGTGCTTGGTTAACTGTTGTGGCTCAGAGTTTGTTGATTATTGCATCCCGTAAGCATTACACAGTTGATGTCATTGTGGCCTGGTATGGATGTTTTTTTGAATTGCGGCCTTTACAGTTTGTTCAGTGAACAATCTCTCTATGTAGTTAAACAATTGGATTATGTTGCAGGTATACTGTTAACTTGGTGGTGTTCTTTATCGACCATAAATTACCAGGTTAGTATTGCCAGTTTAAGATTTATAAAGGCTTCTTGTTTGTCCATGCACATTGAAGTTCAAGCCTAATGTTGAGAGACGTTTCTTTACAGAGATGCCCGATCGTAGTCTTGCATTGTTGTTGCCATTGAGCAAAGATAGTCGGGTGAAAGAAGAAAACCACAAGCTATTAAATGGAAATTCTGGAGATCCTGCCGATAAGGTATAAATATCATTGCAGTCGCTTGCTTACTTTTTTCCCAAAAGGGAAAACTAAGTTTATTATTCTTTTGATTTTCCAAATTTGTCTTTAATAAATAAGCTAAAAATCAAGAAAAAGACTTTAGTTAATAAAATTAAGGGTGGTTATGGCAAATCTTTTTATTCTTAAAAAGTTGACTGTCAAATATGGTTTCTTTGAGCTAAACGGAGGGATCTTTACTCTAGAATTCTTATTGGGGCCTATAGCTCTTGTGAGTGTGCCTCTCTTTCTCTCTCTAGAAGCCTCGCCAAGGGGTCTGAAAATTGTCTTGGGATGTCTTAGAAGGAAGAAGGAAAAAAAAAAAAGCTTTCTAATACTAAAAGGAAATACATAAGGGTAATTATTGGACTGATTATTGTAAATGTTAAATCTGAAAAGTAAATTGTAGCTTTAGATATTTAGACTGGGAGTATGGAAACTTCTTACATATCTAAATGCTGGTTGTGTAGAGGTTGAGAACTCAAGTCAATGGCAAGGTCTTGGAAGATGGCAACACACTACACGCCGAGACAGTGAATGCTGTATAGCCAATGTGATTTAAGTCTTCGCTGCTGCAAGGACGACTAATCTTTAACACTGGTTCCGAGGAGTCGAAGACTGGTAAACTTGGAATTTGTAATGCTAGAACTTGGAATTTTGGGTTATGCTTTTTATTGTACCGAGGTCCTGCTGCTATGTTTTTAGAATGTCCAGCCTGTATTATGAAGTTTCAGTTTTTTTCTCAATTTTTAGCCTCTTGATTCCATCTTTGCTCTCTTGGCAATTGTTACATATTTTTCTTATTGGGGAAAAAATGTTAACATCCCAAAACCTTTGCTTGATTGGTAGAAATGCAGTAGTTGAACAAATGGATAATAGTTTTTACAACTTCGTAAATGGATCTGCGGTTGATGATGAAGTGGGGGCATAAAGTCTATGGCAATAATTGACATCTGTTTGTAGTTGGGTACTTGGGGGGTTTAAATGAGGAAGAAATGTAGCAAGTTGCAAAGTCGTAAGATACAAAAATGGAGACAGTTCCTAGTTGTTTAGGGTTTCAAATATGTGGACAGGACGAATGTTAGTACTGCAGATTTATACAACCAAGTGTTTTTATTCAATACTTTTTTGGCAAGTATAGGACCAGTTAGTTTACATTTAGGATTGTTATTGCACGGGCCTTTGCTTTTAATAACCCTGGTAACTTCCTGTGTATGTTCATTAACTTCATTTATATCATACTCCCTCCATCTCCAAAGATGATCCTCTTTGTTTTGTCCTCCAAAAATAATCTCATTTCTGAAAGATAAAATATTTTTAGTGCAATTAAAGAAGGTACAAACACGTAAAGTTGCAACCTTAAAAACTTGTACTCATACCTAGTTGCCCCTCATGTTCCAAGTGCCCCGATCGTGTTCCAGTGCATTGTTAGTCACCACTCACCAGTCAGTTTGTGCTCTAGTGCACTATCAGTTATTCATTTACCTTGGTATTGCTTTGTATTCATTTTTACATTGCTTTGGCTTAATTTGGTTGTTGGTTTTGTTGCTTTGGATCGCCATTTGTGAACATTGGTTTCTTCATTCTTGGGTATTGTGGACAGTAGGTTGGTTTAGCGGTGCACAAGGTAGTGAACTTAAGTGCCAATGAAATTTCAGGCCTCTTACGTTTGGTATCGAAGCCTAAGCCTAAGCTTGTGTTTGTTTATGTTGAGATTCTCTTTTGGCGGAACAAGTATTTTTTTGTGGTATATTTGATTTAGAGCTCGTTTGATATAATATTTTTAAAACGCAGATTATTTAAAATGATTAATTTTTTAAAACACTGTTTTTTTTTTTCTTCATAAACGTGTATGGAACATTACTTCAAAATACAATTTTTTTTCCTAACAACATTTTAAAATTTGTATTTTAAAAAAATAAATATAACTTTTTCTACCACAATATTAAAATGTTAAGTTAAAAAATAAGTTGCATTTTAATGAAAAGACAGAACTAATAAAAAGGCTCTTACCAAGTGTTTGATAACATTAGAAAGTTAAAAGGCTGAATACGTCTCATTGGTCTAAATCCATTAACAGCTAGGCCTAGCCTAAATGCTAGATGTTGAACAGTTAAGTTGGTGTGCCAACTGAATGTCAGTAATACTAGTACTATCTACAATAAACGTAATGTTCCTGTAATGACCCTCTAAATGCTGAATAGAAAAATATGGCAGTTGATATAATATAAAAAAATAAAAATAAAAATAAAATTAAAAGTTAAAATTAATATATTATATCAATTGTTATATCAGATGATACATCATTTAGTACAAAAAATTTAGTACTCTTTAGGTACACATAGCATTAAGGACGGAGGGAGTATTTTGTTTATTACGATTCTAAACAATTACTAATATAAATATTGGTATGGATAAAAATTAAACAATTACTCCAGGCAAAGAGTTCACTATAATATTTTGTGATGTTCCACTCAAAAAATTAATTTTCAAAATTATGCTTATAATGTCTATTACCTTTCATTAAACCCTTCAATTGTGTTGTAAGCATGTTAGTTTTACTTAAGTATTTTTACAATTATGACTAACTCCAATAATACTAATATATTTTTTGATTATTTAACTTTTTAAACCTAAATTTTTAGGTAGAACGGGAGGGAGTATATGTAATATTTTTAATTTTTATATAGTACAGTACTATTTTAAACACAATAAATACAAGCAATTAAATAAGGGTGGTATTGAATACTGTTCCCCATTTTATTGAACACCGCTCTTTTTTTGTGCAAAAGACTAAATTGTTCCTCAAGCCTTAGAAATGAAATTTTCACTCAAAATCACTCATATTTTCTCGTTCTATAGAAAAAAAATAGGGTAAAAATCATGAGTGCCAAGGCTTGAGCGTGGCACTCACTAGCACTGCACTCGTCTGCGGTGGCGGTGGTAGTAAGTTCCTCCTCCTACCAACGGTACTCGTGATTTTGACCTTTTTTTTTTTTTTTTTGAATTAAGCTAAAAACAAAATCAAGTGAAAATCATGAGTGCGGCCAGTAGGGGGTGACACTTACTAGCACTGCTGCTCGCGGGTTTCGAAAAGTTTTGAATTGCCCAGTATTCCACCAATTAGTAACCCAAGATTCCAGTAGTTTTTTTTTTTTTTTTTGGTGCAGGGCCTCGATGTGACATGAGTGCAAAAAGGGTTCGTGAATCCGTTTTCTTTTTAAAACGATGTTCTGTGATATTTAAGAACAGATCTTAACTTATCACTAACTTGTGTTTGCGATAATTTGAATAGGAAAGGTGATTTCACTATATTTCTGACGGACCTATGACAAAAATATTTTTTTATTACATTCATGAATACACCCAATATATATATATATATATATATATATATTTTCTTGTAGCAACTAAAATTAAAAATAACATTTGCAACAATAAAAAAGTTAAAAATTACGGTGAATTTGTACAATGAATAAACCAAATGTATGAACATTCACATTCATTTATTACTAACAAATATAGGCAAATTTGGATTGATAAATAGTAGTATGATCTTTACAAATGTATCCAACTGTGCTGCCACTACTGTTGTCATCTACAACATCATAACTTTGGTATAACTGCTACTATCATATCAACATTACTCTGAAAATACGAGAAGGGCATAAAGATCATCAGTTAATTTCTGTGAAGATCTCAACATTTGTCAACCGAATTCTTCTTCTCCAAGGTTAACCTAAATACTCGAAGAAAACCACCCTTCAGAAGATTTATTCAGATACATTTTTCCAAACAAACAAATTATATATGAATGTTTGATCTTTACAGTATCTTGATTGTTATGTGTTTTAAGTATGGAAACTGATTGTTTTCATAACGATTTGTTCTTTATTCTCTTTTTGCCTTTTTTATGTCTTTTATATATATATATATATATATATATATATATATATATTTGAGGTAGTATTCAATGGTTATATATTTGAACATATGAGCTGTAATACAGCTTGAATTGCTTACCATTTGCCCTGTCTTCCTTTCATGTGCATTCTTGTTGATACACACATGACAGCAAATTGGTCCCATACTTTTGTTCTTCTTAATGCAAAGAGTAGATAAGTAAATCCTCCATTGGAAAATGAAAAAGGGCTATATTAACCGTTGTAGAAATTTGTATTAGTTAGGAGAAATGTTCATGTACAATTATTAATATCTTTTAATTGATATTATTATCATATATTATTGCCTTAGTAACCGTTTTTATGAAAATCGAATAAGACTCTTTGTGTTAGGGTCTGCTATTAGAAGAAGTTCTTCTCTATTTCATTTTGAAGAAGGCTATAGCAAGTAGTATTAAGGGTATATACATATAGTTATATCCCTCTCTATGTATTAATTATAGTTTTAATTAAGGTATAAATGAGATTGTATTTACTAATTATTAGTAGAAGACTAATTGATATTCTATATTTTTCCTTAATTATTTGTAGTGTACATTGGTAGAATAAAAGTCCTAGGACAATTACTCTTGGTCATTGTGCATTATCTATTCGAAGAGAGTTTCATTCTGTGTAATTAGAGCATAGCTATAGGTATTAAGCATAATTGTTACTCATAATATTTGTTAATACCGGTGGCAAAAAACACTACTGGAAAAACGAGATTTCCGTGGCTAATCCATATTAGCGACGGACGTCTGTAGATAAAAAAAGACGCTGATTTTAGACGGGACCATTTCCATCGCTAAATTAGTGATGGAAATTACTAACGGCAATAAACCGTCGTTAATAATTTGACGGAAATTTTCGTGACTAATAGAAACGGAATATTCCGTGTCTAATTTTCGTCGCTAATTAAAAATAATAAAATAATAAAAAATTATTATTTTTTTGTACTTGATTTAAACAAATAACACGATATTAATAAAAACACTCCAAAAATTAAAACATACCACAAATCAATACAAATTAATTATAAAATTACCACAAATTAATTATAAAATTATTACATAAATTAAAATTGTTAAAATAAGTGTCAACAAATAAATTGTTTAAACTAATCGTCATGAAATAAATTTCGGGAACGAGAATGATCAGGAGATGGGTGATACATACATGCTTGACTAAATAAATCGGTCTAGGGTGGCCTACATCTGGGACAAGGACTGTCGGGTGTTAGCAAGCTCGTTTCGAGTTTGAGCGAGATCGATCTCCAACCTCGAAATGACTCTCTCCTGGTCAACGTTCGGCTGGGCCTTAGTTCGAGCTGTCGATCCAGAAGCACGCGGAGCGATGGTTGAAACGTGCGAGGATCCCCTGTGTGCACAACCTTATATTCCTAACTTCGGCAGCAAAGTCAGGATAAGTTGTATCAAAAGTGTTTCCATGCTTCCTCGTCAGACGGATGAGTCAACACGCCCTGTTCACGTGGACTTTCCTTATGCCAACGCATAGCTTCTAAATTAGCTTTGGACGCATAGAGCCGTTGCAATCTCGGAATAAAAGGCAAGTAACGCAACTGTTTATATGGTACATTTTTCTTGTGTTTCAAACTACCCCTACGCTTTGGCCTATATCTGCTTTCCCCACACACTAAACACACAGTCAAGTTTGAATTTTCCTTAGAGAAAAGTATGCAATCATTCTTACATGCATCGATCTTCTCGTACCCTAGCCCGATATGCCCCACCAATTTCTTTGTCTTGTAAAAATTCTTGACCAACTTATTCCCCTTGGGCAACCACCCCTTAACTGCTTTCATAATACGAATATACGTGGACTGACTAATATTGCAATCAGCCTTGATGTTTAAGATCTCAGCAACAGCCTCCAACATCGTTTTCTCTAAACCAGGATAAAGCTTCTCTTTTGTGGAGTCCATAGCAACAATAAACTTCTATAGCTGCAGGATTTGGTTCTTGTCAAGCGTTTTTCGACCAGTCAAATTCAGGACCAGCTGCATCCCTAACCATATCTTCTATACCCTGTATTGGTTCTTCGTCAACATTCATAAGATCGGGTTCAGCTGCTGCTTCAGTTTCGACTACAGGATCATGATTCTTTTGCCCTCCACAAGAGCCAACGTTTGTCTGTGCTACGACTATCTCGCCATGAGCAATCCATCGCTTATACCCGGGTAGAAATCTGTGTTTCAGAAGGTGTTTCTTGGTAACTACTACATGTAGGAACTTCTTATTACGACATTTGACACACGGATACCGAATTTTGTCATCATTCATATATCGGGGTCAGGATGTAGCAAACTCAATAAAAGTCTTCAAACCTCTTATGAACTCATCTGTAATACCCTCTCGATTCGACAACCTCCGATTATCCATCCAACTACGATCGTCAATAGACATCACTTTTACATTTGTAACTATATATTAAACGCATAACCCCAATTTTTTAATCCTAACTGACTTCATCCGACCCATTTGTTGGTGATACATCAAAGATAAATTATACGTATGAACGATGTTTCGACGGAATTGGCAAGTCGTTTGATTTCGGGTTAGACTTCTATCCCATTCAAATTAAAACCCACGATTGTATGTCTTGTAATTCTATTATTGTCTACATGCTTTGTATTTAATACCCGAGAAATTTCGGTAGCACCTCCTCATGGCTCTCCAAGTGCACGACCTAAACATTTGGGTCATTACAACCCACATTTACTATACACCCAAAGAACAATAGGAAATGCAATCAAAATATCTCAAATATTAAATACATTGCCAATTATAGTAGACAACAAAG
The DNA here is from genome assembly GCA_016624345.1 of Platycodon grandiflorus. NCBI lineage: Eukaryota > Viridiplantae > Streptophyta > Magnoliopsida > Asterales > Campanulaceae > Platycodon > Platycodon grandiflorus. The sequence goes on along the minus strand of CM028363.1, from coordinate 63,894,526 downwards.
TTTTACAAGTACACACACCGTGAGTTTCTAAACTGTCCAAACGGACAATTCAAAAACCAATAGTACACGTTGACCGCAACACGAACAAAAAGTTCGTGTTGACCACAACACCTACTAAAGGTTCTCGAACGGGTTTCTAAGTTTATTTCCTAAAACTACATATAAAGGAGAGTGTAACATTTGGAAATGTTTGACGTCAAGCATTTGAAAAACTAATTGAATAAAGGGCCAAATCTAAACACAAATTGACTCTTCCCCCTCTTTGGCCCTTTTATTCAAGAACAACTCCCTCCACGACAGCCCGTTAAAGTTTTAAGTGTCTCAACATTTATAAAAAACTGCTACTTTCTTATACTCTATCTCTGTCGAGACTGACTCAATTATAAGCTACAAATTATGTTTCAAACACTGACATGTCTCCTATTTTTTAGGATAACTAGAAGGAACAATGATTTCTACCTTTGTTACAGAGGAATTCAGTGTCGTTGCTCATATTGAACTCCCAAAACCCTTACTACACCTTAAGGAGGTGGAGATTCTGCTCCACATCGTAAAGATAGAAGAAGGGTGTTAGGTGTTCAAAACGACCAACAACATTTAATTCTTTTACAACAAAAATAGAAACTATCATTTCTCCTCGTAATCATCAAATAAGAGATATGTCCGAGTCTAAATAAAAAGTTGTAGCTAAAAATAAAGGGAATCTCAATAGAGAGAAAATAGATAGTAGCACCTTGAGACATCTAAAACTTTGACGGGGGTGGTAGAGGGAGTCATTCTAGAAAAAAAAAAAAAGGGTTAAGGAGTGGGAAGAGTCAATTTGTGTTTAGATTTGGCCTCTTAATTTCTATTGTTTCCCTAAGCTCGTCACACTGTGACGGAAGAGATTCCAACTTTAGGGTTGAGAATATTTTACCAATTTGATGATGATTTGGAAACAAGAGTTCCCATTTATTAGAAGTTAATCTTACCCTCGTCACATTATTGTGACACGGGTAGATCAAGTGACACGAAACAAATCATCGGTGTTAGTGCTTAGAGTTAGTGTCTAGGTTTTAGGGTTTAGAGTTTAGGGTTTAAGGTTAGAGTTAGGGATTATGGTTAGTGTAATGGTTTAGGGATAGGCTTAGGTTTAAGTGTTTATCTAGGTTTTAAGGTTTAGGTTTGATGGTTTAGGGTTAATTATAGTTTAGGGTTATAGTTAGGGATTAGGGCTAGAGTTAGGGTTTAGGGTTAAAGTTAAGGTTTAAGGTATAGGGTTTAGAGTTAGAGTTAGGGTTTAGGTTTAGGTTTAGGGTTTTAAGATTTTAGGGTATGAGTTTAGGTTTAGACAAAATTTATTGAGTTTAGGATTAATTAGGGTTAGGGTTTAGATAGGGTTACAGTTTGTTTAGGGTTTAAGATTTAAAGTTATAGGGTATACAATTTAAAATTTAGAGTTTAGATAGGCTAACTCAACCAAACAATCTTGATCACTATGTAACTAATGATCAAATCCATAAATAATTGAACTAACTTAGCTAGTAGTGTTAGTCTTATTTATTCACAAGTGCAAGTCTTTGTTAAACTAATTTTGTTCGCATACACGCTTATTCGATCTTTTTATTTTCTTATGATAAACTAAGATACCAAACATGGCCTCCCAAATAAATTGCATACAAATTTAATACACTAAGGCATTTATAACATAAAACTAGCATACAAATTACAAAAATAATATAAATATCACAACTAAATCATAACTAACATAAAAATAACATAATTATCTCAACAAAATTTTATAGAATAGCACACAAATTAAAATACAAATATTAAAAAAAAAAGCATACATACAAATAACATAATCAAATAATACAGATTTTTAAAATAAATTTACAAAATATCAAACAAATTAACTTAAAATAATAAAAATTAGAATTAAAAGCATACAAATTATTAAACTAACTTAAAATTAACAAATACAATATCACAAAAAAATGGTAAAAATTATTGTTAATGGGAGAGAGGGGGCGGGCGGCAGTGGTGGTAGATGGTGTGGACAAACCAATCTGTTAAGAGAGAGAGAGAGAGAGAGAGAGAGAGAGAGAGAGAGATTAGAATTAAAAAAAAAGGGAAAAAAGAGGGTTTATCGGAGATACTTACCGGTGGTTTACAACGGTGGTGACGGCAGACAATGGAGGGGGCGGCGGCGACAGTGGTGGTGGATAGTGTCTGGCCGGAGAGAGGGAGAGATTGTATAGAGAGAGGGTATAGGTGAGGGTGAGAGAGAGAGAGAGTTATATGAGAAAAAGGAGGAGAGTAATCTGAGAAAAAAGAGGTAGCAGCGGCAGTGGAGCGGCGTTGGCAGAGGCATTGGAGCGGTGGTGGCAGAGGTGGGGGCCAGCTATGGTGGTTGGTGATTGCTGTGGCCTGAGATAGAAAGGGAAAGAGAATAATCTGAGAGAGAGGGAGAAAAATTCATTTTGGGAAAGGGGGGGGAAGAGGAGAAGGGGACCTGGGGAAGGAGGAAAGGGGGTTTGACTGGGGTGAAATCGAGGGACATTAACGACGGAATCCATTATTTAGTGACGGAACCTCCGTCTCTAATATTTCCCCATTTTTGCCTCGGTTTTTAGCGACGGATAAAAGGAATGTTCTTCGAATATTTCTTCATTTAGCGACGGAAGTAATTCCGTCGCTAATTCAAAAGCTCGCTAATTTATCTATGGAAACCGTCATTAATTTTATGATTCCGTCGCTAATTAGTGACGAAAATTTTTGTCCCTAATAATTTCGTCACTAATACGCGTGTCTCTAGTAGTGATATATATATATATATATATATATATATTTCCTTTGATTAGCTTGCAGCCTCTGTAAATAGTAAACAATTACACTCTCCTAATTAGATCAAATTCAATTAATCCATCCTAAAGTCTAATAACACACTCATTCAAACATGTGACACGCCATGAATGTTCGGCCAAGTTGTATTTTAATTAATTATCAAGATATTTATTTTTGTGTAAATTTTGAGCTATGTAAAGGGGGGAGGGGTTTGCTTAAGAGCATAACAAAAAAAACCATTTTGTAGTACGTAAAGATATGGGGTCTAGCATGGCCTCTCTTATTATAGCTCTCCTAGTGGTCATTGTGTCTCTCTCCAGCTTCCCTTTGGAAACCATTGATCCTAATAAATATATTTACTCTTCTCCTACACCACCACCCAAGCCCCACCTCCACCACCACTGGTATATAATTCTCCACTACAGGCTGAACTGAAGTGCTCTCTTGCACTTTCTCTGAAATCGGAACCTCTAACTCCACCTGTTCACTGACACTGTGATCTCTACCTATATCAATTTTCTCAACTGATTCCTTCTTCGAACGAAGCATGAATTTCTCATTAAACTTGATATCTCTGCTGATCACAAATTTGGGTAAACCAGGTTAAAGACACCATAATCTATAACCTTCCACCACATTTGCATAACTTAGGAAAATGCATTTATGTGATCTACGCTCGAGACCATTATTAACATGGGCATACGCAGGACAACCAACTATTTTCAAACCAGAATAATCAGCAGGCGTACCAGACCATACCTCAATAGGGGTTTTCAGTCCAATAGGAACTGAGGGAGATCTATTCACCAAATAACAAGCCAATTTAACAGTTTAAGCCCAAAAATCTTTAGACAAGTTAGAATTATCGAGCATACAACGGGCTCTCTCCAATAGAGTCCTGTTCATCCGTTTTGCGACCCCATTCTGTTGTGGTGTTCTTCTAACAGTGTGGTGTCTCACTATGACTGAATTAGCGCAAAACTCATTGAACTGACCCTCACAAAATTCCAACCCATTATTTGTTTTGAAATGCTTGATCTTCTTGCTTGTTTGATTCTCAACAAGTAAATTTCTTGAAGGTTGGAAAAACATCATTCTTGTGCTTCAAAAAATTCACTCAAACATATCTCGAATAGTCATCTATAAACGTCATAAAATATCGGGAACCTCCTTTGGACGGCTTAGTCGAGGGACCCCAAAGATCAGAATGGATATAATCCAATGTGCCCTTTGTTCTGTGAATAGCCGTTGTAAATTTATCCTACTTTGCTTACCATAAACACAATGCTCACAAAAGTCAAGCTTCCCTGTTTGATGATCTTTCAACAAACCTTGTTTACTTAAAATAGACATCCCTACCTCACTCATATGCCCAAGCCGCATATGCCACAAATGAGTGCTATCTGAATCTGGATCTGATGAAGAACCTATAAAAACTAATGCAGCACCAACTACGCTGAAGAAAATAGAGACTATAGCCAATTTTCCACGAATCACAATAAGAGAACCACTAGATACTCTCAAAACTCCACCTTTACCTGTGTACTTACAACTGAGTGAATCAAGAGCACCCAAAGAGATAAGATTTTTCTTTAAATCTGGCACGTACCGCACATTAGTCAAAGTCCTAACAATACTATCATGCATCTTAATTTGAATTATTCCTATCCCAACTACCTTATAGAACATATTGTTTCCCATAAAACAACCCCACCATTAATTGACTGATAGGAAGAGAACCAATCCTTGTTAGGACATATATGATAAGAGCAATCCAAATCAAGAACCCAACTGTCATAGGATGACCAAATTGATACTGAGAGGATGTCTACAACACTGTTAGAAGTTTCCTCAACAAAACTAGCAGAATGACTAGTGGTTGAGGAATCAACAAACTTTTTCTTTCCTTTGAGCTTCAGACATTTATCTTTCCAGTGGCCTTCTTCCTTACAATAGTTACATTCATTTTTCCTGGTCCTAGATTTAAATCTAGACTTGCCTCTATTTTTGTTCGAGCCTTTATCACTTATTGTACTTTTAACAACCGAACCATCAGCCTGATTGTTATCCATATTTCCAAAAGCTTTTTTCTTCAACTCTTTAGAGTTCAACGATGTTTTCACATCCTCCATGGAAAGAGTGTCTCGGCCATATAGCATAGTATCAACAAAATGGTCCAACGAATGAGGTAAAGAACATAACAAAATCAAGGCTTTGTCTTCATCATCAATTTTGACATCAATATTTTTCAAAGACATAATAATTTTATCAAAATTACTAAAATAATCTTTAACGGGTGTACCTTCTCTCATATGAAGAGTATAGAGCTGTTGCTTCAAATAAAGTCGATTTGTCAACTACTTCGTCATATACAAAGCTTCCAATTTGAGCCACAAACCTGCTGGTGACAACAAGTCATCTTTTTGTTTATTCGACAATTTCGCAAACAAAGCATCCTTACCCTTTAATGCCTTAAGCAATCCTTGCTGAACCAACGAAGCATGCATTTTTATGCGCCAAAGTCCAAAATCATTCTTGCCATCAATTTTTTCAATATTGTACTTTGCCGACGCCATCATTAATAACCAAAATTCAATCAAACAAATAACCGCAAATCTCAACAGACCCGAACGAACCAAAAGCTCTGATACTAGTTTGTTAAAATTGCTGTCCCAGACGATTGAAATTATGTAACAAAATAACGATCGAAAATAGTGTGGAAATAAAGTAGATAAAAATTTACGGGGTTCGGGAAATTACCTACGTCCATAGGCGGAGGCGGCAAAGGTTTTTACTAATCAAACGGAGATACAAATTACAGTAGTTGTGGCTTAACAAATACCCAAAACCTAAAACCCAAAACCCAAACCCAAACCCAACGAGAACTCGCAAATTCGGTTTTGGCTATGGAGATTTCTCTCTCACACAATTCGGCACACTGTCTCAAACTTGAAAAGGGTCAAGCCCTTTTATAATTGTAACTAGACCAATCCAAGTTGGTTTAGGATTCTAATTACCACGAGGACTGAAAAAAACCGGACAACCAAAGGAATTTATTCCTTTAATCAAGTGGACTCCACCACAAAGGGTCTGTTTGATTTAGCTGATGAGTAATGACTTATGACTGATGACTTATAGCTGATAAGTTATGACTGATTGGTGCTGTTTGATTTAACTTTTTAAAGTGCTGATGAGTTGTCTTAAATTAGTGTTACTGTTTGATTGAGAAGCTGAAAAAGTACTAAATTTAAATATAAGACTAAAATACCCTCATCATTAAATATTTTTTGCATTATTATTATTATTATTTATTTATTATTAATATATAAATATATTATTAACATTTATTTTTATTTTTATTATTATCATTATTCATTATTATTATATTTATTAAAATTATTATGTATTAATATTATTATTTATTATTATAAATTTATTAATAATATTATTAAAATTAAAATTATTATTATTATTTATTAAAATTATTATGTATTATTTTATTGTTATTACTATTATTATAATTTATTATTATTATTTTTATTATTATTTATTATAATACTTATGAGTATTATTTATTCTTATTATTATTTGTTATTAATATTATATTTATTATTATTATTTACTACTATTATTATCATTAATTATTAATATTATTATTTATTATTATTATTATCATTATATTTATTATTATTATTTATAATAATAATAATTCTTTATTTATTTTATTATTTTTATTTTTATTATTATTAGGGGTAATTTTGAAATATAGAAAGTTTTACTAAAAAATATGACTTACTTGTTTTTGAAAAGTAGAAATAAGCACCATACCTAATGCTTATAACTTATAACATCACATGTACTTTAAGTGGCTTGTACATGACTTATGACTTATCTCCCCATAAGTCAAAGCAAATGCTTCAAAAACAACTTATGGTAAGTCATAAGCAATAAGCAGCTGTCCATAAGTCAATTATATAAAGGATTTCATAGTGTAATCCCATTTGGCCAACTCCATGATAATACCATACACCATATTAAAATTCATGCCACAAAACAACAATAACGATTTGTTCTTTATTCTCTTTTTGCCTTTTTTATGTATATATATATATATATATATATATATATATATATGGGCTGTAATACAGCTTGAATTGCTTACCATTTGCCCTGTCTTCCTTTCATGTGCATTTTTGTTGATACACACATGACAGCAAATTGGTCCCATACTTTTGTTCTTCTTATATGTGTTCAATTCTAGCTACGATAAAACCTTTGATGCCCCACCTGCATGACTTATGACTAAAAGGCCTCATGCAGCATGCTGGCTACAAAAGTCAGTACTCAATTACATACACAGAAAATATACAAAATAAATAAATAAAAAAAATTTCTAGTAATTGCCGAGTTTGTTTTGCTAACTATTTATCCGAGGTTGATTATTCTTGTAACTAACATTTATGAGTTAATTTTTAAATGAAGGACCAATTAAACTTACTCGAGAAGGTGGATTTAGTTAATATTACCACTAACTAACGGATCAGATCACCTTACAGCCAAACCATATATATATATATATATATATATATATATATATATATATATATATATAGAGAGAGAGAGAGAGAGAGAGAGAGAGAGAGAGAGAGAGAGAGAGAGAGAGATCAGATATAGCATGTTAATGTCTGAAATGGGGAGTGATGTACTATCATTATTAAGGGTATATGTCTGCATAACTACTGCCTTTCCCTTTTGCATGTTCTTTTTTGCCTCACAAAAAGGGTTGTTCCCTCTGAAGTCTAACCCTTGCATGAGGTGGGAGAGTGTGGTACTAATAATGAAACACTACTCTCTCTTTTCACACACACACACACACACACATATTTAAAGGGTTGTTTGGTTAGGGCTTTTAGTAGCATCCTTGGTGGAGTGATGATCACTGTACATGTCAATGTTTTATATTCCCCATAATCTTGGGCTAGATCATATCTCCAAATTAACAATGTATATTCGGATGATAAGTAATTAATTCATTCATTTGTTGAAGGGTTTGATCTTTTTCCATCATTACAGCTACGTATAGTCTTTTCCCACATCTCATTCTTGTGTTGTTTAAGGTCATGTAAGCATATCCAACAACTTCTATCAATAAATTCGACGACAGGGTTATGTCCTTAACATACTTGTTAAGATCGAATACGCTTCTAGACAAAAATACGCATAATTAAAAATATCCATTCATTTATGGAAAATTGTCTGCATAGATAGATTAAATGATGTTTCTAATTATATACAAATATTTCTATAAGAGTATTCTTTAGTAGTTCCCTTCTCCAATTCGATAATCTGAATTTAAGGTTAACGAAAGCTAACAAGTGTTCCATAAACATTTGTTAAGCATGCTCAAGATAGAGTATTTTTTTTCTTTAAAATAAAAAAGCAAAATATTTCATCATTTTCACAAGTTTCAATGCTAATATATAGCAAGACACATAACTTTCTAAGTGTTTAAAAGTGCGTCAAACAAATACGCGTTAGTGAAATTGTATAACACAAGGAGAAGTTCGTGATCAAATAATGACATGTATCGGTAGTTTTGTTTGTTCTTCTGGTAATATGATCGCCTTGACCCGTTAAATTGTATGGGTAGATAGTGTGTTCAACAACTTCAAATTCTATAAGAAGTGATAACATTCGCAACAACGATTATCTGGAATCTCCTCCATAATGAAAATTATTTCAAATAAGCCATTAGAAAATTATTGGACAATGTAGACACCATGGTAAGTTATTTTGACTCTTGTTTAATTAGCTCAGTAATTAATTAGACAAAAATGAAAACAAAGCCTTAGCCCATTTTTCACGGATCTTGCCAACGGATAAACCTCTCTCCAAAAAGGAAAACATCAAATTTAAGGGCCCTCTCGCGCATGATCAAAAAGGTGAAAAGTTAGTGAAAAAGTAGTACGTACTTCATATTTACTAGATTTTTTATTTTATTATTTTTTTAGTTTGGGTGGTAAAATGGTGTTTTCGAGTTAGTTTTCTGCACACTTGAATTTAATGCACTAACTTTCCTTGAACGCAAAGACGCGTCCCAAAGCTTGACATATGCGTTTGAAATATTGTCCACAGGTAGGGGTGTTCAGTATTTGGTTTCATCCGAAAACCAAACTGAAAAACCGATCATCCGAACCGAATAAACCGAAACCGAATTTGAATTTGGTTTTTGGTTTGGTTTGGTTGGCAAAACCGAATTCTAATATGGTTTTTGGTTTGGTTTTGGTTTTGCCTTTTAAACCGAAAACCAAACCGAAAACCGAATTAGAAAAAATATAATAAAATTAAATATATTATTATTAGTTATATAAATAATTATTAGTTATATAAAGTTTGAACAATGTAATTCATTGTTTCTTTTTCAATATGTTTTTTTGATATTTGTTGGTTTATTTAAATGTTCTTGTAATGAGTCGCAGAAATAACACAAGTGACAACTCAAACAAATTTTATAGATGTTTAGTGACAAAAGAGGCCAACTAATGTGTGGAATCCAAGACTTTCTTCAAGTTCGAGTGACTAAGTATATGTAATCTTACATTTTTAGGGATATTATATAATTTTGTTAAAATTTTAATCTTTGTTTTGGATTTTTTTAAATGATAAATATTTAAACTTTGAATTGAATTGTAGTTTTAACATTTGTTTGGTTAAAACCGAAAACCGAACCGAACCAAACCGAAAACCGAATTCGAATTTGGTTTGGTTTCTTGGTTTTTTATTTGGTTTGGTTTGGTTTTTGGTTTTAAGGTTGAAATAACAAAAACCGAACAAACCGAACCGAACAACCCGAACAACCCGAAAACCGAACCGATGAACACCCCTATCCACAGGGTAATGCTATGATATTTAAAGAATATTAAATTTTTTTCATCAAAAAATGTATTTAAGTATCCATAATATTACTCTTGTCAATATTACGCTGTTAACTTACCATTGTGATGAAATTAAAATATTGGAAATGGTCTGGAAGTCATTGATTAAGTCTTGAACTATTCCATTAATCCAGATATTTGGACAATAATAATAATAATATAAGCAGATCAGGTGGGGGTTGTTGTTGAAAGAAAATCAAAAAATTCAACCAAAAAAAACATTATTAAAGCAATATCTGGTTATATTAATGGAACATTTGATAAATCCATCCATTTGCATCATCGTCTATGGAAATGGTCCAAGTTTTCAAATTCTTCAATTCCTACGTACCCTATCTAGAAAAATAAAGAATAATAAACTGCAATAAACATAAAAGAAAAAAGAGTTTCCCATTATCAAGATTGAAGATGAACTGGAGCAATCTAAAATACTAACAAATATGAGTTCATTTTTTAAGCACAAGGTGGTTTCATAACAACATGCTTAAAACAAAGGGGTAAGATGCATTTTTGCAGAATACTAAAAATATCTAGAGAGAGAGAGAGAGAGAGAGAGAGAGAGCACAGAAGGGAATTAATGATGAGGAGGTTGAAACGCAGAAAGGCAGACAGATTACATGCCAGTAAGAGAGGAAGAGAAAAAGAGTAGAGAGAGAGATCGAGTGAAAAAATTATGCTTATAGTTTTTAATTTTATATTCCATCGTTCTGGTAAAGAGTTTGTTTTTTTTTTTTAAAATTTATATATGGTTAAATTAAATTAAAATTTTATATATTTTATTTATATTTTAAAAAATAAAGTTTTATTAATTAAAAAGTACATTAACAATATTATGGATTATAATTTTTATAACTATATAAAAATAAATAAATTTATATAAATTATCAATCAAATTTTAATTAAGTTGACTAAAAAAGGTCAAAAATGAACTCTTATCTAAAATGGAAGGAGTTACCAATATAACTACGTTAACTTACATTTAAATTTTTTGTAATTACAATTAATTATAATAATATTTTTTTAAAAAATAAATTACTTAAGTAAAATGGAGTACACAGGTTTTGTCGATAAAAGGATTCATTTGGGCAGCTTGAGTACACTTCAGTGTATTTTCTCACTGTCAGGCCATGAACCTATATATTTTAGAACTAATTAACGCTAAAACAATAAAATTAATTTACAGATTAATTTACAATAATAATTAAAGTATTGTACGGTATAATTATCGATGCATAAAATCTAAGAACCAGCTCTGAGCTCTACCCTTTTTCAAAATCAATTCTTGAAGGGTGTTGCTCAACCGTTTTTCCTTTTAGAAATATTTTTTAAGTGCTAGATCACAAAAATCAAAAAGTGAATCGCCAACAAACTCACTCAGCTATTACCCAAATTAACCCTCCACCTCCAGCTATATAATACTGTTGCAAGTGCTAGAACCAAAAATAAATAAATGAATAATAATAATAATAATCTTCCATAAAATGTACTAACCAGCTCTGAGCTCTGTCTCCTTCAGTTACTCAACAATTCAACACGACGCCGTCTGATCCCCTTGATCTTCATTCTCTCTCTCTCTCTCTCTCTCTCTCTCTCTCTCTCTCTCTCTCTCTCATCTCCAATGGGTGCTGGTTGCTCTAATTTCTCCATCTGCTGGTGGCACTCTCACCTCAAACACTCCGTTCTCGAACCTTCCGATCTCGGCAAGCTCCATCTCTCCTTGTATTTATGCAATGTGTGTGTGTGTGTTTTTTTATGGGTATGAGTTGAGTGTTTGTGAAAATGTTTTGACAGAGAATGGGGACAAAAACGCGTTGCCCAACTTTAGAGAATTTAGCTACGAGGAGCTGAAAGCTGCGACCAACGGTTTCGCTACGGATAACATAGTATCGGAGCACGGAGAGAAAGCTCCGAACGTTGTTTACAGAGGTAGAGTAGACGGCAATAGGTGGATTGCCGTTAAGCGCTTCAACAAGTCTGCTTGGCCTGATTCTCGCCAGTTCACTGTACGTATAATTAATTAGTCTCAGTTCAAATACTTGTTTTTAGTGCTCAATGCAGCTTATTTTGGACTTGATAAATTAGTGTGCTTCTATAAGAGTACACTATATTTTCGTAAGCGAAAGACATGATAGATTTATATTTGAAATGCTTTATTTTTGTTTTAGCGTATAAACTATGTACGTATCAAAAATAAACTCAAAATGATAACCATTGTAAACTACGTGAAAATAAACTCAAAATGATAACCATTGTAAACTACGTGATGATAACCATGAACCACAATTGTAATATGTTTGAAAAACAAGTAAAATGTATCAAATCTTAAATTCATTCGAGGGAAATTGTTGGAGTTGATTTGAAAAATTCCAACCAGGACTCTTGTTATGAGATGGAGGGATGATCATTTTGAATGAGAAGGATGGGACACACTATTTTTGTCACAAGGGTGGCTGTGGCCTTACTATGTACAGTATATGGATTAGATTTGGTAACCAAGTGGACACGCTATTTTTGTGTAGAAAATAGATTGAGAGTTATTTTTGGGTTATCATTTGGTAACCAATTATAGATTAGGAATGATCTAAATCATACCATAGAAGTAGGGACTCTTACTTGTATATAAGTGGTACTGATTCATTGAATTAATCATTAAGGAAAATTCTTCAATGTCTTTCTCATCTTCCGCTGTAATCTCTAACATGGTATCAGAGCCTAAAATCGTTCTCTAGGGCGTATACCATCTTTCTTTCTTTCTTTCTCCGGCTGAGCATCATGACCCCTGAATTAACACAAGGGTCTGTTAATACTGGCCAAACCCAAAATGTTTCCCCAGCCAATTCTCTCCCCATCTTCTATAATCCTACTGCAATCATGGGCCAAACGTACCTTACAAAGGAAAATTACGTTAATTGGAGTACCTTGTTCAAAACCCTTCTTCGAACCCATAATCTTCTCTTCGTAATTGACCCAAAACAACCGGCTGCTACGCTTGCCGACGGCTCTGCAAACCCACAACATGGAACATGGAAAGCGGCCACCGATCTGGTATGTGGCTGGATTAAGGGCACGGTAACCCCTGCCGTTCAACCCTATCTCAATTCCAGTGAGACGGCACCGGAAGCTTGGGCTGTTCTAGCAAAACGATTTGGGGCCACTTCGGCACTTCAAATCGAAACATTGAAAGAGAAACTCCATGATCTGAAAAAGCCGTCTGATACATCAATTGCGGACTACCTCCTTCGTGCATCTCAAATTGCCGACGCTCTCACTGCCGCCGGCGACCCAGTTAATGAACCTGTTCTTATTCAGCGTGTATGTGGAGGTCTAGGTCAGGAGTATAAAGAATTTTTGACATCATTAGCCACGGCTCACGTTCGTAATCCTCTCACCATGGACATTGTGTCGGATCTACTACTTAAGGAAGAAATGCTCCTTCAGAAATTTGCGACTCCGGTGGTTCAAACCACGGCTCTTCTTGCGGCGAACCCTCCTCCATCTTCACCTTCCATGGCTCACGGTGCAGGTAACAGCAGTGGCAGTGGTGGTCAAAATCAGAGTAGTGGGCAGTATAGGGGAGGTCGGAATGTGAGGAACAAACATCAGGGAAATCGACACCAAGGTGGTAATAATGGAGGATATAGGGGGAATGGAAACAATAACAATGGTAATTGGGGCAATGGGAACTGGAACCCCAACTTTTCCAATTTTTCTCCTCCTGGTCGTATGAATGGGAACAATAATAGGGGTCACAGAGGTGGGTCAACAGCTCGTGGGGGTCAATAGTGGGCTGGTATACTTCCATCTCCATCTATTACTTGTCAGTGGTGCAATCGAGTTGGACATGCTGCTCGGGACTGTCGAGAGTGTCAGCCAAATTCTGCGTATATGGCTTACTCTGACCCGTACATTCTTGATTCGGGAGCCACGAATCATATGACTCCAGATCCATCATCCTTCTCCGACTCTTATCCGTACTCAGGTAAAGATGCAGTTACTATTGGTAATGGCTCTAAGTTAACTATTTCACGCATTGGTAGTTCTTCCATTTCTGTTAATAATCGTCATTTTAATCTTCATAATGTTCTATACGTTCCACGCATTCATAAACCTTTATTATCTATTCGTCAATTTTTTAAGGATAATAACAGTTTTTTTGAACTTGACTCGTGTGGTTTCCGTGTAAAGGACAATCGAACGAAGGAGACTGTCATTACTGGTAGTAACTCTGATGGCTTATAAAAGCTTTCTTTCAACTCCAAGTCGCAAAATAATCCCGTCGCTCTTCTTGGTGAACGCTCGAGTCAGGAAATTTGGCATGCCCGCTTGGGTCACCCATCAACTCCTATTTTGAAAATTTTATGTCGTCAGTCTAATTTGCCTTTGAGTCATAAAATCAATGAACAACAATGTTATCATTGGTGTCCTTTAGGTAAGTCTAGCAAGTTATCGTTTTCTCCCAGAACATTTAATGCTTTGAATTCATTAGATATGCTACATTTGGATGTTTGGGGTCCCGCCCCCGTTTCTTCTATGAATGGTTTTCGTTTTTATTTATCTATAGTTGATGACTACTCTTGTTTTGTATGGCTTTTTCCTATGACACATAAATCTGATGTTACTCAAATTTTTACTACTTTTAAAACACAGATTGAAAATCAATTGTCACGTCGCATTTCTGCCATACATACTGTCAAAACTGTACAAACTGATGGGGGCGAATTTACTAGTCGGGTTTTTACCTCCTTTCTCAAGAAGGAAGGTATTCAACACCAAATGACGCGTCCCTATACACCTCAACAAAATGGTGTAGTCGAGCGTAAACACCGGCATATTGTCGAAATGGGTTTGTGTCTTATGGCTAAAGCTAAAGTCCCCTATAAATTTTGGCTTGAATCTTTTAATACGGCTGTTTATCTTATAAACAGACTTCCCATGCGTCAACATAAATTCTTGTCTCCGTATCAAAAATTGTGGAAACGACAACCTGATTATCGCTTTCTTAAAGTCTTTGGTTGCTCTTGTTTTCCTCATGTTGTCCCTACCAATGCACACAAACTTATGCCTAAATCAATTCATTGCATCTTTCTTGGATATGATAATATTCGTAAAGGTTATCGTTGTCTAGATTTATTAAATGGCAAAGTATATTTATCAAGACATGTGGTATTTGATAAATCTTCCTTTCCTTGGCAAGACAATGGCATAAATAAATTGTTAATAGGAGACAATGCTGAACATTTTGGTTCGTATGTGCACTTCGATCAACCTGTTTTTAATGGTTTGGCCCCAGTCCGAGTTCTGTTGCAACAACCGGCCTGCTCCCATTTCCAGTTCAGCCAAGTGGCCCGCCACACTTGCCAAGGTCCAGTTCAAGCCCAAATGTGGCTTAGCCCATATCTCCCTCTCAACCCAGACGAAACTTTCCTAACAGTCCGGTTCCCTTCCAGTTTTCGCCGGTCTCTCCAGCAGTCCCTGCACATTCAGCACTGGAAAATGAGACCCCCAAAGTTCCTTCTATTTCCAGCGGTACCCCTGCTTCTACACCATCTAGTACTCCCTCAAGTTCCGATTCAGCAAATAGCAGCCCCTCTGGTTCTAATACGGAAAGCCCACCTATTTTCGGGTCTGACACAAATATGTCCTCGCCTCCGCCCCTTCGTTATCGAGCTGTGTCTGAATTATTGGCTGCCACTTCACCGTATACTCTGCCATCTGCTTTGGTTGCTATTCAAAATGATTCCCTCTCATATGAACCAAGGACATTCAAACAAGCTTCTAAATTCCCTCATTGGCAAACTGCAATGAAGGAAGAACTCACAGCCTTACACAAAAATCGGACTTGGTCTCTTGTACCGTCTGAGCCTCATATGAATGTTGTAGGGTGTCGTTGGATCTTTAAGGTCAAACGAAAGGCAGATGGGTCTATAGAGCGACATAAGGCCCGACTAGTTGCTCAGGGATTTACCCAACAGGCTGGACGTGATTATGATGAGACCTTCAGCCCAGTTGTGAAACCTTCCACTATTCGGACCGTATTATCAGTTGCTCACTCTCGCAGTTGGGATATTAAGCAACTGGATGTTCGGAATGCTTTTCTCAACGGTTTTCTTAGTGAAGACGTGTACATGAAACAACCTCCTGGTTTCATTGATCCCACTTCACCGGACTCCGTTTGCAAGCTTCATCGAGCCTTATACGGGTTAAAGCAATCTCCTAGGGCGTGGTTTCAACGTTTTCATGATTTCTTGATCCGTCACAAGTTTGTCAATAGTCGCTCAGATTCATCATTGTTTATTCGCCACACCACTGATTCTACCACCATCATCCTCGTTTATGTGGATGATATCATCGTTACAGGATCTTTTTCGTTGGCTATCTCATCCGTGATAAATGATATTTGTGCCACGCTTGACAGTCGACGACTTGGTGACTTGAGTTTTTTCTTGGGAATTGAGGCTTCCCGAGATAAATCAACATTGCAGTTATGTCAGAAGCGTTATGCGCTTGATCTTCTACACCGGTTCAACATGTCAGACTGTAAACCGGCTTCTACTCCTTCTGTTCCACATTCTCGGTTGTCATCTTATGAAGGTGACCCACTACCTGATCCCACGACTTATCGGAGCCTTGTTGGAGGTTTGCAGTACCTCACACTTACCCGTCCTGATATAGCATTTTCAGTTAATCAGGTGTGTCAGTTTATGCACCAACCTCGTTCGACTCATCTTGTTGCAGCTAAGAGGATTCTCAGATTTATTAAAGGTACACTCTCTTTGGGTCTTACCTTTTATCGCTCCTCGAATCTATCCATTTGTGCATACTCGGACGCTGATTGGGCAGGTGACCCAGATGATCATCGTTCCACCACTGGAGTGTGTATCTTTATTGGTCCCAATCTTGTTTCTTGGACTGCAAAGAAACAAACTACTATATCTAGATCAAGTAGTGAAGCAGAATATCGAGCTCTTGCCACGACTACCGTAGAGTTGCGATGGTTTTCATATTTATTTCGGGAGCTGCATATTCCATTCCGCCATCCGTTCCTATTTTGTGATAATATTTCAGCTTTGCATATGGCACGTAATCCGGTATTTCATACTCGTACCCGTCACATAGAAATTGATTATCATTTTGTTCGGGAACTAGTGGCTCGAGGGTTCTTACAGTTAAGATATGTGTCTTCTGATGATCAATTAGCCGATGCCTTCACTAAAGGGTTACCTAAACCATGGTTTCAAGCACTTTCAATCAAGCTTCGCCTCCCTTATGGCCGTCTCGCTTGAAGGGGGGTATTAGCCGAGATTTATGGAGTGGTAAATATTGTGTAGAAAATGGATTGAGAGTTATTTTTGGGTTATCATTTGGTAACCAATTATAGATTAGGAATGATCTAAATCATACCATAGAAGTAGGGACTCTTACTTGTATATAAGTGGTACTGATTCATTGAATTAATCATCAAGGAAAATTCTTCAATGTCTTTCTCATCTTCCGCTGTAATCTCTAACAGGGTGGCTGTGGCCTTACTATGTACAGTATATGGATTAGATTTGCTCTTCCCAGGAGCTCCTTTCTGGAAATGTGTTATTCATGACAATCATGTTAGTGGTTGTCCATATTTAGCAGTCCTGTGGTTATACGACAGTTCATAAAATGAATAAAGATATATTGTGTGCTCCACTTTGCACCTGGCCCATAGCAACAAACAACAAAGGATGTATACTGATGTAACTGTTTGTGGTTTTAGGAGGAAGCAAGATTGGTCGGATGCTTGAGGAGTGAGAGATTGGCGAATCTGATTGGGTGTTGTTGTGAAGGTGACGAGAGATTGCTTGTCGCGGAGTTTATGCCCCATGAAACACTTGCAATGCATCTATTCCATTGTAAGTTTCTAGAATATCGTTTTAACTTTTAACTGATTGCTAAAGTTCTTTGTATGGTGGCTATGAAGTCACATAGTATAGGGAGTTTAACTTAGTTAAAGGTTAGCAGTTAATGCATTTATATTGATTTTGGAGATGGTTGTGGTCAGTTGCAAGACCTTAAACTTTGCTGTTAATGCATCACATCATAGTCAGATGATATGTTTTTTCAGTTATTTTCATCTAGAATATTGGCTATTCTTATGTGTTTGAGATTGCTGTGATGACATTAATAACCTTGAAATTGGTTTAGGGGAGGCCCAGCCTATGAAATGGGCAATGAGGTTGAGGGTGGCCCTGTATTTAGCTCAAGCTTTGGAATATTGTAGTGGTAAGGGACGAGCCCTGTATCACGATCTCAATGCTTACAGAGTATTGTTTGATCAGGTGAGGTGGTTCTTCACTTTTTTCCAGTTTTTTAGTTGGCTCTGAATTCATTTAAGTGCATTGCTCTTATGCTGATCGCTGGGTACAGGATGGCAATCCTAGGCTCTCGTGCTTTGGCCTCATGAAGAACAGCAGAGATGGCAAGAGTTACAGTACAAACTTGGCTTTCACCCCTCCGGAGTACTTGAGGACAGGTGAACAAAGTTTGCTGCATCAAGTATTACAGTTTGAAAGAAGTCATCACTTTGACTGCACAACTTTTTGGTGCATGTTTATGGTTATAGTGGGTCGGTGAAATTGTAAAAGCCCTGGCTAGCTGAAGTATAACTTTCTTGTGTTATTTCTAAATATTATTTTACCAATTCCTGTTTAGAATTGTAAGTTTGCTTTTTGGCTCTTTTTCGTGCTCATTGCAGTTTATTTATGCAAATTCCTTCTCTTACAAATGACTTCATATCTTTGTTCACTCCTCTGTGTACCAATTTAAGGTGAAACTGATGTAAGAGTGCTTTTTAATTACATGTGTTTATGTTGGCAGGAAGAGTGACGCCTGAAAGTGTAGTTTATAGCTTCGGAACCCTGTTGCTTGATCTTTTGAGTGGCAAACATATTCCTCCAAGCCATGTAAAATTTTAATTTTAACAAACCTTCCTGTCAGATACTCTGATAGTTTCAAAGCATATGCACATATTGAAGCTTCTCTCATTTCAATCACCCACATTTTGACTTGCCACTTTCTGTTTGCCTTCCTTGCAGGCACTCGATCTTATTCGTGGCAAGAATTTCCTCATGCTTATGGATTCTTGTTTGGAGGGTCATTTCACAAATGATGATGGAACTGAGTTGGTTAGGTTAGCTTCTCGTTGTTTACAATATGAAGGTCGTGAGAGGCCAAATGCAAAGTCTCTTGTGCTTGCACTGATGTCTCTTCAGAAAGAAATAGAGGTATAAACAAATACTCCCTCCGTCCCAAAATTATTGTCTTGTTTGACCCGGCACACGGTATAAGAAAAAATAATTGACGTGATTATTAATATTTGGATAGTGTGTAGTTGCTTTTATGTCCATGTGCATGTGGCCCATAATTAAAGTAGGAAGAAAAAGTAAGGGTAAAATGGTAAAAATATTATCCTAAAAAGGAAACTTTCAAATAAGACAATTATTTTGGGACGGACAAAAAAGAAAAACAAGACAATATTGGGACGGAGGGAGTACTACTATATGAATTCACCCTCTTCATGAGTCATTAATATATTTTTGACTGATGAATACTTGTTCTGTTTTATTGGAGTGTCTCTTTTGATCCCCTTCTCCTCTCAAGTAAAAACATAAATAAATAAAACAAAATTAGAAAATAGAAAAAATTAATGAGTTGGAAGAATGAAATGGTTGCATTTTTAAGTGAGAAAAACTTACTTTCAAAATGATATTCCATGCTTGTCTTAGAAAGGTGCACTTGGCATGTTACATCCTCCACTTTTATTTTATTCAAAAACAAGTGACAGGAAGTATGTTAATTTAAAGCTAGGAAGCATAACTTTCTTATATGGTATACACCGATCAGGTTCCATCCTTTACTTTGATGGGCATTACTGCCAACTCTGCACAACCATTGGTGTTGACACCTCTGGGTGAAGCTTGTTTGAGAATGGATCTCACTGCTATGCATGAAATACTGGAGAAGATTGGATACAAGGATGATGAAGGGATTGCCAACGAGGTTTGTTGCTCTTTAGCTATTCAACTTGTCCTGACAATTGATTCTAGGCGAAATGGTTTTTAGTCAATGCTGCATTTGCATTGTGATCAAGTGATACTTCTGCGGAAGTATTGCTTTAGCTCTATCTTCTTTGTTTTATTGCTAATTTCCCGCGCTTAAAAGTTGTGCAATCTGCTCTTGCAGCTTTCTTTTCAAATGTGGACAAATCAAATGCAAGACACCCTCAACTCCAAGAAGCAAGGTGATTCTGCTTTTCGAGCAAAGGATTTCACAACTGCGATTGATTGCTACACACTGGTGAGTCCATTTTTTTCTCATTTTCAGTAAGTTGCAAATTATGGCAGCAAAGACCTCTCCCAGTCGTAGCAACCTCAGAATACAGTTGATTTTGTTTGGGTTGTTTCCCAGTTGGCCAAAAGGCTTAGGGTATTTGTTGTGTCACCTGTAGTTCATCGAAGGCGGAACCATGGTATCACCGACAGTATTTGCCAGACGGTCGTTATCTTACCTGATGAATGATATGCAACAAGAAGCTCTAGGGGATGCTATGCAAGCTCAGGTGGTGTCACCTGACTGGCCCACTGCCTTTTACCTTCAGGCAGCCGCCCTCTTCAGCCTTGGGATGGAGACTGATGCCCACGAATCACTCAAAGATGGAACAAACTTGGAGACCAAGAAGAACAAAAGCTGATGAATTGTATAGATTTCTCTTTTGCTCTTCTGTATTTGATCTCCTGTAAATGTATGCTCTCAGGTCCTAATTTGCCATTTTGTTCTTTTGCAACCTTAAGAGATCATTGAAAGAACCGTTGGTGTATTAAACTCGATCCTTGTTTAAATACACCATGAACTTTGCTGATAAACTTGCAGTTTACTTTTGTAGATCGTAATTAATTACTTTTGCGGTAAGATGGACGCGCCTGCTTGTCCTGTGTACAAGGCCAAGCATTTCATCACCAGCAACTAAGAAACGACGACTCTTAGACTGTGTTCCTTGGTTCCCCAAGTCGTGAATCTCTTTAAGCAACTACAGGCTGAAGCAACACCTGACCAACTCCACTACCGGAAGGTTGCTTTCCGCTGGAAACAGACAACATAACACAAGCATTGACTTGGCTTCACTGCTTTCTGAGAGATTGCAACTCCACCTGAATAAATATTCGATGCCCTTTTGCTGTCCAACTGCACCATCCCATATCCTTTAGAGCAAGCATGAGTTGTTCCACATTTGAAATCCTGGATTGAAAGTCCATGGGAAAACTGAATTGATGATGTAGGTGTCCATATCCTTGTATTGTAGGAGGTACAGGGTACGACAACATGGGGTTATTGGTGTCCTATATTCGTTTTAAAACAAGGAGAACGAACCATTCAGACATATTCAGCTTGGCAATTGTTAAGCAAATATCGCATACAAGAGATTGACATTATGTGTGTGATTATTTATTGGCACTAGGGTTTGGCATTATTCTTTTACGCCTTCCACTCAAAATATCTTTTCTTTTTTTGGTGAAAAAGAAAATGTTAAGAGGAAGAGATTGGCGTCCCATTCGCTCTGTGAGCGTGCGTCCCTGCTAGGGTTTGCAATTATGATGATATTCAAATATGAAGTAAACACATTGGATACAACAAATGTTTCAAAGGGTATTAGGGAATTCTGAGTGAACAGTACTCCTACTTAGATGCATGATGGATTTAGATATGTTATTATTAAACCAATACATTGTGAAATCTTCAATTGAGTAGCAACTCATGTTTAGATACAGCAACAAATATGATTCTGCAAAAGTTCTGTTCCTTTTGGATAGGAAACATTATCAGAAAAAGCACCTACAGAAAAATTTCGTATTGGGACTTGAATCCAAGTTGCTGAAAATGGGTTCTAACAAATCATACACCTTTCTTAATTTCTTTATCCTACTTGCAATAGGCAGCCACGGGGGCATAAACAGGTAAAGTCGATTATTTCGCCAAAGCATGAGAAAAAAATAAAATGTAAGCCATTCCTTCACATTGGAGGCCGGTTGCCGAGCATCTGGCCAACTAGATTAGTCACCTGAAAGAAACATTTGAAAACAATAAGCAAAACCCAAGTGCCACCATAGAACCATACAGATCTAGGCAGAATAGCAGTACGCCAGTACCTTCTCACAGCCATTAGTATATTCATCATAATCATAACAAAGTTCTTCAAGTTTTAGGAAAAAAATTCTCACTTATTCCCTTTCATGTTGGTTTTGGAAATAATATAATCCATAATTCTTCAGTTGTTATATATGCAGGGGAGATGGTGTGACTTCTTTGCACTGTTATTCTAAAACTCCAGTTAAATAATCAATAAGCGAATATTTGTGACTGTTGTTGGCCGAATCGCAATTTACCAACCCGAGCCTTAGCCCAAGGAGTGGGAAAGAAGGTTTAGCGAGCTTGAACTTTCCCATGATCTTAACCCTACTCATTCACACTCACGATACATATTTGTATGCTTTGGTCGGAATACCACTTCAATTGACACCACACAGGCTACAATACTTCACCTACAACTCCAGTGCTTGCCTTGCTTCATACTAGCAACTATAAAGGTTCCTTGACACATATTTGAAACATAGAGAGACCATCAAAATTATCCCAACCCTATGTTTGACAGCTCAATTGCGAGTCTTCCATTTACAATTGAAGAACAATTTGAAATCTGTGGAATGAAGCAATTACCAGGAAAAAGGCATATCCTAATTCTCTTCTAACAAGAAGTTTTATTTAAGTAGTTCGCACTAGGATGGGAAAAGATAAGTTTTAAGCACATATCAGATGGCCAAGCAATAAACCTAACACAATAAAGCTGCAAATCTATCAACTCACCTGCCAATATTTGGAAACACAGCGATCGATGCAACTATTTTCACCCATATTCAATTCAGATTCCTTATACCTGAATACATACAAAGGTTATTTTTATTGGTCACTTCTAAAACTAAATCCCACAATTGATAGGGAATAAGGAAGGCCGTATTCTAAAACATTGGAAACAACATGGCGATTAAATTTCAGAAACTCAAATTGAAGCCTCAAAAAGCTTAGAGTGCATGCAAAAAGGAGCTGAATGTACCTGTTCTCAACACATTTGCTGAAACATGAGTGAGTAAGCCTGAAGGAAAAAATAATTATGTACTACATTAGAAACTTTACATCAGTGGAAGCTAACCTCAAACAAACATAACTGCTCTTCTAAACATCTATTTAATCTTTGACATTGAAACTAGAAGAAAGCGGACTAAAGGATAAAATTTACTAACACGACAAGTTAACCAACCCAAGAACAAAAACAAAGACTCATCGAAGTAATATACATTCAGTAAATGGTGATACAGAATGGCACTAACAATTGCTCAAAGTGAAAGAATTGAGAAACCCTTGGATGAAGAAAATCTTGTTACCGAGATCGCAGAAGAAGTCCCACTATTTTTAGATACTAATAACTGGGGACAAAAATAATATCTCCAATGGTTATATGAACAAAACCAAATATGTTATTTCAGTATAAATCCTATACAAAAAACAAAAACTCGGAGTTGGCTATACAAGTCCTCTCTTGTCATTATGTTCAATTCCATGCAAGATCACCAGGCAAACCATCATCACTTGTACTCTTGTTAATAATTTTAGCATTCGCCTACCTGTACAACTGTGTCACAGATAGCAAAAATCCCACGTGCGGTTTGACGAAAAGGCTGTTGTCTTTGTAAACCAAGAAGACAAATGAGGTGGAATATTAGGGATAGAAGAGTCCTTTGTTTTATGATAGGGAATCCACATTTACCTGTGTGACAGGCACATGACTCCAGTGCAAATATTGCTAAGGGTCCATTTGGGTTGATAAAACAACAAGGCCTCTCTATTCTTTTAGAAACGGCAAGATTCACGGGAACTCATTCGAGCTACAATCTAACAGAATATAACGAGGATATCTGATCACATGAGAAGAGGAAATGATGTTGCGCTTAATTACTTTCTTTTATTTCTTTTAGTGCTAATCAGTAGCTTAGAACTATTCTAGAATTGTTACTTTATGCTCCGTTTTCTTCAAGAATCATTTCCAGTATCAATGGAACTTCCATTCCACTTCTTGTAAATTTCTCATAATTGTTTCAATTCCATTTTAGTAGTAGATAAAGCATATCCTATCTGCTACATTTGATGTTATAAGACAAGCCCGTCAATAAATTAATACTCTAAATAATACTCCCTCCGTCCAAAATGAGTGTCCAATTTTGTTCATGATCATGAACAAAAATGGACGCACTCACATAAACAAAACAACTTCAAATAACAAGGGATACTATGAATCAAACGGACAGAGTGATTGAGATAGCTACCTGTTAAACAAATCCACTCTATACTCCATTTCTTTTTCAGCCATCCCAAAGATCTGCTCAAGAAAATAATCACACAATTAACCCACAAATCATTGCAGCATTTAATAAGAGCAGCATCCACAAGCCCATAATCCATGAACTTTCATTTACATAAACACACACCCAATTAAGCAAATAAATTAAGTCACTTGATATATGTGCGAGTATAATTCGACATGTATAGATGCAAGAAGTACCTGTTCTCTGTCTAAGACAGTCGGGGTGTTTCGAGCCGCCATTAGATCTGAAGCCAAAAAATTGAGCTGAAAATTCAAAGTGTTTTGCAAACCCAATTGAAAAGACTAGAAGTAAAGGCTTTCAATTTCAAGCAAGGAACCCTAGAAAGGTTGTTAGCTCGATGAATGCTAATGACTAATGTTGTAGTTGTAGCTGATGGCAGAGCGGGTATGGATCCGGATACGGATCCTCTATACCCACCATACTGAGAGAGGCGTCTACAGTGGAGCCCTCCCACCAGTACCACCCACTAAAAACAATTTTAGACATTTTTAGAGAGTTTTACCCCTTTGATCCTACAGTGTCCCTTTAGTCCATTTTCTATCTCTAAAATTAATTAAATCATCCTTTAAATATAGAGTGAGTTTTAACATAAATAATAACTCAAATCCTCTACATTTTCTTCATTTTATTTGAGCACAATATACTTTTGTTTAATATTTTAGAATAAAAATTATTAAAATATACTCTTTCCGTCCCTAAATTATTGTTTTTTTTTCTGTTCATAAATAATTGTCATGTTTAAAACTTTCTTTTTTAGGAGGTTATTTTTATCATTTTACCCTTACTTTTCTCTCTATTTTAATTATGTGTCATATACACATGGACATTAAAAGAAACTACATATTATACAAATATTAATAATCAAGTCAATTATTTTTTGTTAATCCGTGTGCCGAGTCAAACAAGACAATAATTTAGGGACGGAGAGAGTACAATATATTTTTTATAGTATATAAAATTTAAAATATTTTATTTTAATTGTGGTGAAAAAATATAAATAAAAGAGAAAAAATATAATGGTTTGTTAGTTGAGATGAGAGATATTTAATTTTTAGAGGGTTATATAGAGGGTGCTTGTTGGAGTGGATTTATTTTTAGAGTGTTGAAAAAGTAAAACTTGAACGAAAAATGAGGTGTTTAAAGTGTGATATAAGGAGGTATTGTTATGGTTGCTCTTAATGGACGGACATTGACTCTTGATCTTACCGTCTATCTTAGGATGAGTGGACCAGATGAAAACTAGTAAATTAACTTTTAAAAGTAAAATTATAGGCCCAGTTTGTATAAGTTTATATACGTAATTGTTTTTGTATTTTGTGATTTTTTTTTTCGTGGTTTTCGTAACTTTCGTTCTCTTATATACGTAATTGTTTTTGTATTTCGTCATTTTTCATTTTGTTTCTATATTATCAACTAAACAAGACAAATAATGACTTTTATCTGATTGGGATATGAATTTTTATATTTTCTCATTTCAAGGGATTCTAGCCTTAGTGAACTTGTAGTACATTCTATAGTTTAATCAGGGTGGTATAAAAGTATTCTTCTATGTTTGAGAGTGGTGGGAGTATTTTTTAAAATAAAAAATATAAGGGTATAATAGTCTCTTCAACATGCCAAAGTGGTCAAATAAATAAAAATTCTGACAAAAGTTAACAAAATGAGTAGCTGTACAATCAGGTCAAACTAATTGGGATCACACTCAAAATTTTCCAAAATGTAGGGGCAGTTCATTTTACACCAGCTAATGGATAAAAGGTTTGTATTGCAAAAAAAATATATGCCTCTTACATAATACTACTAATATTTCTGTTTTCGTTTTCCCTCATTTATTTATTACTCCCTCCGTCCCTAAATTATTTTCTTCCTTTTCTTTTTTATCCGTCTCAAAATAATTATCTTATTTGAAAATTTTCCTTTTTAGGACATCACTTTTACCATTTTATCCTTACTTTTTCCTCCACTTTAATTATGAGCCACATACATATGAGCATTAAAGAAAATTACACATTATACCAATATTAATAATCAATTAGTTAATTATTTTTTCTTAATCCGTGTGTCGGGTCAAACAAGATAATAATTAAGGGACGGAGGGAGTATTTATTTACCCATGAGCAGAAGTGAAGGTATCACGGATCATGGGTTATATGGTCGCCCATTTAGGTCCACGCACACTCATGAGTATTAGTGGTCTGAAATGAACATATTTATTTATATCCACCAATAATATTACATGTACACATATTCATTAATTTGTGGGCGGGCACATAGGTATGGGCAAAATTTGTCAACTCTAACTATTAGCAACATTCTGTATAAAAGACATCCAACCATCAATTGCCCACCGCGTACTTGGACATTTGAGTCATTAGGCGACAGGCATTGTCCAGAAACTCCAGATATTTGGTGATACAATTTCCCAAGTCGTACATTGGAGACTAAGTGTAATACCCCGACCCAACTTCATTCCGGGTTCACTCGTAGTCGCTCGATATTGACATTTAAAACCCTCGGAGAGTGAGGCGTCATGCTTGTTAAGCGTGACGTGTTAGATCGAAGACCATATTTAACGCGTGTTTAACTCATGGCGAGTTGCACTTTGTTCCTATATCCGTTCGAGATTATCCTCGACTTCGTTTAGCGTCCGTGTACATTACATTTCCTCTCTAGTTCGTTATTCTAGCCTTGGCTTAGATTCGTTCGCAAACGACAAGCACGTTCGCTTTGTCGTTAACCCGTAAGTTGAGATAGTTTGAGATCCATTTCGCGTGTTTGACTTGTTGTACGTGTCAGACTTATATTCGATATCATTCGTGCCTCGTCACGAGATGATTCGGGTGTGTATTGGATGTGTTTTGACCTTAATTTGATGTTAGGATCAACCTAGGATCATTCCGGGACATTTCGGGGTCAAACGGGAGCGAAATAGGAAAAGTCAGAAAATCTGGTGGAGGCGCGGCCGCTCAAGAGGCAGAATGTTGGGGTTTGGGCAGCACGGGCGCCTAGGCGGCCGCCCAACCCCGAGCTCTGTTTCGCCCGGTTTCGTTATTTCTCGGTTTTTCGTGTTTTTAAGTGGTTTAAAATGCTCAAACAAGCCCGGGATCGGACCAAACACTTACCCATAGTATTTATAACATAACCCAACCTTATTTCCTCTCATTTCTATTCCTCAAACCCAGATTTTGAGAGAGAGAGTCTAGAGGGAGAGAGTAGAGAGAGAAGAGGAGGAATTTGCGATATCTCGTTCGTTCAGAGTCGGATTTGCGAGCCGTCTTCGCCGGAGCGTAGCTAGCGACGAGGGGAACGTTTCTAACCGAATAGATCGTCCGATCTATTGAGGAATCACCACCTTATCTCATCTCCAACGTTTTAGAGAGAGAAAGTGAAGTTTTGAGAGAGAGGAAGTTTGATTCAAGCTTGGTTCGAATTTGGGATCGTCGATTGGACTCCGTAGCGACGTAGAGGTCGTGGAAGCGTACATCTCCACTCGAAGCCCTTGGATTTCGTGGAGGATTTGCATTGTATGGTAAGTTACTAATCTCCTTCTTAGATTTTGAGCATCGTAGAGTAGTATCGCGATGTTTACGTGTTATCTATATGCATATGAACTCCCTACATGCTATACTTGTTCAATGTGATGCTCTAGCATGTTAAATGACGTGTATAGATGAATTGTTGTTGATTTTGTGGTCTCCGAATAATATTAGAGACTTGTGGAGTTCATTGTGCACCCGTTATTGCTGTTATTGTGTCGATTGTCGTCTCCGAGTAGTAGAGACTCCTCGAGATTGTGTTATGATTATTGTTGTTGTTGTTGTTTCCCGAGTTATAGACTCGTGGGTTTACGTTATAGTTGGGTTTCGGCATCATAGTCGCCGATGACTTGTTCTAGTTCTACCGAGCATGTGTAGCCCTTTGAGATTTTTATCGTTAGAACTCTCGCGATGACTCGTGAGATTTATACGGGTAGCCTATACCCCGAATGTTGATTATTTTGGTTGACACTATTAATTAAGGATAATATTATGGTTCATCCGAGGTTTAGTTATTGGTGACCAACTCTAGCGGCGTTGTATAAGACGTAGAGATTATACGTCGTGTAATGTGGTAATGTGTAGTATAAACCAATGTGGGTTGTATTGTAGTCTCCTACGGTGTGGGATGACGAATTGTTGAGATCATGACCCGATAGAACTCGACTTGGGTTGACTTAGTCAAACATTACTGACTACGATGTGCGGTGAATCGTCGACTTAAACTTATGCCTTAGCAAGGGTTAATTATCCATTTTAGATCTTTCCTTAAGTGTTATCGTGTAGTCATACCTTTAGTGCGCGAAATTTCACATGAGACGAATAGTCTCAATCGTCGGATGACGAGTTAGTTGTATTCTGAGTAGTATAAAACACCTTGGGTATCGTTCCATTTCGGGCGATGTGACTTGTAGGGAGTCGCTATATGTATGATATACGACAGAAATGAGGTGGATTATATATACATGAGATGGAGTGTATTGTGATCGTGGGATACCGTAGAGACCCTAAGTGGCGCGTGTTAGTAGCATGTTGAATTATGACTGTAAGTACGAGTAGGCTTACATATGTTATGATTGTTAAGTCTAGCAATTGCAGACTTAAATGATGTGGTGTACGTGTGGTTGTTCTAGTAAGCAATAGGACAATCATCCTACTTTGATGATTGATTGTGTGTTTAGTAGTTACAAGCACATTATGTTGATTTGGTATGTGATTCGGTAGAACACATTATGGTTTGATTTCATTGGGTTGTGATTCAATAGAACACATCATGATTTGGTTTATTAAGTTGTGATTCAATAGAACACACTTAGATTAGTTTGGCATGAGTAAACATCTACTTGTGCATTGCATCGAGTCCAGCTGGCATATGTGCATTGGAGGTGTATTGACGCTCGGTTATTGCGGGAGCAGGGGCTTCGTAATAGCCGAAGGCCAATACACTGGGCCTCGCCCTACCGTTGGCCGCGGTAGGGGTTTTCTCTAGTCCCACAGTTGAACGGAATAAACGGCGACTGTGTATTGTCGACATTGTTTGTATGCATTGGGATACGGACACCGGTCCCTTGTGATACCTATAAGTGGCTAGAGCCGTATTGTCTCGGGTCGTAGGGGATCGAGCGATACGTCGACGTGGATACAGAAAATGGTCCACAACGGGTACCTGTAGATCGTGCGGGTCGCGGTCGGGTACATTATTTGTTGGGTACCTGTAGATCGTGCGGGTCGCGATCGGGTACCTATATTTGTTTGGGGATACGAGCATCGGTCCCTTTGTGATTCGTGTACGGCAGTAGCAGCACAATCATCTATTTCTGTTCGTTGGTCGATATTGGGAAACGTGTCTAGCATCAGCGGCACAGTTGTTTATTATGGTTCTCTGGAAGCAGAAGCGCAGGAATCTATTATTATTATTACCTGGTTGGTTAGCAGCAGAGGCATTCTTTATAGTTTTGTGGAGCGGCAGTACGATTGTATACTACGGCTTCATGGAGCGATAAGGTCGGAAGTGTTTCAAGGGATTTCGGAGGTGTACCTCGAATCCACCGTATCCACCTTTATGTGTTTATTTACATTTTATGTGCTTCCTATATGAACGGATGTTGGTCGTGGTCTCCAACCAGTGCATGATTGTTGGCGGCTACTGAGTCTCTCGTGAGTATAGGGTTGGTTGTCTTATGTGCTACAGCCTGTTTATTATCCTGCTATTCTTATGTGCATAATGCCATGCCATATTGTTTCATTAGTAGCTTACTGAGTCATTCGACTCATCCCTTCCATATTTGTTTTCCTTAGTTGCAGGATATGTTTCGGCGCTGTGAGGCTCTAGTTCGAAGATCCTCTAGTTGTATCTAGTTAGTATTTTATATTTATTTCATGTACTTGTGAGGTCGTGAGTTAAACTGAGTTATGTAAACTTAGTATGTCGGGTAGAGATTCTTGTATTTTTTATTCTTGTATTTGGTGCCGACTCGTGGAGTCGTGCCGGTGGTACTATTGTTATAATTTCAGTTTTCTTAGTTGTTGTGGCCGTGTGCCCATTGGTATTTTACTATTGGTTTTTCCCGAGCGTTGACTCGCGGTGTTGTAGCTGTTGTTGTTCTCCGGCGCTTGTTTAGCCGTGGAGGTTATTTTTATGTTGTTGGGGTTTTGTTATTCAAGGAGGCTCAAGTTCATTTGTTGTTCCGCTGCCTTATTTTAGTATCCCGCTGCTTAGTTTTCGGTTTCGAGCTTTTTAGGCTTGCTTTATTTAGTTTTTCCTCGGTTTGGCGCTCCGAGTTGGGGTTCAACATCGAATCTCGGACTCGGGTCGTCACACTAAGCCTAAACTAGATATATAAGACACTTGAGAATTCTCGGCTGTAGAGGGTGGCTTGGTATCGTAAGGCTAGAGGCTAGGCGTGAGAACTGAGAACCTCGTAAACGATAAAAACAAGGGACCGTGGGCTACAATTTGAGCCACTGGCAATGACCTGATCGTGCTCTTGTTTTTTGTTTCCATAGCAGAAAGCTAACCTTAATCAACAAACTTTGGAAATAATTATTCTGTTTCATCGAAAACATCTCTCTCTCTCTCTCTCTCTCTCTATATATATATATATATATATATATATATATATAAACAAGATAGTCTCCATTTTTGGAAAGATCCCGCCAAAATACACTTTCCAAAAATGAACATTATCCTGTTTTGCCTTGGCACTCTGTTTTGAGATGGAAAACCAGTTTTGGACTTATCAATCATTAATTGCTCTCTTTTCTGATGAAAATTTAAATTTCGTAGTCTGTTTGAATTCTGTTGTTGCCACAAGCTTTTAAAAATGAAAACAATATAGTCTTTTCATATTTTGGTTTAAATATTTGTTGCCTAGAAATTGGTTCCTATTAAATGTAACACGTAAGAAATCCTTCTCTCTCTCCTCCATTGCTGCTGCTGCATCATCGACGTCGGCTTCTTCAAATAGCTGTAAAGCATCTCCCTAAACCCTAGGTCTCTATGTCGTCGTCAGTGGCGGATCATCCTTGAAATCCTTCAAATTCAGAGCCTTCTCCGACAATGGCAGTAATTCTGGCTCAACCCTTAGTGATCGCATGGTTTCTACATCTGCGATTAAGCCCTAACCCTTCTTCAATTTTTAAACATATGTCTTCAAGAAAGAGAAGATTAATCGGTCATTTCTCTCTCTCTCTCTCCCCCCTTTGTCTCTCTCTATACATGTGTGTATCTTACGGCGGTCTGTTGTGTTGTGATTAACATGTACAATTAATCATACATATATAAATATAAATCATTTTCTACACAAGAAATTTTTTACTTACCTTTGATCGATGAATTCCTTAATCCTCTCTTTCTATGTCCGACACTATAAAATTTCTCAGTGCTTCAATTTTCAAGTCATTCTTTTTCGGTTCTAATTAATCACAGATTCGATTGATATGAATTTGTGTTTTAAGTATTTAAGAGTTTGATGTATTTACATGAAAATTATTAAATTATATAATGCTCTTTGATCTACATTTTAATTATCTAGGCATCTTCATTTGATAATTTTTGTTGATTTTGTGAATGAATATATTAGTCTGCTTCTTATTTAGTTTGAATTAATTAAATGTGACTTTATTATTTTAAGTTTGACTGTAGAATTTTATTGATAATTGGGAATGATTCGAATGTGTTGATAATTGAAGGGAGCAATGATTGTGAGTTGGTGATTTTTCCACAAGGGAAAATTGATGGATTCTGCGTGAACTTGGCTACGGAAGTTTCAACCAAGAGATTGCCTAAGGTCATGATATGATTCCAAGATCGTGACAAAGCGGAACCAACCAAGAACGCGGATTGAAAACAGAAACAACGAATTGAAACGAAAAGATAGGGAGCTTCCCTCAACCCTAGGGCAGATTTAATCCCTAGAACCTTGGGGTGCAACCTTAATCCACTAATCGCAATTGATTAGGAACCAAGATCACGGAACGCCACAAGCCTACAGCTCAACAAATTTGATAAGTTCAAGGGGTTGAGAATTCTAGTCCAAGAAATCTCTCAAAAGCTCACAATATAGTGAAAACGCAATTCAATTTAATCAATATCCAATTTAATGAATTCAATACATAAGATGCCTTTATATAGGTTTAAAACAAACCTTCTAACCCTATGAAACGTTTATTAGGAAACAAACTTACCTAAAAACACCTAAAAATACCTAAAATACTAAAAATCCCGTCAAATAGCGAAAATCCCGTCTTTGGTGCGCGGGAGGCTATGCGGCCGCACTATGCAGACACATATATTCCAGAATCTTGTGCGACTGCCTAAGGAGAACGCATTGAAATTGCGATTTGGGATGGGCCAATGCGGACTCATAGGGCGGCCGCATTGTGCGAGTTTTCTTCTTTTGCGTTTAAGCAATTCCCCTAATCGCACAAATGATCCTCCGCTCGTTGTCTTGAACGTCCTCGGGTGTTGTGTTGGCTTTGACTTCTTCCACAAGTGTCATAAGGGCCTCTCGAATCTTCTTTGTACGAACATAAATCATTAGACCTCTGGTTATGCTTAACGGATCACAAACATCATCACGAACGTTGATTAGACCCGAACCCTCCTTGCCTTAGTTCTCACCAGGTCATCCCACAGGAAGAAGGATTCAATGGTGTCTAGCATATATATATATATATATATATATATATATATATGGGGAAGTATTTAATAGTTACTTTTTTATTTAACCATCAATGATTACTCTCATTTTCAACCATTGGATCAAAAATTAAAGGTTGAGATTTAATGTGGAACTTGTGTGTTCCTTATAAGTGGCCACCCACTACCACTAATGATCAACCTATCCATGGACTTTTGGGTGGCTTGTGGTTGGCCAGTTGACCCAAGTGCTTAATGAGCCAGTGCGTGGGCTATGCGTGGCAAATCGGACTTCGGGCTCGGATTGTTACAAATGGTATCAGAGCAGCTAGTGCGTGGGTCGTTACATTTAATCATTTGTTGTTACTACAATTGCTTACTATTTTATTTTGTTATTTGTTGTTACTACAATTGCTTACTATTTTATTTTCTTTCAAACAAGGGAACTGATTTCAGTTGAACATGGTTACTGGTTCTATCTTTTTTACTTCTAGAAAAAAAGTTTTTTCGGTTTTTCTTGAAATTCAGAATGGTTCTTCAAGAAAAAGAAAAAGTGACTGTAAAGGAGGCTGAAAAGAAAAAACCACAGGTCACGGTTAAGGTATAGTATGAGATGAAAATTTATTTTCTCAAGATTCAAGATTATTTTGAATCGAGATGTATTCATTCTAAGATTATAAGAAAGACGTTTCAGTATAAATGTTAAGGGATCAACATCAACTGAAAACCTTTTCTTGACTACAGAAACAGGAGGAAAATGAATTGAGCAAAAATAAACTACAGAAGAGTTCCAACTTACACATCCAAGGCACCAAGCCTCTATCACCAAAAAGACCCCCCTCCAAAACTCAAAACCAAAATGGTACGCAGTTTTAAAATCTTCTGTAGGTGTATTACAACAAAGTTTCCTGGGGGAGTGTAATGTTGATGCATTGTATTCCTGAGTTATATGTACCAAGTATCCCTACCCTACAGTACTGTGTATTCAAGTTTGTCGAGTAAAGGAGGCTTCGGGTATCTTGGTCGAGTTCTATAAGGATACATGCATTATTGAGATATTCAGGAAATATTCTAGTTAAGGAGATAAAACTTTGTTTTTGATTTCAGGAAGGAGATTATTGCCCTCCGCTTTTCACAATTTCCATCCTAGGTCACTATTTGCTTGTGTTCATCCAAGTATATTTTTCTTAGGGTTTCTAGATCTTTTTTTTTTTTTTTTGGGTAACAAAAAATGTTTAGAAAAATAAACTGTCGAATCAGATTTTTCGCAAGTAACTAAAAATCTTACTAAGCTGCTTAGTCAACTTGATGGAGAAGGCCGTGATATTTCCAATGTAGTTGATCTCAAGGACCATTGGGCCAAGCATGGGACGAATCGCTACATAACCATCAAGTAAGTATAAGTTTGTGTTAAATGATTGTTTTGGATTGGCTTGCTAAAATATTTGATGAGCTTCCTGACAACCTTTCAACGGGTAAGAGTTTAACGTCTTTCTTTGCTTGCATTTCGTAAATTATGTATAAGCTTTCTGTCCTGGGGTGTTGTTTTCACTTTTTTCTTCTTATCCATCAGGGTATCAATTAATGTACATTGTTCTTTCCCTCATTTAAAATTTCTCAAGCAAAGATTCTACTGGATAATAGAAAAGAATTGCTTTTCATCTATGTTGGAAAACATTAAATTCAAGAATTGGGGTGTTTATTTTAGGTGGATGACAATGAATTCGTTGATCCATAAAAGACGTGAATTTATACTGTGGAGTACTGCGTCACGCAGGTATAATCAAGGAATGAAGAGAAACATGTAAGGAACTGTGAGGTCAAGAGAGAAATGGAACATCTTGCAAGTATTGAGACATTTGTAGTGGACAATTCCTTCATAGAGAACTGTGCGTGGAATATGGATAGACGTATCCGGAATGATGTTTTTTCTAGGAAAATAACCCATTTGAGTCTTTGACTAGCGTACTTTCATATTTCTTACAGATCTCCAAATGTTCTATTTTTCGGAATATTGATATGTGTTCATTAGGTTTGGTTTTCAAATATCCTTAAAACCCTTGCTTTCTCTATCTACACTAAGAACACACTAACGTTAGAGGTACCTATTTTTTAACCCAAACTTTCCAACGTTTGTCATGTAAATCAATAATTAGTCTTACCCAAGCCATACAAATATCATAATTTAGAAAATAGATGACGTTTGGATTTGGAGAAATTACCAAATCCAAAGTAGGCACATCAATCTGCGAAAACAGAGTACATTTGGAGATTTGCAAAAACATGAGATTGTGCTTGTCATATAGATCAGTTTCCTTTTTTTTTTTTTTTTTTTTTCTATGATCAGATATATTGGATTCGATTGGTTGCATATTAGATCGAAAATACTGTTATGGTTGACTATACATCTCAAGCAGGAATGTTACATTTTATTGAGCATGTAGTGTCGATTTTCTCAACTTTATTGTCATGGCCGGTCTCAGGTCTGCTTAGGAAACTTATTTATTGGATTAGAGGAGGGGTATGATGGGTCCATTTTTGGTTAGAAGAAAGGACATGCGTCATTACATTCCTATATTCTTGGTGGTTCTCTGCTGTAACTAATAGTCAGGTGATGATGCGTGACACCCATGTCGAAGGCTTGGTTGGTAGTAACTTTCAGTTTTAAGAAACTATTTATCGAGTCCATGACCATGCCCAATTCCAAGTGATAGAATTGTTTGGAAAGGGATATATATATAGCTTACTTTGTGAAAGTTTTTGATGTCAAACAAAACAAAACCAAGCACAGGAGTAGTGTATGACGATATTATTTATTTATTGAAACTGATTTTTGAATTGAAGTGTCAAAGGCATTTAATGATATTTATAATAAGATGATTAAAAATACTGCGTAGTTATTCTATTTTTTGAAATCCCTTTAATTTTTGATAGACAATGATGGGCAGAATGAAAAGTCGTTACTTACTCTGTAAGTTCCTTTCTATTTTTACAAAAAAAATTCATTTATCAGATGTCATATTGAAAGAGCTGTCATTTCAAATTTTGCGCTACAATCACCGACTTCTCCTAAGGAATTGCCAATACTCGACTAGGTGTTATCTAAAAGCAGTGACAATACATCGACCTTGCACGCATCTTTGCGTGACCGTATTCTAGCTGATCGAGGATGGAGTTGTAAGAGATGATCTATAAGCACTACTGAGATGAAGGTATCATCCATTCTGCACTCCAGTAGTGGTCCGAGCTTCTATGAAGTCAAAACTAATGTACCAGGAGCGCAGTCGGTGATTGTGCGAAATAAGAAGCGGAGTGGAGGTATTAGCTTGCTGAGAAAGCTACTTTTTAGAAGGAAGAAAGGGAGCACCAAGAAGAAATCCTCTTTGCAGCGTGGCATAAACCCTCGGTAGACCTAACAATCTGTATTTTTCGATGTTTGTTTGTCAATGACTTAGATGTATAA
This sequence comes from Platycodon grandiflorus, assembly GCA_016624345.1. NCBI lineage: Eukaryota > Viridiplantae > Streptophyta > Magnoliopsida > Asterales > Campanulaceae > Platycodon > Platycodon grandiflorus. The sequence goes on along the minus strand of CM028363.1, from coordinate 63,858,164 downwards.
CAATCGATATTTGTTGTGCATAGATATATAGTGAAATTAGGATGTGCTGCTATACGATATTGCTAATCTATGTTGCCTGTATATAAAACACATTCTAGGAAGCCTATGTAATAGCAATAGTATCTATGTGTAATCATCAAGTCAGTGGAGTAGAGATTTTGTTGATATGCAAGGAAAGAGAAGTGATGGAGTAATACTCGCTTCTTTTTTTTTTTTTCGTAGTAGGGTGCCTCGACTAAAGATCTCAAAGTAGTCCTACTTACTATTTTAGTAATACTCCTGTTTCACCAAAGTAGTCCTACTTACTATTTTAGTAATACTCCTGTTTCACCAAAGTAGTCCTACTTACTATTTTAGTTTGTAGTATGTACTATATAATTTACTTTATAATAAAGAGAAACAAAAAATAAATTATTTTTCTTTTATGTAAAGTAAATAATGTGACAGAAGGAAATATGTACAAGAAAAAAGAAACTATCATATTAATAATTGTTTCTTCTAGGTTCCATCTACTACAATGATAGATATGATTATTATTTGAAAAAAGAAAAATTAAAATTAAATAAATATTACTCCCTCCGTCCCTTAATTATTATCTTGTTTGACCTGGCACACGAATTAAAAAAAGTCAATTAACTTGGTTATTAATATTGGTATAATGTGTAATTTTCTTTAATACATATGTGTATGTGGTCCATAAAGTAGAGGAAAAAGTAAGGGTAAAATAATAAAAGTGATGTCCTAAAAAGAAAAGTTTTCAAACAAGACAATTATTCTGAAAAGAACAAAAAAAAGAAAAGAAAAACAATAATTTAGGGACGGAGGGAGTATAAACAAGTTTGGCCCGAGTAGAAGGAGCTCTTGGTTGCTATAGCAATAGGTCTCGAAAATATAAACAAGTCTGTTAATCGGATTTTCCTTGTGGGTTCTTTTGCTAGTACTTTCTTACTATTTTTTTCTTTTTGGCTTCCTATGTATGTGCGCAATTTCTTTGTGGATTTTATTGATTTTGTTTATTTAGATAAAACTACTGATTGCAGAATGATTAACTTCTATAGCTGGGTGGAAAGCCTAGGATCAATTAAGGGAATTTTAATTTTTAGGGCATTTATTCAAGGACAATGTTCTCTGTATTTATGTTTTTCTAATTTAACCGAACAATATTTGATAATGTGAATGAAGTTATTATGACATTTCTCTTCTTGCCTTGTAGCTTTCAGTCACTATTGAAATTATGTTGGCACGCTCCCACAGAAATTAGTGGTCCTAAATTACCACTCCCACAAAAATTTGACTCTCTTTTTGATCAATTTCTCGTCCAAACGCAGTTATGGAATGCTGACTCACATTTTATATCGAACTCACAATACATACATTTCAATTACTTGGGTACATTTTTATCTATAAAGTTATTATATAATTTAATTTTTATCGATATAAACCGGGCATCATCGCAAGGCAAGGGTGCATTTCTAGTCAAGCTGTAATAGTTTAGCCCTCAAAGTACTTACACCAGAGCAAAAATGACCCAATAAACTGAAAGAATGATGCATGTGACGTCTCAACACATGTACATCCATTTTCCCTTAGCTTCAAACTCTTTCCCTCCATCTCTCTAAAAGGATCACCACGAAACACTTCGCTAGATCCTTGCTATGAATTAAAATAGAATTTCTGATAACGCCGAAAAGCCAACAAAGTCATCTTGTAGGCAAAAACAGAACACGAGGAGAGCCTTGTAGACTCCGATACAAACGTAAATAACTCTACACACATGAATTTACTTATAAGATGATATAATTGTACCCACTGCAGGTCAGCACCTCCAAAAGAAATGGAAGGCTTCATTCTTTCACCCCATTACCGAACGCCCTTTAAACAATCAAAACAAGGTACAGTGGTATACTATTCTTTTCTTCACAGCTTGTCTTATATATATTTGCCCTTACTGCACATGAACTCTGCTCCGCATTTTATGATGGGATGTTGAAGTGGAAAAGCCAGGATATGACAAATGCAAAAACCATGCATGCTAGCAGGAAATTTAGGAAACGGTGACCATTTAAGCAGCTTCTTCTATTATCTGTAATTGGGGATACTAATGCTGAGGTTGTTGCAGCTATTGCCACGGCATCGGTCTCGTTTCCATGCTGTGTTGTTGATGCAGTCTCATTGATGCCAATGATGTTGCGTGCAATCGAGTTACATATCTCACAGGTCCTGAGATATATGAAATTAATTAGATGAAATACTATTATTCCTAACGAAAATGCTTATAATGTAAATTGCATAATTAATTATCATTTGTGTTCTTGTGAATTTTGTCCAACCCTCCTAGCTTATCTGTTGACAACTGCCAACATGAAGAGAGAGAGAGAGAGAGAGAGAGAGAGAGAGAGAGTAGAGCAAAGCACATATTCTGCAAGACAGCTTAATATGGACCATAGGCCAACTTTTAAGAGTATGATAACATTTGGGGGGAAAAGGTAAACACCATAAGAGCTTTTTTTTTTTCCTGTCGTGGGGTCAGGTAGTAGTAACAATGAGAGAGGGAGGCCCTCCAGGAAAGATAATTCGGTGGGGCAAGCAGATACTAAACCATAGAAACCAAGCGAACTATAATTTAAACGATCGTATCACCAGCAATAGCTATGATTTAATGTGCGAAATGCTGAAGAGGCTATGATTTAACGTGCGAAATGCTGAAGGGTCACCATAGCAGCTGGAGATGTAAACACAGAGACCAAGAGTAAAAAAGATTTAACTCAAGCATACAAGTTTACAATCAAACTATGACTTTTGACTGTCAATGACAACCAGATCTACTGCAAGTTTTGTTTGTCACCTGATTAATGAACCTGTTAGCAAATAAATCTAGAGAAAATTATGTTTACCTCCCTCAAGGATTGTACCAATTTCATCTTATCTCACCTATTTTTGAGAAATTACATTTGCAACCGTTATCTCTAAAATTCACATAACAAATGACCCCAGCGGTTAACTTTCCATCTAGTAATTACTAATAATTTAAACAATCTTAACCGAAATTATACCTAAATTTTCCTTTTAAATTTTACAGCAAATTATAAAAAGAATTACAAGTTAAAAACAAACCAAGGGAATTAATTTACGATTCAAGATTGAAAAAACAAACTTACGATTCGACAAGTTCTGTAAGATTTATAAACATTACTCTATCTTCTGAAGGGTCAAAATTTACAAAAAAAAATTAATGAATAAAAGTAAAGGGAAATAGATGTGCATTTTTTTACATTAATGACGAGTAAAATAGTCATAAAAAATTATAGAGAAAATTAAGGAACTCATATTTGTTTTTCTAATTTCCAATTCATTCACTTTTCTCCTTGTTCATCATTAACTATAGTAGAAAAATTATCCTACCGGTTACCAATGTACAACGTTGAAATTCATAAATTAAGGGCTAACTTTAGATTTTCTACTTTTTAAAAGATGTAATGTGGTAATTAAAGGGCATTTTAGACCTAAAATATAACAATTTATTTTTATTTATAGTAGTTAGCTTATTAGATGGAAATTAATGGTGGGGGAATTTGTTACGTGGATTTTAAAATAAGGTAAAATAAAGGTAATTTCCCAAAGTAAGAGGGGACTGGGGAGGTAAAAGGAATAGTCCAAAACCCCGAGGGGAGTGAATTTATTGTTATCTATAAATCTATGGCTCAATTGTGGGAGAAGCATTTAGATTGTGAGGACAAACTTTTCAATAATAAAAACAAAAAAAGACTACTGAACGTTTTGCATTAATCTCATCCATATGGAGACATCCCATTGGGCAGAGATGAGACTTGGTTAGCCGAAAGATGGGTTTCAGTGAGTACCACATTGGCGCTGAAGTAACAATCGCTACAACCCCAGGAATAGCTCGAATGACCTTCAAAGGTTACCTCTCTCCAAAACCAACACGGGTGGGTAGGTTGAGAATACCTAGGGGCGTGAGACAACTCTCTCCAAGACACATACTATTTATATAATAATACATATAATTACACAAAAGAAAAGGGGGAATATCATCATCACACAACTGTAAATTTAAAAAGTATTACCACAAAATATAAACAATCTGCGCAGCAAAATCAGCATGGAATGATGCTTTACCCAATGAGTAAGCTTATACAAAAAGAAAGATGTCTCTAGATACATATATATAAAGTAATACAGGAGAATCTGCAAACAAGGAATAAAGATACACAAAATGGACTGACTTGCAGCAAGTAATTGGATTATCATGGGTCAAATCTCCACTTTGACAAACAAAAGGGGAATCCAAAAGATATGACAGGGTATTTGCTAGATCATACGAAGGGACAGAATAAGATGGAATCGTCGGTGCAATTAGAAACATGAACAATTCTTCCAATTAGCTTTATACTTTTGCTTTACCTTTTCCATGGTCTTCTAGGCTTAACACAAATCGTCCTACTTTTCCATCCACTAACCAAACATTATGATCTTTACATCCCCCTAGCTCAAAGCAACCTCTTGTACAACCTTTCAAAAACTAACTGTTCTAACTGAAAGATAATTATAAAACTCAAAATCACTCTACATAGTAATCCTCAGAATCATTCCTTAAAAGACAAGGAAGATCAAGCTTCAAAAAAGAATAAATGGTCTTATCAATGCACAAATGTTTAACTCCCCAGAAATTTCTAAATGAAAGCATCTAAAAAGAAAGCAGTAACTAGATAACCCCCCCCCCCCAAAGTTAAGCTCATTGAAATCAATTTGCTATTTAAGTTTAATTATAAGGTTTAATTTGGAAGCTTATACTCCACAATTAATAAGTTTTGTTTTTGAAACAAAAGCCTTTAAGCAGAATATTCAAAAGTAGAGAGTAGCACTCTCTGATGGGCTAGAACTCAGAAGGGAGTAGGGAGTACAGAATACTTGAGAGGTGCTACATAAATACCCTTGTAATTAATAAAATTAATCTGTTTGATCCAACTTGCTAATTCAAATATGAGGTGTATTTTTAGAATTCAAAATACTTACAAGCATAATTTTCAAACTACTCTTCGAATGGAAGTGGTCTATAAGAGGAACATAAGATTTTTTTACTGGAACCAATTCATATTGCTAAATATAGAGTCAAAACACACACACACACACATACATATATACAAATATATATATATATACATATATACAAATATATATATATATATATATATATATATATATATATACACACACACACATATATATATATACACACACACACACTATAATCTAACAATAAACTCTAAACCAACAATGTAAGAACAATCTAACAAAGCCCAAAGCCAAATTACTAATGTGTACCCTAATGAAAAATTAAATCCATCAAATAATATCAATAACTCCAGCATTTAAAAATAATTAATCTAAAAAAGTTTAAATTAAAATTTAAGAGTTGATTTTACTCACTTATTTCCTTTAATCTTGAACCAAGTCTCAGCACAATGCTTATGGGCAACAGACAAATCATCCTTACAAGAACATCCCAATTCCATAGCCACCCCATTATCAACACTTTCATTATCAGTAAGACTCATGTGACAGATTCTACAATCTCTGTCTTCTTTCCCAAAATGCAGCTTCAATTCATGGGCCCCACTCTCGATATCCACCGAACAATCCGAACCAGCAACCGATGACACTCTCCTGGAATCCGAAACCTGTCCAATTTCATGATCAAAGCTGCTCTGGTCGTCGTATGAGCCGCCGTAAGTTGAGTAGAATTGAGAGTAACATGAGCCGCCATCGTCGGCGTCCGAGAAACAGATGCTGTCTCCCTCGTCGTCGCTCGCGGCGGAGGAGGGACGGCGGGGGTGGCGGGAACCGCATTCCAAATCGACCACCACATGGGTCATATCCAAATTTTCCATTTTTTTTCAAACTTTAACCAAAACCCAGAAAAAAAAGATTGTGTTTTTATTACAAGATGAAAGTGTTGAGGATGAAAATGTGTATAAATTGAGGGGATTGAATGGGGCAGGTGGTGGGATTAGGTGACCAAATTTACAGTTATGGCATTTGGTGGGAACTGAAAGAACTGAGAGGGTGGAGAGGTGGGGCGAGGAGAGAAAGACAGACAGAAACTGAAGGTTTTTTGAACAGAGAGGTTTTATACTAAGAGAGAGAAAAGTAGCAGACTTTCAGTAGGGTGTGGCCGTGTGGGGGTTGTATTAAGGTGTACAATGTACCGTGTGTGTGTGAGAGAGAGAGAGAGAGAGAGAGAGAGAGAGAGAGAGAGAGAGGGGAAGAATGGTTGGAGGTGAGACGGAGTACGTCAGCATGGGGCATTACACCGTCTAATTTCAAGTGTGTTTTGTCTGATGACGATCCAACGGTGGTGATGTGTGCATATTGGCTCTTGGGATAATCTCCATGAAATAGTGGTTAAGCTCGTTGGCAAAATTGCAACTAATTATAGGACTATCTTAATTCGCAACTATTTAAATTAATTTTTTTTGAGCATTACGTTAATTTATTAACTGGGTTACTTGTACTTTATAACCCCCCCCTTTAAGAAGTATTGCAATTAACAAATATTAGTATATAAATATATATATATATATATGTATATTGGTGCATTATAGTGACGAAGTGATATTTATGATAATCCATATTCTCCCCCCTCTTATATCACTTGGTTCAGTGGTCCTCAAGATTTTTTTGTCGTTGACTTGGTGATGATAAAGTAAAAAATTGTGATAAAGAGAAGCCGGTGGTGGTTGGACAAAGAGAGAGAGAGAGAGAAAGTTAAAAATCATAAATCTAAGTTACTAATAATTAGCCATACAAGAAAAAAAATACTACCTGCAAATATTACCAATCAACCAACAAGAAATTCTTAAAGATTTTCCTTAATGTTATTTGGAATCAGTAACGAAGTTTCCATTTGAATAAACAATAGAAAAACTTTGCAAGGGCCATTCCTCTAGAGTGAGTGGTTTTTCAAAGAAAATCACACACGGTAAGATGCATGGTTGGGTTTAATTGAAATTACTAGGAAATAATTTTTGAGTATAGATTTATTACTCATTACGGAGTTGTTAAGAACCCAAATGGAAAACAGCGTCCAAGACTCTATTATCTTTTTCTTACACTTCTCAAAATAAATAAGTATGTAAATAATAAGAATATTTTGGCTAAAATGTGGTAGTAGTGGACCACCAATTAAAAGGGTATCCTAGGAAAATCAATTCTCATTCTTTTAGAGTTGAGTTAATAAGCAAGCAAGTAGCATGGCAAGCCTGGCAGATTATTCAGATAAACTCAAATCACTTACTGACCCAAACCAACCTGCCAAACAGGTCGGGTCAGATCGAGGGAGACGAGAGTCAAGTCGAGTCGAGTCAAATCAAACATAACATTCCAACTACATGTACAGTGGCCAAGTGTGGGTATGTAAAAGTTCATATGTGCCTGCCCCAATCACTATCAGTAATATAGACAGTTCACCCCCCAATCCACAATGTAAAGTTCATCATGAGGAATATACATGTGCTTCCAGCCTCTAATAATATCACATGGATATGTTTCAGCGCATGGAGCTCTCTTTTGAGGAATTCAACAAAGTATCTTTTTTTCTCTTGTCACTCACCATACCATATCCAAATAACTCAGTGTATCAATTTCTGTTCAATCTTTTTCCAGTTTCAGAAAACAAATTTATTTCTCTAATGACTCCAACCAAAAAAACTGTTCAACCAAAACACAAGATTCATGGTCACTGGATCAAGACACAAAGAATGGTCCAACTTGTGACAGTTGAGTGTTCAGCCACCCACCATCCCAACTACACCCCTCCAAAAGTTGCAAGTGTACAAATTAATACCTCCAAAAAGGAATTACGGGCTGTGCTGTGCTATTAGCACCGCAATTTTCACCCAAAATACTCTAGTACTATTTCATTTTACTTGTATACAATGCTTCACGCACTGTTACACTATGGATTGTAAAATCAGATTCTAACCCAAACTTCATAGCAGCTCCTAACCCACATCGATGGAATATGGGGCAGGCAAAATCAGATTCTTATTAGTCAAGATTCTTTTAGTTAGGGGACCAAGAAAGAACGACCATGGGTTCGGTTTTGATGCCAATGGCCACAACCACCAGCCCACTGATTAAAGCATAAAGAACTAAAGGCCTGTTTGGGACGGCTAAGCACGTACCTTTCACTAATTTTGGGCCACAACTGATCTAAAACACTTCACCAAACACTACCTGTCTCAACCAGCAAGAGACACTTATTAAGTGAGTGTGTGTGTGTGTGCGTGTGAGCTAAAAAGAAACAATAATTAGAAGAGAAATTCATTGCACTATCACACGATTTGACTAATATAGAACAATACAAGCGAGCCTACCAGTTTATCAACCAATGTAGAGGTCCAAGAGATATGCTCCTTGCAAACCTAGTTATTCAATACATTAGGTTTCAGCAAGCTTTCCGGTTGATTCTTTCTCCTTGACCTATCAGTACGAGATGAAAGGTCTCTGCTACGCTTTTATACATTCATCCAGTCAATTTCTTATCCGCCGGGATTAGTTGGCTTAATTGTTTCTCCTAGCTCATACAACAAGTCTACATCTCAGTAAAGTAAAGTGAATACAGACCTCATATCAACTCAGACCCCCAACATTTGTAGGCTGGGCAAAAGGCTGCCTACTGATTGTTGTCGAGAGCACATCAGTCATCATGCCCATTAACTTGTTCTTTCCCTCTTCAAACCGTAATTGAGACCCTCTGTGAAATACCTTGCTAGTTGCACTGTCCACCCCTTTGACATTGCTATTCTCTAACCCACTTTTTAGCCAAGCAACATTGCTTATATCTGTGGCTAAAGCAGCCAATTCATGACTTGGGAAGGAAGGAGGCTCTGCATAATCGATAAATTCGGGCCCCATCAACAATGATCTTCGAGAATTTTTAGCACTTGGAGTCGTACTACTACAGCAACCATGGCCACATCGGTGAGGCACTAATCGTTCAGCATAAGCTCCTTCGAGCAACTTACTTACCCCAAAATCTGGTTTTGAGGCTTGAATCGACGGAACTTGGGCTTTCGATTCTGGGCCGGCCAGAGAATTATAAACAGTAAATGCACTAACACGAGCCGTAGGGCGGTAAAGGGTAGGTGGGTCCTTTGCTTCATTACAATATTGAGCTTCTATTTGAGCCCTGTCCTCGTAATGATCATCCAAGTTTTCTCGAGAGCTTATGTCTTTTCCTTCTAAGGATTTGAATGAATTGACATCTCCACAAGATAGAGTTTCTTCTGATGAAGCTTTTGATTTGTCTATGCTGGCATCTTCGATGGTATTGCTAGACTCCAGCTTGGCCTTGCCAAATTCAATGCCACGACGTCTCAGGGTGGAATTCCAGTGGTTCTTGATAGCATTGTCTGTTCTTCCGGGCAAAAGCCTGGCAATTGATGCCCATTTGTTACCATGTACTGCATGGGCTGAAAGTATAATGCGATCTTCTTCATCTGCCATGACATTCGAATTTTATCAGCTAACCTCATTCACTCAAGAACATCTGATTAAAGCTCACACATAATATCATCTTTGAGCTCACAATTATGCCAGTTGATACCACTTCCAAATCTTTTTTTTTTTTTCAGTTTTTGCTTTTTACAAAACACAAGCAGGTTTTTGGGTACCAGTTTGTATTTCGGGTTTTTAAGATATAAATTTAAAAACAAAAATAACTAACTCTTGAAAGTGCCTAGGAAGTGAATTCATCTGGTTTCAGTACAAAACAAAGAATAACAGGGAGGGGCTACTATGCATATTTAAGATATATGATACTTGAAGTAATGATCCTTCATAATAGCAATTATACTGTTGTGAACACGATTTTTGAACATGGCAACCCCTAACCAAGCATATACTATCAGAACAGCACATCTGAAAATCTAGTATGGAACTAGGACCAAGCAAAAGAATAGCTGAAGCTCCAGAGCGTAGCAATGCTTAGCTTGAAACGTTAACCTCGTAAGTGCACATCTATTTGAAATAATGCAATGATGTACATTGCAGCGAAAGATCGTCATTTCTTTTTTCATAAGGTTGTCATTTTTGGCAATAATGACATCTTCAAAATTCCAAATATTACAGATTTCTGATCGTTGTCAATTTCACCTATGTCTTATAGCTTTTTTTGAGATAGCTTACCGATTTCACATTGAGATTTCAGAAATGTAATAAGTACCTAGTCTGGGTTCTTTAATTATTTGCACTGGAAACTCTTTAGTAAAAATTTCTTTTGTGAGCCGTGGGCTGCCATTAAGCAAGCATAATGGTCAACCTATAGCAATAGCAGATAATAAAACATTATACCCCTATTAAAGTCTTGCTAACGCCTAAATAGCCCAGAACCATTGATAAAATTGTCATAATGCATAGATGTCATAAGTTTCTGCAACATCATTCTTTAAAAAACTCTTCACATACACACGGGTACCCTTAAAGAGTCCTACAAGTAGAACCCTGATGTGAAGCTTCTCTCCATCTCCCCCTCCCCACGCAGGTCCCCTTTAAAGAGGTCGCGACATCAAAGCGCCATTTGAAGCTTATCTCCTCCTTCCTTCCTCTTTTGGCGTGTGTAGTCATACCATCTACATCGCATACATTCATCATCTTCTTTGGGTAACTATTATGTATGGAAAGACGCAAGTGACCACGCGCGACCACATCAGTCAATACGCGATGATGTTAAGAGAGTATAAGATAACAATATTGCATTCCTAGTCAAGAGTTAGCTCTAAATGGGAGAATCCTTGCCTTGGGAACGAGAGTGCGGCCTTTATTTATGGTGAATAGTGGATGGCACCAAGAATATTCCATATTAAATGCCAGGAGTTATATTTTCATCATCCGATGATCCCTTAAGATTCTTATGGCAAGCAACTCTATGAGTGGGGTCCAATATCAGCTCTCTGCCCCCATGGTAACCAGATCATTTGTGTCCCACAAGGAAGCACGTGTGGCCTACTAACAGTTCTAGACGCCAGACCAACAACTCCGAAGGTTCAAAATACAGGCTCAACCTCAAAGGCCTTAGGCTTTTGGGCCAGCTGTTTTACTTAGAGTTGGTCACCTGATAGTGCCCTAAGTTGGGCCATCATTGAGGACGTAAGTGTCAATCGTAGGTTGTTGCCAACTATTCTCGGCTTAAGAAATTTAAGATCCTCTTTGTTGGAGTGCCATGGCTCTTGGGTCAGCTTACTACTGAACTCATGGTTGATAATTAATTAAGATCTACTTTGGTGGGTGTCACGACTCTTGGGCTGGCTCACTCACTCAGGCCATAAGCAACTCTAGGTTGCTGCATGAGAATTCAAACACTGTTAGTCTGTTCGCTCGTTAATCTCATGCAACACACTTGACCCTAGCCTCCGTCACATGGAGATGACGTGACAAGCCCCATACTACAAATGCACAGGAGCACTTCCACATACCCATAGAAAAGAATGAAGTACAACCAGCTAATTATACGGTTTTAGGAGGTAAATAAGAATAAGAGTGGAAGTTTTGTATAGGTAATCACAGTTCATAATAATATAAGGTCATACAATTGATTTCAATCAAATGTAACCGCTAAATTGATTATTTGGATAGCATCAGAATTCACAGTTAAAGAAAAAATCAGTGGACGACTTATCAAAATACCAAGAAGTTGACATAAATACATTAATTCCACCGGCTCACTAAAGAATGTCCATTTGCCATGTAAGTTTATCACATAGTATCTAGAACCTATTGTTGTATACAAACTTGTAGGACACGAGACATTACAGCCATACTGTCCTAATGAAGATTCATTGCATATTTGAATATTCCCTCCATTGCACTCAAAAGGGTCCTACTTTCCTTTTGACCATGCTCAATTCAAAGAATCTCTTTTCGAAAATTAGCCTTGCAATCTTCATGAAAAATCAGTTTGTTATAATGGTAACTTCGAAAAGTAGTTATGTATTCCTTACACATATAACATAAAGAACGAGCACTCTTTGAGGGGGAAAGAGAGAAAGTATTTAAGCTAGTGTCGAGTGATAATTCCTTCTCAATTCCAACAAACTAATCGAAACACTGACTACTAACGCCTAAAACCATAAACCCTTATTAATTGGAACTCCATGTAGGTGCATTCTAAAGGAGGCACATAAATACTGTATTGCAGCGTAGCTAATATGATTAATTATTAGTCAACAATTAAAAAAGCATGAAAAATAAAGAACCCTTTTGCTCAAAATGCATTAACATATTAAATTATAAAATATCCTTAATTTGAAATCATAAAAAGAAACACAAAAAAGATTAAAATTCAAACTTCAGTGATAAAACAAATGAATAAAAAAATTATTAAAACAAATTCAAGAAAAATAAACGAAATTTACCAGTAAAGGGCTTGCGCTTGACAGCAGGGTCGAGCTGATTACACCACCTTAATCTACAAGACTTTCCCGATCGGCCCGGGATTCCACGTGCAATCAAGCTCCAATTTCTAGCCCCGAAATTTCCAACGAGTCGACTTAGAATAGAATCTTCTTCTGGTGACCATGGTCCCTTAACTCGGTCCCCTGACCTTTTCCCTGATCGGCCGCTCACTCCGTTTCCGTCTCCGACTGCTAGGTCGGTGTCCCCGTCATCACCATCGTCTACGGCGGTGGGTTCGCCGGTGACAGCGGCCGTCGCCTCCTCCATCTCGGTGTCTTTGTCCATGTCCATTTCTGAGAGAGAGAGAGAGAGTAGGTATTGGACTTAAAAAGTGTTGAAGCTCGGACAGCTGAATAGATTTAGGAGGCAAATGTTTCGGGAGATTACATTTAGCCCAACCCAAGCCAACTTTTGGAGCCTTAAGTGGGCCAAATTCGCTTGATTTTTATATAGAAAAATTCGTGCTGGTCCCTTTTAAAAAATATTCAACCGTATAAATTTATTATATTTGTTTTTAAATGTATAAATTTATTGTATTTGTTTTCAATCGCTTAAATTATTTTAAGTAATAAATTGACTATTTATTTTAAAAATGCCCCTGTATCAACATATGATATTTTTAAGTGTATTTTGTGCATCGTCATTGTATGAAATGTGCATCGTCACTGTATTTTGTAATTTTTGTGTTAAAAAATAATGCATCGTTAAGTATAAAATGTGCATCGTTAATGTATTTTGTAATTTTTGTGGTAAGAAATGTGCAACGTCAAGTATAATCTTGTGCATCGTCAATTATAACAGTATTATTTCAGTATAATATGTGCATCGTGAAGTGATTCTATGCATCGTCAACTGTAATAATTGTAATTTTTATTAATTCATATTGTTATTACAAAAGTTATCAAGAATGTAATTCATAGCACCCTGTTACACAAAAAGACTCGATGTCGTCGAATAAACTGTCTAATACTACTCAAAGCAGTGCATTCCCTCAACATGGGCCACAGAGCTAACGATTAAATGCAGCCAAATAAGAGTAGTAAGCAGGCGGAACTGCAAAAGTCATCAACACAAATGTAAAATTAAAGTTTGAGTAAACAAGGTCCACAAAACAAGCAAAATGAAAAGTAATTTATTTACAAACCTATATGACACCGATCGAGTGCACCTCGCGTATCTGAAAAAATAATATTGAGATTAGAACAGAGGATTTTGAATATGAATCTAACATAAACTGGTATAACATCAAAATTTATGCATTGTCATGTGTGCAAATTGTGCATTGTCAATATATTTTTGTGATTTTATGTTAAGAATGGTGCATCGTCAATGTAATTTTGTGAATTTTGTTTAAAGAAATGTGTATCGTCAAGTATAATTATACACATCATTAATTATACACAGACGCTAAACGCAGCCCCCCTAATGCGCTAAACGCAGCCCCCTCCCCTGTAAAATTACTAACTTGCCCTCATCTTTTATATATAGAAAATATTTAACTTAAAACTCTCACTTTTATTTGCTTCGAATGTGTATATTTTTGACATATTTTGTGTTGAATTTTATTTTTTTGTTTAGTTATTTGCTCTAGTGTGTATGTTTTTGATATATTTTGTGTTAAATATAATTTTGTTTTTGACATATTTTGTGTTAAATATATATTTTTTTGTTTTATTATTGTGTTATAATGTATATTTTAACAAAAAAAAAAAACCGAGGGCAAATTCAACAATAATTTTTTTTGGAAATATGCACTTTACCCCTTAAATTTGTTACATTTTTTAACGAATTTAACAAATTCAAGGGGGTATTGTGAAATTTTTTCAATTTTTTACAATTTCAGGGTGTAAAAGTGCAACAATTGAAAAAAAAAAAAAAATGCTTTTTTTTTTTTTTTTTGTAAAATTTGCACTTTACCCCTTAAATTTGTTAATTTCGTTAAATTTTTTAACGAATTTAACATATTCAAGGGGGTATTGTGAAATTTTTTCAATTTTTTACAAATTCAGGGTGTAAAAGTGTAACAATTGAAAAAAAAAAAAAAAAGACATGCGCCTACACCAGGCGCATGTCTTTTTGGACATGCACCTGGTCCAGGCGCATGTCATTTTATTTTTTTGCAAAATTATACATTATAACAAACGAGGGCAAGTTAGTAATTTTACAGGGGAGGGGGGCTGCGTTTAGCGCATTAGTGGGGGCTGCGTTTAGCGTCAGTCTTTTTTTTTTTCAAATTCACATTGGCATTGGAGATGCTCTAATAATGAAAATCATATATATATATATATATATATATATATATATATATATAGGAGTATTCAATGGTTACTTCAAAAATATAACCATCAATGGTTACTATCATATCAACCATTGGATTGAAAATCAATGGCTAAGATGAAATGGGTAGTTGAAAAATGTAATTAATGCAAGTAGGTGAGTCAATTAATACAAGTAATCTTAGCCATTGATTTTCAATCCAATGGTTGATATGATAGTAACCATTGATGATTATATTTTTGAAGTAACCATTAAATATGGGGGAGTATTTAATGATTACTTTTTTTTTTAACCATCAATGGTTACTCTCATTATCAACCATTGGATCAAAAATCAAAGGTTGAGATTTAATGGTTAGTTGGAAAATGCAATTAATGCAAGTAGGTGAGTCATTTAATGAATTAAATCTAAACCTTTGATTTTTGATCCAATGGTTGATAATGAGAGTAACCATTGATGGTTAAAAAAAAAGTAACTATTAAATACTCCTCCATCAACCATTGGATTGAAAATCAATGGCTAAGATGAAATGAGTAGTTGAAAAATATAATTAATGCAAGTAGGTGAGTCAGTAACGAATGAGTACCAACTCACACTTTGTGAAACTCCAACTCTATCACTGAACCACTCCTTGACGACAATGAAAATCATATTACATATTAGTGTAATTTAGAAATGAGAATCAACTTATTTTCATTTCTTACAGTACAAAGGTCTATGAGAATCCTCAAATAGTTAACAAAAAAAGTTTATTTTTTATTCTTTCAAAACAGTGTCAGCGTCATTTTATGGTTCACGATTACCTTATTCTTGCATTATGTGGTCTCAACCTCAAACTTAGTGAAGCATGATCTAACTTAACATTTGTGTTCTAAACTGAATGTTTCTCCTCATGTGCAACTCAGAGATTACATGATGGATCGAGCACATGGACTTTTTGAATGGAAATCAAAGAGAAGGTACAGGGCAAGTGGGTATGTAGGCTTGAATCGACCGACCGGCCGACGAGCATGTCGACTTTTTATGAGATTGGCGATATAGAAGAGTACAAGTAGAAGATAAGAGTATGGTGGCCAGACAAGCTTGAATCGATCCACAAGCATGGTTACTTGTCATATTAGAAGTTTCATCCTAAAAATAATTGATATTAGGTAGAGTGACCCCTTAAATCTATACACTTACCAATATTTAGTTACTTAATAGTGAGACATACAGTGGTTTAACGGCAAAATCCTAACAAAAGTTAGTCTAGACTGCAACTTCATACAAAAATTGCAATCTTTGACCATGTTTCACTAAATTTAAGACTAACTTTGTCCAGGACTAAATGGTGTCTTTTTGTTATCAACAATTGGAAAATGATAATATGTTGCTTCTTAGTCACACATTATCTCCATCCTAAAAACATGGATACGCAAATTTTTTTTTTTAGCTATCACAGAATTAATTGAATTTTTATTTCAAGATAGTTATGGCTAAAAAAAGATACTTAGAAAGAGTAAGTTGAATGACTGCACTACTTTTGTCTCTGAAGAGCAAGTGAGAGTGTGGAGACGACAATTAGCACAATATATATTAATTGGTTTTTGGATTTATTTCAAACAATACTGAAATTTTTTTTTTTTTGAATCATATAACAAAATTTGAAAAATTAATGACGTTGTACTATGTCTCAAAAGTATGGACTCGACCAGACAGATGGATTAAGGTGAAGTTCGCTAAACTTGTCTCGATAAACTATTTTACTGAACAAATAAATAATAATAATAATAATAATAATAATAATAATAATAATAATAATAATAATAATAATAATAATCGATCCTTTTAAAAAAGGAACGTAATGAGTTTAGAGGGAACTTTAACGTTATTTTAAGACCTTGAGTGACCGGCTGATTAAGTAGAATGATAAATAAAGAAGTCTTACAAATTTCTTGAAAATTTCCTTGTTTGATTTCAACATGACATTTGGAAAGGGTGCTCATATTCTAATGTTCTTTCTTCGTAAAATTAAAAAAAAAAAAAAAAAAAAAAAGAAGGTATCATTAAAGGTTTCGAATAATGCACTAGCTAGGTGCTTAATTTGTATCATAGTCTACAAGTCATTTCTTCATCTCTTTTTTAGAAATGATTTTCTTAAGGAAAACCTTCCATCCGAAAAAATAATTGTGCTCCAAATGGTGCATTATCTAGCATTGTGATTTGTGACTTCCTTTACGCAAATTCAACTTTTACATGTTTGTTAAGTAACCAACTCATCTAAAAGCTTAAGCTGTTAGAGAAAGCACAGATGATTTGAACCCTTGTTCTTGTCAAATCATGAGTTCTGATGCCATGTTAATTAGTAACCAACTCATTTGAAATCTTAAACTATTTGAGAGAGCACCAACAATGTATATCATGTTCTTATGTGTTTTATGCTTTAACAATGTGTCTTCCTCGAGCGCTTGGATTAGGGTTCCTGTCATTTCCTTTACATAATTCTATTTTAGACAAAGAGTCAACTATTCTATCTTGCAATATATGTTTTACCGAGGAAGTTTACTTTCAAAAATTATACTTTTAATCGCCATAATGCTTTAGCCCTTTTGTAGTTATGACCAATTCAAATGATACTTATATATTTCTTAATAATTAAACATTTAAATATATACTTTTTAGATGAAACGGAGGGAGTACTTAGTAATAGGACATATTCAAACATAAGCTATACTTTTGTGTAAAACGTTTTTGGTGGACTTTTTCCAACGTGGAAAATAAAACTAGTCTTAGAGTGTGGAAGAGTAAAAAAGTAGTGATATATGCCTTCGGGTTATGGAGATACAAATCGACGTGGAAAATATTTTGAGATACAAATCTTAGAGTGTGGCAGAGTAAAAAAAAGTAGTGATAGGGAGAAAGAGAAAAAATAATAATAAAAAAAGATACTTATAGAGAATAATACATTCCAATTTACTTTACATGACAGTTTTTTCCACTTTTTATTTAATTTTGCTTTTATTTCTTTAATTTACCTTTATTTCTGCCTCTCTCTTGAGATTCTTATTGTCTTCTTCTCTCGGTCTCTTCCTTCGATCTTATGTCGATATCAACATATAGTCTTATGAACAACACAACAAATGAACACACCGATCGTTACAACAATGTGTCATAATTACTGTTTCGTCTAGCAGTTGAATATATCAAATAAATGTATATTTACATATAAAAAGTCTTGTTTCAAAAAATTGAACAAATAAATTTAATCAACTTCTAAATTTTTCCTTGTTATATAAACTTTAAATTAATGCTTGAAATAGAAACTACGTATGTAAATATGTTATACTCCCTCCGTTCCAGGCAAAGAGTTTACTGTATTATTTTGAGATGTTTCACTTAAAGAGTCCACTTTCAAAAAATTATGCTTACAATTTTTCATCTTTACCCTCCACTTGTATTGTAATCATCTTGGTTGTACTTAAATATTTTTGTAAATATAACCAACTCTAATGACATTAATATATCTCTTAATAATTAATTAGACTTTTCAAACATGAATTTTTTGGATAGAACGAAGAGAGTAATTATTAATATGCTTTGACTTTCAAACAGAACTCTTTGAACGGGACGGAGGGAACATGTTGAACCTTGCTGGAACAAAAACCGTTGAGCGGAACGGAAGGAGCATGTCGATTCCCTTCAAACAAACTCTTTGAACCGAACAAAGGAGCATGTTGAACCGTCCTCAAGTAAACCCAATGAGAAGGGAGGGAGCACGTCAAATCCCCTTCAAACACTGCCTTAATTTTGTAAAAGTGGAAACAACTACATCTGGTTGCTTTGCTTCAAGTAGTTTCGGACGTAATTCTTCTTGATATAAATAGCCTTTGCATAGGGCATATATTAGGGTCGTAGTCCAAATCATCCATCTTCACGGGTAGTTTTTTTGTTTTATCCCATTTCTTTTTTCTTCAAGAGTTAAATGCACTTGCCTCCCTTGAAATTTTAGAATTTTGTATTGAGTGCATTCACCTTATGCTATTGGTAGGAATTATCCATAGGAAAACTTTTCACCTGAATAAATAACTAATTAAAACTATCATAAGACAAGAGAATGAGTATAACACACACACACACACACAAAAAGGTTGGGAGGGGTAAGTAAAAACTCCGTTTGAAAATTAAAGATTTCAAAGGAATTTACATTTGCTTGAACAACCATGCAAGATATATACTCCCTCCGTTCCACCAAAACAGTTCAAGTTTAAAAAGTTTAATAATTAAGGGGTATATAAATAGTATTGTAGTTGGTTATAATTACAAAAATATTTTAGCATATATAATTAAGATGTTTATATTATATGTGAAGGGTAAAGTTAAAAAGGGTTAAGGAAATTATATGCATAATTTTTAAAATGAAATCTTTTAAGTAGAAAATCTAAAAATAAAATAGTGGACTTTTTGCCAGTAACGAATGAGTACCAATTAAGACTTTAGTAAGCTTAAAATCTAGTTACTACTTTTACATGACCAACTTAATAGGCTATTTGGTTGTTAGATAACGAAGCATCCCATTTATTAGTATTAGAGACTTTAAAATCTCAAGCTTTCAACTTCAATGTATCTGTCACGCAACCATTTATTAGTATTAGAGTACTTTAAAATCTCAAGATTGATTACGTACTACTCTTATATATATATATATATATATATATATATATATATAAACAAATAGAGTAAAAAAAAACACTTTACAAGGGATTTAAACATTTTTTGATATTCTTCATTTCATTCGTAGCTTGAATTCTCTCTATTGGATTGCTTGATATCTCCAATGGCAAGGCCAGTGTGATCTTGCTGACCGCTCTTCTCGCCTTTTTCTGGTTTACTTCATCAGCTACTATCAGCTACTATTGTGGAGCACTCCTTCAATGTAGTTAATATACATTCCTTTCGATTTTCATTGTCCTCGCATGAAGAAGTAGATTTACCATTTGTTTAAGTATTAATGGTTTTTGAGACCTTCAACTCCATGTAGCTAGGAGGACTTTTAGTTTTGACTAAGACAATGAGTAGAATTGGCCCTTGAAGTTGAGAGTATATTATATTACATTGTTCTAATTAACATATTTTATTTAGGTGCAAAACTTGACGACAGTCACTTTCTTGTGTCGCCGGCAACTTATTAGTGCAATCAATGGAAGTATTCTGGGGCCAACTATCAGGGTTCGAGAGGGTGACACCCTTGTTGTACACGTCTTCAACAAGTCTCCTTACAGCCTTACTATTCATTGGCAAGTTTTGATATATTCCCTCCTTTCCAACAAAAAGTCCTATTTTACAAGTTTAATTTTTTTATATTGTAGCTTTAATTATATACTTGTAGCTTTAAAAAATTAATTACATTGAAATTTAATCTTTTTTTTTTTTTTTTGGAAAAAACAACTATTTTTTTGGGATAAACTAAAGAGAAAAGAGAGACTATTTTTTTTTTTTTGGACAGAGGGAGTGCAACAGATCAAAACCAAACCTACCTAAAATAGGTTTTCTGAATAAAAATTTCTCACGTCCAAAACTTGGATTTGTGTTGGATATACTCTCTTTGTTCCAAGAAGATAGTTCCACTTGTCACATTGGCTTATCCCAAAAAAATAATGCTATTTCTAAAAAAAATAAAAATATTTATAGAGCAATTTGAAGGATGTACAAATATATAAAGTTATAATTTTATAATATTTAACTTATTAAATGAAACAATTTTTTTAGAAATGAAAGAGCAGATATAATCAAAAGAAAGCAGTTATAGCATATAAATATAATTACATTTTTTTCTTAGCAATTTGACAGTAGTTTTTGGAAGAAATTTTTTATTACATTAAATGAAATGTATTATTTATATATGATGCAGGCATGGAATTTTCCAAATTTTAAATGGGTGGTCAGATGGGCCAGCATTTATAACCCACTGCCCTATCCAGCCCCCAAATAGCTTTACCTACAGATTTAACATCACAGGGCAGGAAGGAACCCTTTGGTCGCACGCCCATGTCCAATGGCTCCGAGCTACGGTTTATGGAGCACTCATAATCCGGCTGAGAGCGGGCCGGACCTACCCATTCCCTAAACCCTATAGCTATAGGGAAAAACCGATTTCTCTTGGGTACGCACCCATTCCCTAACCCCTTCAACAGTTTATTGATCGGAGTTTAATTAATCATGTTATCAATAAAAAATGACTTGAAAATTCAATAACTAATAGGAAGAAAACTCATGTACAGAGTCTTGTCTCCTAAATATACAAAGATTCAATTTCACATTACAATATAAGACATTATTTTCTTAAATATTGCAAGAGAGTGGTGGAATGCGAGTTTTATTAATGTCTTGAAAGAAACATTAGTCAGCGGCGGTGCTCCCAACAACTCTAATGGACCACGCGATTTGTACAATTGTTCATCAAATTGTAAGTTAAACATACTTAAAGTTCATGAAAAAAACAATACCTACCGAAGTTAATGTAATTTTCTTTGAACCAGATACATACGAGTTAATGGTGGTGCAAGAAAAAACATATCTCCTAAGAATAATCAATGTTGCACTCAATAACCAACTCTTCTTCAAGATAGCCAATCACACTATGAAAGTTGTGGCAGTTGATGCTTCTTACACCGATCCATATGTAACTGACGTGGTGGTCATTGCCCCCGGTTAAACCACAGATGTCCTCTTAACGACTGATGAAGCACAAGGATCTTACTACATGGCAGCTCATCCCTATATTAGTGTATCAAATGTATCATTCGATAACACAACCACCACAGGAAAAGTTGTCTACAATGGCGCTACTACAACTACCCATGTTATGCCAATTCTACCGGCCTTCAATGACACACCAACAACCCATACGTTTTACACCAATATGACTGCGCTTGTTGGTGCACCTTTTTGGACCCCTATTCCACGAGACATAGACGAAAACATGTTTGTGACATTTGGGCTAGGGTTAATACCTTGTGGCGTAAGTGCCAACTATTTCAGCCCAATTGGGCACCGATTAGCTATGAGTATGAACAACCACTCCTTTGAATTCCCCACCAACTTGTCTATGTTGGAAGCCTTCTTCAACAATGTGAGTGGAATCTACACCATTGATTTCCCCGATCAGCCACCTTTGGTGTTTGATTACACAAATATCAATAACACCCTCAATGTATCGATCATAATGACTACTAAGTCAACGAGTCGTGAGGAAGATCAAGTACAATTCATCGGTCCAGATTGTGTTGCAAAAGATAGCTTTGGTGGGTATAGAAAACCACCCAATTCATTGCCATGGGTTCAACTTTTATGTCTTAGCCCAAGGGTTTGGTAATTACGATTTAGTAAATGATCCAGCAAAGTTTAACCTCAACTCATTAGAAGAAACACCATTGCCGTGCCAGTTGGAGGTTGGGCCGTCATTAGATTTCGAGCAAATAATCCATTTGTCCCTGCCTCTATATAATTTTATTTTCAATAATAAATATTTTTTAAATTTAACTTTCATAAATTAGTTTTTGTAATTTTAGTTTTGAACTAAAGAAAACCCGTTGTAACAAGCCTTCTTAAACACTAAACAAATGTAGTTGGAGCTATTATCAAATCGTTCAATCATGAACAATCCCATATGAAAGCGATAGAGAAACTAAAAATTAGAGTCATCAAGAGAAAAGTGCTTTTTGGTTTTTTATTTCTGAATCAAATAAATAAATAAAATTTATTAACACGTGGCAACTTTAAATTGCTTGTTCAATCAAATAAATCAACCGAAAAATGTGGGCGACTGACTCCTCATACTTAATTTGTTATATTATAGGGGTGTGGTTGATTCAATGCCACTTGGACGTGCACTTGCAGTGGGGCTTTCGACGGCATTCGTTGAGAATGGTGGAACTCAATCGTTTACGCTGACTCCGCTTTCGGCAGATATACCCATTTGCACTGCAGTTAGAGAACTAAGTACTCCAAGGCACTTAGTTAAAAACTCGATCTAATCCAAAAATAACGTATTTATTATTATACACATACATATTATATACATTAATCATGAACGTATGTTGGTAATGGAATAATTTTTTTATTTTATTTTATTCATAACATTTCATTAACAAGAAATTCAAATACGATATTTTGTCGGATATATCAACTAATAATGAATTCAGATATGAATTAACATACATTTGATCTGTTGGATTAATAGATCGGATCTGATTAACAATATAAAATTTCAGATCAAATTCGAATATATATCACTAGTACTTGAAGGCATCGACTTTGTCGCTTGGAAAGGAAAATTCCCATTTCCCACACAATGACCCCCATAAATGAAAAAAACAAAAACCAAAGTAATATATTCTTTCTTTCCTCTTTTTTTTTTTTCTTTCTCTCTTGTTGGTTGTATCTTTACCTATTTCTTAGTCATTGAATCAAAATGAATAAATACGTCATGAGGAGTTTTGCGCCAAAAAGGAAAAGGTCAGAAGTGGTTTAAGTACAAAAACATTTTTTTCATATTTGTTTGGGGAAGGACTATTTCCACCTCTTTCTAGTGTTGCAATTAATTTGTAGTAAATCACTGTGAAACTTATTTAGAAGGAGGTGGATTAGCATATAAAGGGGTGGCAATAGACGCCCCTATTTGTTTATTTGTTTTTCTTAATTGAATTGCTTGTTGCATTAAACAAAATGGGAATAAAGTTAATTAGTAGTGATGTGCTCCCTCCGTTCCAGTTAAATAATTCACTATATTATTTTAAAATATTTCATATAAAAAGTTTATTTTCAAAAAATTATGCTAATAATTTTTTTAATATTTCATTTTTACCCTCCACTTGTGTTGTAATTATCGATCTTAGTTGTACTTAAGTATTTTTGTAATTATGATCAATTTCAATGACACAAATATATCCTTTAATAATTAGACTTTTCAAACGTGAACTTGGGTGAAACGGAGGGAGTATTATATAATTAACATATGAATCTTTTGATGATTAAATTAATATGATCTTAACTACAACTAATTAATTTTCTTTTTATTTATTCTTTCCGATTGAACACTCTTTTGATGAGCTAATCAACATCTTTAGAGCAAGTAAAGTAAATGTCAACGTTAAAAGGAACATCCAAACGAACATAGAATGTTTAAAACACGAATTAATAAGTATAACGTATAGATGTATTCATCATAATAAAGAATTTTGTAATTTTCTTTGAAGATGAATGGGGCAAAGCTCCTAGAAGGCCAACCACCGCATAGAAAGATTCATAGGCCTCATTGTAAGAGGTTGTACTCTCCCAATTTTTATTTATTTTTTTTTTAAAAGCAAGGCAAATATATATATATATATATATATATATATATATAGTATGTTTGCTGTGAGACCGTCTTACGGATCCTAATTTGTAAGACGGAGTCTCACTCTCTCACAGCTTAGTCCACCAATATACGGTGGGTTGGATCAAGAAATTTCGTCTTACAAAAAATACCTGTAAAATGCTAAGTTTTTGCCAAAAAAATATTATTGCAATAGAAAATATCCATACAACAAACACCCAAAACAGCTAGCGCCATTAGTATCACAAACTAATTGAAATGTATATAATCAACAAATTTGCTTATGTGAAGAGCGAAGTTCCACATCATCAAGATTTCTTACTTGGTGCATTTGTGCTTAATATATTTTTTTTTCTCATAAAGATATGAGGCCTAGTCATCTTATGATGATGTACTAATTTGTGTCCCAAACAATAGTCTCATTTGACAAGTCATATTTTTATTATTGTATTTTTATTTCTATATAATTTGCACTAACATGACAAGTTTTGAAGTGTGATGAAAATAATGTCATGTTTTTTATAAGAAAGAAAATACTTTGAAAAGGATGCACGTAAGTTTTTAGGTTACAATTTAGAAATAGGACTAATTTTTGAAGATACATAAAAATCTGGATTTTTGATATTAAATTTATTGAGTTTTTATATTAGCAAATAACCAAATAAATTTAAAAGATATTAATGATTTTTTTTTAAATATCTGAAAAAACACACAAAACGTCAATTATTATTATGTCTATATATATCAACAGTATTTTTTCATTCCGCATTAATGAATTATTTTTGGATCGGAGGTGTAGACAACTTGCAGCTCCATTATAATAGCTCTTGGGACGTGGTTGTGCTATTGGTTATTATCTGCCTGCCCTTCAGAAGTGTATTTGATTGATTGTATGTTAATTTTGAACGTCGTGTTTGGTTCTATGCTAATTGTGGTATCATCTATTCTTGGTCCTAGCTAGTTTGTAAGACCGAGTTATCATAATTTCTTAATTAATACTATAAGAAGAATGACAAATAGGTGTTAGTTATTTCATACTTTTATTTGTGTAGCCTATATATATATATCGGCCATGTTGCGATGATATTGTTTTTTGATGTACAAATATTTTATGGTTAAAGAACATTGTTTCTAACTGTTACTGCATTCCTTCAAAAAAAAAAAAAAAAACAAACTGTTACTGTAATTTTTTTTTAATAAGGAACAAATTCTGGATATATACTTGTTTTAGAAAGTTTGCCTATTGGGGCGGCGAAAGCATATGGCTCATAGTCCAAATAACTACTTTTCAACAAGTTGTTTTCCAGTATTTTTCCTATTCTTATTGGGTAAGCACACTTATCTTCCCTGAAGTTTCGGAATTTCCTAGGGGTTACATTCATCTTCCCCTACTGGTAGGGATTACCGAATTCTCTGTGAGAACAACACAAGCTCTAGCAATGACTTAAATACACTTGATGTGTAAAAATTCACAAAGTTTCAGCAAACCTCGTAAAGTTCTAATTTGCATATATATATATATATATATATATATATATATTTTGCATATAAGTGTAAATGCAAATGGGCACCACTATTTCCACCCACCTTTCTACCAAGGGTCCAAGACACTCCACTCTATAGTACCCAGCATCATGTTTAAGTGAAATAAAGTAATACTCCCTCCGTTCCACTTCCACCTAAAGAGTCCACGTTTGAAAAGTCTAATTATTAAGGATATATTAGTGTCATTAGAGTTGATCATAATTACAAAAATACTTAAGCATAATCAAGATTATTACAATACAAGTGGAGGGTAAAGATGAAAAATTATGAAAATAGTTTGCATAATTTTTTGAAAGTGAACTCTTTAAGTGAAACATCCCAAAATAGTATAGTGGACTCTTTGTCTAGAACGGAGGGATTAATAAACGTTAAGTAGAGTGTGTTAGTTGAAAAGTGAGGTCGAAATAACACAAACAAATGCAAATTAATAACCATAGGAAAAATATTTTCATCAAATGTTAAGTCGTGAGAAGACGAGGGACAATCCCAATACAAGTTCAAAAGATAGGGGAGGTAAGTAACATAAATCCTTTGATGACCAACTTGACGTCAACTGCCGAGTTTCCAATATATACTTAATTAAGCATAAACTCTAACTACTACTTTCTTTGATGGCCAACTTTGATCTGTTAGATAACGAGCCATCCCATTAAGAAATAGATTTTAAAATCTCAGTTTTTCAACTTCGGATATCTTTCACGCAAACGTGGGAGAGGCTAAGGGCTAATTAAACTACTACCGTTGTCAGTTTTATATAAGATATATAGTCTTCTTGTAAACAAATGGGAAGCAGAACACACTATATATACAAGGGTGTTAAACCTTCTTGATATATTCATTCATTTCTTTCATAGCTTTCTCTACTATTCCATCCGTGGATATATCCGATGGCACGACCGGTGTTCTTGCTCATCGCTCTCCTCTCTTTGCTCTCGTTTGCATCTGCCAAGATTGTGGAGCACTCATTCAGTGTAGCTAAATACATTTTTTTTTTCTCTTACCTCAATTTTTTTGCTTTATTTACCTTAATAGAAGCCGCTTTAGTGTTTGTCCAAGTAACGAACAAATGTTTATGGGTAAATTATAAAGCTAAAATCCGTTTTTGTTTTGGTAACTTGGTCTTTAGGATGTTTTGTTCTCGTAATCAAGACTGACTTTTGTTTTTACCCAAAAAAAAAAAAACAAGTATAGGTCCGAAGTTTGTTCTTCTAATTAACGTAAGTATTTGTAATTTTGTTTGTACCAGGTGCAAAATTTGACTGTCACACGCTTGTGTCGCCCACAAGTGATTACTGCAGTCAATGGAAGCCTTCCGGGACCAACTATTGGGGTTCGAGAGGGCGACACCCTTGTTGTACATGTCTTTAACAAGTCACCCTATAACCTTACTATTCACTGGTAAGCTCAATAAAGCAACCAAACTGTTCTCATTGAATAAAGCATATAATATGTACTTATACATAAATGATGCAGGCATGGAGTATTCCAAATATTGAGTGCATGGGCTGATGGGCCGGAATTTGCCACCCAGTGCCCGATCCGGCCCAGAAATAGCTACACCTACAGATTTAATATCACAGGACAGGAGGGAACCCTCTGGTGGCATGCCCATGTTCAATGGCTCCGAGCTACCGTCCATGGAGCACTCATAATCCGCCCAAGAGCTGGCCGAAAATACCCATTCCCTAAACCCTATAGGGAACATCCGATTCTCTTGGGTACGCCTTCAATATGGGAAACTTAATCACATTATCGAAAATAAAGTACCAAAGAATCCAGTAGCTAATAAGCGACCAATATTGCAGGAGAGTGGTGGAATGCTAATGTTATTGACGTCGAGAACGAAGGATTAGCCACTGGGCGTGCACCTAATAACTCCGACGCATTTACCATTAATGGCCAACCAGGCGATCTCTATAATTGCTCGTCAAATCGTAAGTACCACTTATAAAGTTAAGGAAAACACTATACATGCGAAATTTAGTACTTTCTCCATTCCTAAATTATCGGCCTTTGACTCTTTTTGGTCAATCAAGATCTTTTTCAAATATGAAAATTTGACGAATATTATTTTTTTTCTAAAAATCATAAAACACGTAACTCGTAGTACTTAGAAAATATTACCAACTACGTGTTTTATGATTTTGAAAAAATAAAATAATATATGTCAAATTTACATTTAAAACATTCCGTTTAACCAAAAAAAGTCAAACAAGACGATAATTTAGGAACTTCTATAGAAACTTGTTGGCATAACTTATGTTTTTCAAATCATGTGTTTTTTCTTTTAACTAGGTACGTATAAGTTAACCGTGGTGGAAGGAAAAACATACCTCCTGAGAATAATCAATGCTGCACTCAATAATCAATTCTTCTTCAAGATAGCCAATCACACAATGAAAGTCGTGGCGGTTGACGCTTCTTACACCAACCCATATGTAACTGATGTGGTGGTCATCGCCCCCGGTCAAACTACCGATGTGCTCTTGACAGCCAATCAAGCACCGGGATCTTACTACATGGCGGCTACTCCCTATTTTAGCGCGGTAAATGTACCATTCGATAACACGACCACCACCGGAATCATAGTCTACAGTGGTTCCAATAAAACTACCCCAGTTATGCCGGTCCTACCGGCCTTTAATGACACACCAACTGCCCATAAGTTCTTTAGCAATCTAACTGGCCTTGTCAGTTCACCACATTGGGTCCCCGTGCCACGTAAAGTAGACGAGCACATGTTTGTGACATTTGGGCTGGGCTTAGTCGCTTGTGGTGCCAACGCAAACTGTTCAGGCCCATTGGGGCAACGATTAGGTGCCAGCATGAACAACCACTCCTTTGAATTCCCCACCAAAATGTCTATGTTAGAAGCCTTCTTCAACAATGTGAGTGGAATCTACACCACTGATTTCCCCGATCAGCCGCCGCTGGTGTTCGATTACACAAATGTCAATAACACCTTCAACCAGTCTATCATAATGACAACGAAATCAACAAGCGTGAAGAAAGTTAAGTACAACTCGACGGTCCAGATAGTGTTGCAAAATACAGCTTTCGTGGGTATCGAAAACCACCCTATTCACTTACATGGGTTCAATTTCTATGTCTTGGCCCAAGGCTTTGGCAATTACAATCCAGTAAATGACCCAGCAAAATTTAACTTGAATAACCCACAAGAAAGAAATACAATTGGCGTGCCCGTTGGCGGA
The DNA here is from genome assembly GCA_016624345.1 of Platycodon grandiflorus. NCBI lineage: Eukaryota > Viridiplantae > Streptophyta > Magnoliopsida > Asterales > Campanulaceae > Platycodon > Platycodon grandiflorus. The sequence continues at coordinate 63,829,304 of CM028363.1, read as the reverse complement.
TGGGCTGTCGTCAGATTCCGAGCAAATAATCCAGGTAAATTTTAATTATCTCCAAGTCTAAATAAGTTTATTTTACTTTCTAAAAAACAACATAATAAACTAAACTTTCATAATTTTAAAATTCTTTACTTTAAGTTTATCATTTTCAGCTAAGGAAATCCTCATTATACGCAAGACACCGTGTTGAATTTGAGTTTTTTTAATTAATTAAGGTTAATCAACTGTAGTTGGTGGCATAAGAGAATTGTTCATTAATTGTGAAAATAATTTCACATGAAAGCGATAGTGGAACAAAGTCTTTGAATGATCAAAAAGAAAATGAATTTTGTTTTGATAAAGCCTTCGGTTGACTATTTTTTATTGGACAAATTTAGACAGTAACTGAAAAAAAAATTAGAGGAAATTTCGTCATCCTAAACATATTTAGATTGTTTTCCCGATATGATAATAATTCAGGAAAACTCATCATAGTTTATTTTCTTTATGTGTGAATTAAAGGGGTATGGTTGGTTCATTGCCATTTGGATGTGCACCTGCCATGGGGCTTGGCCACTGCGTTTGTCGTTGAGAATGGGGGAACACCATCTTCTACGCTGCCTCCGCCTCCGGCAGATTTTCCCAGCTGCAGCTAGAAACTTGTAATCTAAGGCGCATCCGTACATTGTTGTTCTTTAATTCCTACATGAAAACTCTACCTTCCCAAAGAAACCAAACAAAAGAAGAAGAAGAAGAAGAAAAAACAATAGATATATTCTTTGTTTCCTTATATTCTGTTTGTTTTCATTTTCATTCCTTGTTCATAACATTGACATTTATGTAATAAAGTCAGCGAGCGAGATTATAAATTCAGTTTTGTCTCTTTTTTTCATTTTTCTGTTTCAAATCATCAAAATGTATACATTCTTGGGCCTCTTGGCACCCAAAAAAAGTGTCCTGCATGTATTGCTTCCTCCAAAAGTCTGAGTTGAGGGTTTGAACTAAATGAATGAATGAGTACCCAGGAATTCAGAGTGTCTGGAAAGAGGTTATGAGGCGATCATAATCTTGGTGCCATTTTCCAGACTGACTTTGTAACATTAATTTTCAACTTTCTAAATATGCCTTGATATATCGAATGATTTTGGTCTTGCATTATTGCAGACTATAGGGATTAATCGTTTTATTTTGTTCTTAATTTTCTATTAGTAGTTCTCTCTTTCCAAAATATATTAAGTCACCCCAAAATGATTGTACGAGAAACTCTTAAAGAGCAATGAATGTACGTTCCTGTTCCTGATCCTTCTGTTCCGTATATTTTCCTCCTTATCAGTCCTTTGCTGATTATGTTTAGCTTCCTTTTGATTTCCCTATCGATTTGCGGAATAGATTTATTTCGATTTCATGAAACGAGTAGTACACTATCATCTAGTACATGCTAGAGATGTTTCCAAAGCAAAGATATAAGAGCTTCTCCAATGTTATCATCTAGTTTTTTCTAGTCATTTTTCTAAAAGTGCTTCAATAATTTCTTTTAAAATATTTTTTCAAATGTGACGTTGTTTTATAATTATTTATAAAAAGTAAAAAATAAAAACTACTCTTACTGTAACTGATTGAAGGTAAAAAGTAAAAATAAAAACTAATTCTAAATGAGGTGGAAGAAAACTAATTGACGGTAAAAAAATAAGACATTCTCTAGGTGATCCTCTAGTAGTAGAAGATAGGGGTGTTCATCGGTTCGGTTTTCGGGTTGTTCGGGTTGTTCGGTTCGGTTTGTTCGGTTTTTGTTATTTCAACCTTAAAACCAAAAACCAAACCAAACCAAATAAAAAACCAAGAAACCAAACCAAATTCGAATTCGGTTTTCGGTTTGGTTCAGTTCGGTTTTCGGTTTTAACCAAACAAATGTTAAAACTACAATTCAATTCAAAGTTTAAATAATTATCATTTAAAAAAATCCAAAACAAAGATTAAAATTTTAACAAAATTATATAATATCCCTAAAAATGTAAGATTACATATACTTAGTCATTCGAACTTGAAGAAAGTCTTGGATTCCACACATTAGTTGGCCTCTTTTGTCACTAAACATCTATAAAATTTGTTTGAGTTGTCACTTGTGTTATTTCTGCGACTCATTACAAGAACATTTAAATAAACCAACAAATGTCAAAAAAAATATTGAAAAAGAAACAATGAATTACATTGTTCAAACTTTATATAACTAATAATTATTTATATAACTAATAATAATATATTTAATTTTATTATATTTTTTCTAATTCGGTTTTCGGTTTAAAAGGCAAAACCAAAACCAAACCAAAAACCGTATTAGAATTCGGTTTTGCCAACCAAACCAAACCAAAAACCAAATTCAAATTCGGTTTCGGTTTGTTCGGTTCGGATGATCGGTTTTTCGGTTTGGTTTTCGGATGAAACCAAATACTGAACACCCCTAGTAGAAGATCACGTAGATGATGTCTTCCAAACTAAACATATCATCTCCACCTCAGCATTAGAGGTTTGCATTGGAGAAGATTTTTTTTGAAAAAAATCTATCTTTCCTAACATGTTTAGCATTTTTTACTATAAAACAATGCCACGTCTGGTTTGCATTGGAGAAGCTCTTACATGTTTAGCATTTTTTACTATAAAACAATGCCACGTCTGGTTTGCATTAGAGGTTTGCATTGGAGAAGCTCTTACATCATGAGTAGTTTTTATTTTTTACTTTTTATAAATAATTATAAAACAATGCCACGTCTGAAATAATGTTATAAAAGAAGTCTTGCATTGGAGCACGTTTAGAAAGAGAACTCTCTATCTTTTAAATTTTTTGTCACATATAAAAAAGGTCTTCTTGTTTAAACATGTCACATAGAAAAAAGGGTGAATTACAGACCGACCCCTTTTTGGACATTTGTAATCGCTTCAATCCACCATACTTTTTTGAAAATCGGAAAAATGCACTTTTTGGGCAAAAAACGATTATGCCATTAATGAAAGATTTACCGGAGAAATTTCATCATCGCGATGTGAGATGATTCTAATTGCGATGCCTAATTCCATCATCGCGATGTCTAATTTCATCATCGCGATGTAGCCAAATGAAAATTTAACTGAGAAATTTTAGTAAGATTCACTAGAGAAATATTAGAACTCGATGCCCAATTACGATGCCTAATTCCATGATGCAGTAAAAGGAAGATTTACCCGAGAAATTTTAGTAAGTAAGATTCACTAGAGAAATTTTAGGACTCCATGCCTAATTTAAGGCATCTCGATGCCCAATTGCTATGCCTAATTCAATCATCGCGATGCCTAATTTAATCATCGCGATGGATGATTTACCGGAGAAATTTTAGTAAGTAAGATTCACTAGTGTTCTATTGGAATGGAAACAGAGGCTATCCACAAAAATTAATTTTCTTTGCTACGAGCTATTGGAATGGAAATAGAGATTCACCAGAGAAATTTTAGGAAGGGAGATTCACCAGAGAAATTTTATGAAGAAAAGAAGATTCACCAGAGAAATATTAGGTAGAAGTTATCTGGAAGATTGGCTAGAGAAATTTTATGAAGAAATGAAGATTTACCGCAGAAATATTAGGAAGAAGTTATCTGGAAGATTGGCTGAACAAATTTTATAAAAAAAAGAAGATTCACCGGAGAAATTTTAGGAAGAAGCTACTGTATATGTTATTGCGGGGCATTTTAGGAACAATTTTATTAAAGTGCCTTTTAGCGGTTAAAAAAAAAGAGGTGGACTAGAGAGAATTTTTTTTTTCAAAATGGACCGACCAACTATTTTCCGTAAAAAAAAATTAAATGATATCATTGGAGATGCTCTAAGCATCTCACTTGTGAACAAGCAAGGCCCGGCTCTTAAATAGCAATATATATACACTACAAACCTGTTGAGAAAAATTGTTCCAAACAACCACCAGATATTCTTCCCAGTGACGGCCCTGAACTTTTGAGGGCCCATGGCGAAAAAAAAAGAGCCTTTAAATATAAAAATAAAAATTTTACACAAATAATTTTTCACTTTTCATTATTCAAATTATTAAAAAAGTACAACACCTACAAACATACAAAAAAATTTATTATTAAATATTAAAAACTACTATTCTTCATTTTGAAAGAAAAACTAGTTTTAAAAACTAATCAAGAGCCCTCTTTTAATTTTCAATTACTCATTAGTTCTTTTTATTTTCATTTCTTTTTGACTTACAAATGTATATTTTCTTGTTAATATGTTTTCACTACAAATTCAAGTCTAAAAAATACACACACACAATCAACTAATGAAGCTAAGAATCAAACAAACATAAACAATAAAAATGATAGTCAAATAACAATAAAACCTGATTTTTACTTAGAATGTTGATATAATCTACCCAATGATTATTATTATTAAACTTTTATTTTAATCTAAGTAATTTTTATTTTGTTATGACCCAGTTAAAGAAAAATTAATGGTCAACTAACATTTTATTCTTTGATAAGTAAATTCAGCAAATTCAAAATAAAATAAAGGTTGGATCTTTATTGTGAATCGAACCCCAAAACTTTGATTCCAAAAACCACCACCTTATTGATTGGGTCATAAAGTGAATTGCAAAAATTATTCTACATTATATTATATATACATATATGTATCTATAAATTTCGGGCCCTCATGGCAATCGCCCCTCCAGACATGCTTCAAGGCCAGACCTGAATTTCTTCCTAATATCAAGTTAAAACAAGAATAGAATAGATAATCAAATGAGCAAATTAAGCAATAAACCACAAAAAACGAGACAACGACTTTTACACGTCACCGTAGTCCAAGTCAAAAACTTCCACTATCACAAATGGGTTCTTCTCTATATGCAAGAAAGGATCACAATTACATCAAGATCGAGTAGGGCCGGTCCTAATATTTTTGAGGGCCCTATTTTAAATAAATTAGGCTTTAAAATTGATAAAAGATAATTACTAAGAAATAAAAATAAATTACATATTTTATAATATATAATATTAAAATTATTTCCATATAAATAAAGTACGAAAATCACTAAACCTCCAAACTATTATTGCATTTTTCATTTAAATGTATCATCCTTCTAAAATTTCTCGGGTTTATGATCATATGGCTTAAAAGAATTTCAATGTCGATCCACTTGTTCAAAGGCCATGTTTGTTTAGTGTTTTATTTTTCTTCTAAAACTAAGATTAGGTAAAAATACGGCTTTCTTTCGTACAATATTTACAAGAAATAATTTTTTTATGGAATATCCTTAATTACTAATCACTAATTTAGCTTTTCTCAATAAATAAATAAAAATTAATCACTAAGACAGTCAAATACGATGCTTGAAAGTAAAAGTTAAACATATAAGTACTTTTTTAATTTTATGAAAATTCCAAAGTTGAGTGAAGATGAAGATTGAAAATAATTAACAGAATTAAGATACTAGTTCTGTATTAAATACACCAAATAAATTGCAGTTTAGTTCCCTTTTTTCTATGTTTTTTTGAATCAAATCTAAAGCATCAATCAATCATATGTAAAAGCAGTACTAAAAAAATAAAATTTTTTCCAAATTATGAGATTAATGAATTTAGGAAGAAGTTGAGTAGAGAGGGAGAGAGAGAGAAAGACGCAGCGAGCCACATGAAAAAATTGAGTGATGGAACGATGTTACATTTGGGCTAAAAGTTTTCCTTAAAAATGGCCCCCTTAAATTTGGAGGCTCTATTCGACTGAACACAAAGGAACACCCTAAGGGCCGGGCCTGAGATCGAGCAACAAGTTTTTTGGATCACCTCAATACCAAGAACCAACATAGTTCTCACCCAACTAATTGGTGGATAGCAACAACAATACCACTAGAACAATTTTTAGAAAAGTGGGTTTAGAGAGTATACCAGATCAGCTGCAGCAAAATAGGGCCTTTCTCACAGCCTAGACTGCTACAAGGTGTCACCCTTGTGGCTGGAACAATACTCTGAAATCTCAGCCCAATCAGAGTTGAAATGACCTTCCAAACCAACACATATGTAGCCTCAAAAACACTCTTTTTCTCTCTATTTGCTGTCTTTCTTTTTTCTTCTCTACTTTTCTGAATTTTCCTCACTCTTTATGCCATCTCTCTTGCTCCTTTTATAGTGAGTAAACACTCTTCAAAAAACCCATTTGAAGCTTTCATGTTTACAAAATTATTCCAAATGTAGTTACCTTTGAACATAGTGAAATAATAGTGCCTCTGTTCCTAAATAGTAAATAATTGTCTTGTTTCACTGCACACATTGATTAAGAATAATTAATTGACTTTATTGTATAATAAGGAGTATGTGATTTTTTTTAAAACTCATGTGCATGTGTGATTACATTAAAATAGGAAGAAAAAGTAAGGGTAAAAAGGTAAAGATGTTTTCCTAAATAGAAAAGTTTAGAAACATGACAATTTACTTGAAACGGACGAAAAAGAAAAGCTGGACAATTATTAAGGAATGAGGAAGTATACAATAATTTTTGCACTACACCATGAAAATCAGTATTAGTTTAGGTTGAGGCCCGGACTAACTTGCTCTATTTAAGATGGTTCGCGCCCCTATTGGGTATTTCATAAGTGCACTGCGTCTCAGAGCGTCACCTTTAGATTACAACAACCTGGCGACTCTAACTCTTGTTGTAGTTTCACTCAAGTTTGCACAACCGAAGCTTCACTCGACACTTACTATTCTTGTCCAAACCTCTCAAGTTTGCAAAAAAATTAGAGATAAATATTGTGGGGCTTATAAAAGTTAATAAGAAAGTTTTATTTTTTTTCATCATAAAAGTTTTTTTTTTTTTTCATCATCTCTATCTCTCTTAAAAACTCTCAATATATATAGTGACCGAAAATGTAATGATCATTACACCATTTAAATAAAATTGGATTCAAGATTTTCCGTTACAAAATCGTTTATATTGAATACGGCTTCAAATCTTCTATTCCACTTCTTATCACATTCTCTATCCCATTAAAAATAAAACCAATACTTAAAGTAAAAATTAAATCAAATAAATTGAATATTACAAACTTGATACTCCCTTCGTTCCAAGCAAAGAGCCCACTATACTATTTTGATATGTTTCATTTAAAAGAGTTCACTTTTAAAAAATTATGCTTACAATTTTCATAATCGTTCATCTTTACACTCCACTTGTGTTGTAATAATTTTGATTGTGTTAAATATTTTTGTAATTATGACCAACTCCAATGACATTAATATATTCCTTAATAAATAGACTTTTCAAACGTGGACTCTTTGAGTGGAATGAAAGGAGTAATAATTAGAGACATAAAATCATTAAAATCAAATAATAGCTTCTTTATAAATAATAATTATTTTTTATTAAAATAAAATAACTTCAACAAAAGGTATACAAACCATCATATAAAAGATTACGTGCAGTTGAAACTGCAAGATGAACTAGTTGATCTGCCTTGGGAGGTTATCAACCACCTAAGTTTTTTTCTTTTTTTTTTCCAGCTTCGAGATCAATCGTTCGTCATTGCAAACCCCAGATTCAATAAAATTAAGTACATACCTTGCTCCAATTAGCACCAAATCAGCTAGCTCCTCTGCGCAATGCAACTGTTGTTCTTGCAAAATGGGGAATTGACGCACTACGAAAACGTAAAAAAAAATTTATTGTTCGTAATAACGTACGAATGAACGCTAAGAATCGCTTGAACAGACGAAGCAATAAAGAAACAATTCTCTGCTCAAAGATGGGACTTTATTGTTCAATACTGTGTTGTGTGTAAGAATGATAGAGTAATGCTAAGAGCTTGGTTGGTGTAGCGTTTTCAAAACGCAATATTTTGAAAACGCAGCGTTTCTAAAACGCAGATTATTTAAAATGCGGTTTTTTCTTTATAAATGCGTTTGAGATATTATGTCAAAACACAACTTTTTATTCCCTACTGCGTTTTAAAATCTGCGTTTTAGAAAAAAGCTAGGAATTTTAGCGTTTTAAAACGCAGCTGCGTTTTCACATTGAAACGCTATGTTAAGGAATAAGCTGCGTTTTAATCCTGCGTTTTGGCCAAAACGCTCGAACAAACTGGCTCTAAATGTCGCAAACAAACGCGCTAAGTCGCACTTCATAAACACAAAATGACTATACTGCCCTTCCTCCTATTTTTTTAAATTAATCTTAAATTATTTATTGTTTAAATTAAAAGAAAAAAAAGAGAATTAATCATTTACTAGGCCGGGCCCACATTCAAAAAACTAACCTTAAATCAACAAGGCCGGGCCGGCAAAGCCAAACCGGCCCTTCTCCAGTAAGTAGGGTCGGCTGTACCATTTTCATTTTTTAAAAACTACTCGTATACAATATTATTAATTGTTTAATTAATACTTATTATAATTAATTAGTAATTACTTATTTATTTTTAAAATATATTATTGTTATTAATTAGTTACTAATATTTGATTAATTAGAATTAATTCTTAATTTTTTGCTAGATTAATTGTTAACTTTTTGTTTGATTAATTGTTAATTTACTTTTGTAACGTAATTTTATTAATAAATTACATTTATTTTGTTTGATTATTTAAAATTAATTATTAAGGTTTTTTGTTATTAATTAATAACTACTAATTAACATAGCTGGCCGTCTATATTTATTAGAGTCGGTCCGACCCTAATAAAATTTTTTTTTTTTTAATGTTATATTATTTATTTTAAATGTTATATATATATATATATTTTAATTTATAGTAATTTATAATTAACTCTAATCCTAATTAAATCCAATTAAGATCAATGACATTTTTGTCATAAAACACAAAATTCATTTAAAAGGTGCAACATATGTTTCCTAATCCTAATTGCATATGAAAAGAAAGAAGCAAAAAAATCAACTTAACAGAAGAGACTTAAAACCGAAACAAAACAGGACTCTCAGCTGCATTCTCTGGAAACTACAGAAGACTCAGTTGCCCGAAAAACTCTTCTGGACGCTTTGATGCAAGCTATGCAGTTCTTTGACGATGCTCCAGCTGCTCTATGTACTCTTGGGCTAGTCGATCTGCATTAGAAATCTACTACAAAAGAGATCCATATATAGAAATGATTCAAAAACTAATGAGGTGATTTCTTCAGTCATGGATTTTGGAACAAGATCTGTCTTTGGTCAAATCCTTCCGCGTTAACTTCAGTCTCTTTTGATGGAACGAACACGTAATTAAACCACTTCTAAGTTCTATAGCACTAAACCCGCAAGCATGTTAGTTGCCTAGCATCCACATGCAAGTTTTAATTAGCACAGAGCGCATCCATTTGCCATCTCATCCCACTATTTTCAAATTCTCATTTCCTAGCTAGTTGATGAGCTCTAAATTAATTAAACTTGGGGGTGATTTATATTCCCGTCTTTAATTAGGATCTGATCAAGTATTCCGAGCAATAAGAGCATCACCAATGCAAATGTGAATGTGGAAAAATTGGGTGCCATCTAAGATTTACACATTTAAAAATAAAATAAAAAAAAAACTCTCCAATGCAATTGGTTATTAGATAATTGATTTTTTTATTTTCAATGCACATTATGAAAGAATTATTCACATCCTCCTTTACAATGTGCATTGGAAAACAAAAAATCAATTATCTAATAACCAATAGGAAACAATTTAGTTGACACATCATATTCACGTTCATTCTTGACAATTGCATTGAAGAGGTTTTTTTTTTTTTTTTTAAATGATATAAATCTTAAGTGACATTCAATTTTTTTGCATTCACATTTATATTGGTGATGCTCCAATATGTACTAGAGATCGTACCGGAGGCAATAGCTAGCAGCATATTAATTAGACAGAAAAGTCGGTCTAACTTCTAAGTGGGGTGGGCGGTCCAAAACTGCATGTTCCAAAAGCTTTTGACACACATCTGTTGAACTATCATCAGATGCTTTTGGCCATGACCATTGGATAAAAAAAACAGTAAATTGTTGGCCGGTTCTCTTTTTAAAAAGTTTAACCCCTAAAGTTTATATATTTTTTTCTTAATCAGAAAAAGTTATTTTGATAATTTTTTTCCGAAAATGTTCCTATGCAACATGAACACTCTTTTATTTTAGAGAATCGTTAAAAAAAATACACACACACACAAATATAAAAAATATTTAGTTACATCAAAGGAACTGAAAACTTGTAAACAATTTCATATTGTTAACATAGTCTTCCCTCATGTTTGGGGATCAATTTTCATGCCTAGAACACGAATTTGATCACAATTTGATCAAATTCGAATTTTCTTAGTTTATCCCGTTTTTCCTTATTCTTGAGCTGTTTTGACCACCTTAATTTATGTTTTAAGCTTCGAATTTGTTTAAAATCAATCACATATTGTTATTCTAACTTAGTACTATATTTGTGCATAATTTTTCTACCAAAAAATACTATTTTCGAGATTCAAATCGAGCTTGGCAGTGTGCTGTCCAAAAACAGAGTGAGATGTTCTTGGACTGATTTTGGGACTTTAATCAATTATTTGAGTTTTAATTCACCAATCGCAGTATGCTGGGCAACGCAACGGGGATGTCTTAGTTACTCATCGCGATGCATGTGTTGCTCATCGCGATGCCTTGGTTGCTCATCGCGGTGCCTGTGTTGTTCATCGCGATGCCTTAGAAAATCAAGTCCCCTCCAACAGTTGAAATTCAAACGGTGCCTTGGTTGCTCATCGCGATGCATGTGTTGCTTATCGCCATGCCTTGGTTACTCATCGCGATGCCTTAGTTGTTCATCGCGATGTCTTTGTTGTTCATCGCGATGCCTTGGTTGCTCATCACGATGATTAACCCGCGCGATGCCTTGGATTACTTATCGCGAATGCCTTGGTTTACTGATGCGCGCGTGTTTTTCTTTCATTAATGATATAATCGTCTTTTCGCCCTAAAAATACCTTTTTCCGATTTTAAAAAAGATGACTGGACTGGAGCGATTACAAATGTTGAAAAAGGAACCGGCCCGTAATTCACCAAAAAAAAAAAGTAATGCTATGGGTACCTAAAGAGTAGGGGTGAGCAGACCGGCCCATCGGCCCGTCAAGCCCGAGCCGTCAATGCCCGGTCCCAGCGTGCCGGTGGGCTGGTACATAGTCTTGGGTCTTAGATAAGTGAAAGCCGCGATCTCGGGCATGGATGGACTCTCCAATCCTTCTGCCGTTAAGCCCGGCCAGGCCCATCTCTTACTCAAACTACGTAGTTTTATAGTAAGTATATATAAAGTGTAATTCTTTTGGTTGTTATAATAATAAAGTTTCAATAGTTGGATTTTTGAGTGCTTGTTTATTAATTTATTGTAATTATTTTGATCCACTTTAATGTTAAATCGGCATAGTTTTGAAAAAGTATAAGTTAGGTGCAATAGTTGATTTTGATTTTTGGAGTAAATATTTAAAAATTGTGTATGTTTGACATTTACTTGTGTCCATCAATTAGATTGGGATGAAGAAACACTTGAAATTTGACCTGTTATTTTATTTTTCTTTTGTTCTTCATAGTTCATATTACATAATAAAATGTTTGAGTTGAAAAAGAGAGTAATAAATTGTTGAGTAAACTGTCTAGTTTTTTGTTTTTGTCTTAAATGATTTATTTGTGTTTTGTTTTTTTTTTTTCAGAGATGGATTGATGGGCTAAAAATAATTTAAAGCCCAAACTTTAATAGGTATAAAATTTTCAAAATAAAACATTTAATATGTAAGCCCGCTATGCCGAGCTCGCCCAATGCCCGCAAAAGCCCGTTGATTTAAGCCCGCACAAAGTCCGCTATGTTGGGCTTTTGAAATTGAAGCCCGCAACTAAATGGACTTATACCGGGCTTTGCCAAAGCCCGCGGGCTTTGGGCCCGTGCACACCCCTACTAAAGAGTACCAAATTTTTTACACCAAATGATGTGTCAATTGATGTAGCAACTAATGTGATGCATTAATTATGATTTTTAATTTTATTTTTTGTACCACATAAGCTGACACATCATTTGATGTAAAAAATTTAGTACTCTTTAGATACTCATAGCATTACTCAAAAAAAAATATATATATATATATATATATATATATATATATATAGTGCAGGTGTAGATTATTAGAGATATGATGCGGTTTTCTCGGAAATCAAACAGACACAACTTTCGTCTTTAAGATGCATGCAACAACTTTCGTCGGATCACACCCGATTGCGTAAGAGCGATCCAGTGGACCAGTAGTGTGCCCTTTCCCACTCACACGGGTACGAAGTGCAAAGTCTTTGCACCTCTAAAGCGCCCAGCGGACCGGGTCTAGTGAACACGCGCTCGGATGGTGTGAAGCAGGGGCTTGTGTTAACACAAAAGACACCACTAGATTTCACTTCAATGCGACCTCTGGTGAGATAGAGAGCAGCAGTGGGTCATCGTGTGATGACATGGTATGATGCTATGGCTAGGGGAAATTAAAAAGATACTCCCTCCGTTACACTCGAATGATCTACGTTTAAAAAGTCTAATAATTAAAAAATTTATAAATAGCATTAAATTTAATTATAATTATAAAAATATTTGAACATAGCCAAAATATTTATAATATATGTAGAGTATAAAGTGAAAAGATTTATGGAGATTGTAAGCATAACTTTTGAAAGTGGACTCTCTTTAATTGGAAAATCCCAAAATAGTATGAAAATTCCAAAATAGTATAATGGACTTTGCCTAGAACGGAGGGAGTATTAGGTAATGAAATTTATACGAAGGTTTGCCTAATTCCTTTCAAATTAAAGAGGAAATTTTTGAACACTTATACTTAAGCTATCACTCGTAAGAAATATGTAAATGATTTTATTCAGAAACTATGCAAAGTACAATCATGTATATATAGTATATGTATTGTATCAAAGGAATAAAAAATGAGAAAAAAAAAAATTATCCAATTCAATTACAAAGTAACAAGATGTAATTGATCACAGATCAAATAAAAACAACCAAACCCAATATACTCCCCCTCTCCCCTTTCCCTACTACTTATTCCTCAATCTCCTTCTCAATATTTCAAAAAGAAATAGAATGATAGACAAACGTGGAGAAGTCTCTCTGAACTCGCACCGCTGGATCTCAGAATGATCTAAGATGATGAAAAATAATGATCTCAAAGTATGCAACTGGCTTATATGTAAGCCGGGGCAGGTGCACCTTCAATGGATATGGCCTCGCTAGTAGCGGGACCGGCAGCAGCGCCGGAGCTCAAAAGTTCGATCATGGCACGGTGAGGGTTGGTCCTTTGCTTCTCACAAAGATCAGGGAAAAATACTCCTGCACGAATCAATAAGAAATATAATTAAAGCCACAAACTACATTAGTTTTTTTATAAAAAAAATCAATTTTCAATTATTAAAAAATCCAAAAAAATTGGTTGTAACAACATGCTTTGATTGAAGTTCAAGAAAAACTGAGTTGGAAGAAAGGTACAAAAAGAAAGTAAAAGGTGAATACGATAAAGTATCAACATCAAGGGAGCTTGTGATTTTCTTGGTAATATTATAAGAATGAAGTCTTGGAATTTGCTTAATTATTAAAGTTGAATTCATAAACACAGTAATTCACGTTGACCTTGTCAAAAATGCCACATGCTTTGATATTTCTTCCTCTTTCAATTATTAATATTACCCCTTTTAGTGTGAGAATGAAATCTATGAACATTTCTTTCTTTTAATTTAAAGAAAATATATGTACATAATTTTTTTTTTTATAAATTCTTGTACCCCAAAAAATTACTATGAATGATTTCTATTCTTTTTATTTTTGTCATTAAATTCCATATTGACCGTTTTCAGTTATATATAATGAAATTCATGAGTATTTCTATTTCTTTGATCAGTTTAATATTGACCAAGTAATTAATTTGTATATGAATAATTGAAACGAAATAAAGGAAAGTATTATGAATCCTGACCTTCTCCGGCAGCCAAATTGAAGTAAAGGTCGACAATGTTAGGGCAGTTCTGGTAACAAGCCGGGGAGCAAAGCTTGGAGATGGATTGTGCCTCAAGCAAAGTATCAGATGAGATCCCGACGGACTTTCTATCAACACCACAAGCCGAGACACATTCATCGCTCTCTATGAACTCAGCCATCCTCTCCACCACAACCTCTGATGTTCTACATTGATATTCAACATTTCCATTTTTGCTCTCAAAGTTTTCCAACAAACATCTTTTCCCAGAAGAGGCAATGGAAAATGAGCAAATGTCGGTGGGCAAATCCTCGCATATAATCTCGCCTAAAAACATAAACACACATTATTGATTAGCGTTTCACTAGCAACATCGAAGACAAACATGTAAACATATGATGCAAAATCATGGATCCAAGTTTAGAAGCAAAAAGGTGAAAAGGGTCAAAATATATATATTTTATGATTAACCAAAAGAGATAAAAACATGTTGAAAACAATCAAATTTAAGGATAAATGACCAAAAATTATTGAAACATTGCGGATTTTTTTTTTTACCATTTTTAAACAAGACAACAAAGATATGTGAATCGAACGTAAACTGATGAGGGAAAGTAGTCGAATGAAATGATTAAAAGGTTTGAAATGATTAAAAGGCGTAATTACAATAAACATTAATTATATATTCATGCATACGTACCTAGAGTTCCTTGGAGGAATAGAGAAGAAGCACAAAAGAGAACCAAAGCCAATTTCATTGGAGAAGACATGATATCAGATCACAATTAAAGACGTTGTTCTTGTTTTGAGTTTCTAATTTTGAATTTCTCCCTTGTTGTTCTTGTTTTGATTGTTTGGCAAAAAATAAAGAAGGTTGTTTTGAGAGGATGAAATCAAAAGAGAGGTTTTTGTTGTTTGGAATGATGAGAGAGAATGAGGAATGAAAGGGGTATTTATAAGGTATATAGGCAGCCTCAAGATTGACGGATTCACTAAATTTTGGGATGAAAGACGCGTTAAGGCAAACGTTTGGAAGTCATACGTCAAATTCGGTTTTAATGTTTATTTATTTCTTTATTTAGTGTAACTCTTTTTTCTTGTTGACGGCTAATAAAGACGTGTTTGGAAGTCTTTGTAGAAGGTTCTTTTTTTTTTTTTTTTTCTTCATTCCTTTCTTTGTTCTTTCTTGCCGGCTTCGGCTCCAATAGGCTTAACAGCTGGCTTGACATTATAGATAACCGGTTTAGTTAGTTAATTTTGAAACAAAATATCGTAATTCCATGTGTGATGTATTTCGATATTTTTAAAGCATGGTTAGAGATTTGATTACCGAATTTCTGATATGTCGATATCCAATTGGATGAAAGTCGTCAAGTTAATGTGTCTCACAAATAGAATACTCCCTCCCTCCCTAAATTATTGTCTTTCTTTTTTTTGTCCGTTCCAAAATAATTGTCTTATTTGAAAACTTTCTTTTTTTTAGTATATCACTTTTACTCCCTCCATTCCAGCCAAAGAGTCCACTTCCCTTTTTTAAAAGTCAACATGTGACTAAATCAAATCAAATTTTACACACTTTACTTATACTTTAGGAAATAAAATTTTATTAATTAAAAATTATTTTAAGAATACTATGGATTGCAACTTTCAAAACTTTGTAAAAATCACTAAATTTATGTTAATTATCGGTCAAACTTCAACTAAGTTGACCGAAAAAAGTCAAAACTGACTCTTTGCCTGGAACGGAGGGAGTATATTTTACCTTTACTTTTTTCTCTATTTTAATTATGGATTACATACACATGATCATTAAAGAAAATTACACATTATACTAATATTAATAATCAAGTCAATTATTTTTTCTTAATCCATGTGCCGGGTCAAACAAGACAATAAATGTTACTATATATAAAGTTGTTAAGAAAATATTAAATTATTTTATAAGTCATTCTATAATTTAAACTAACTAATTTTTATTTTTATAAATGTTACTCTCTCTATTTCAAATTATGGGTCTCATATTCTTATTTAATACGTCTTAAAATAATATTTATAATATGTGATACATAAACAAAATTTTAAGTCATTTCATTCAAAATTGATGTTCTTTTTTTTTTTTTTTTTGATATTTGTGTAAGTTTCTTTTTTCACATTGACATTGTATCAAAAATATGTAAATATAGTATCCAACTAAACATTTTCTAATCATTGAATGATCTTCAACAATCATTTTAAAAATATAATTATATTCAATCATTAAACAATTCTCCTTTGCTCAGAAAAAAAAATTGTATTTCTTCAATATTTACCAAAGTAATTATTTTATTTTTAATTTTATTAAAAATCTTCAAATATATGTTTAAAATATCTTTATTAAGTGCAAGATGAGAAAAAAAACCCAACAATTTGATATCATTAAAGGATACTTAAATTTTTTTTTAAAAAAAGATTAGAAACGAAAATACATATATTGATCACCAATAAAAAATACTTATTTTGAAATAAAAATATTTTTATAAACGACCATTAATTTGCATATATTGACAATACTTAACTTTTGTCAGACTTTAAGTCAACAAACACCGATATTGAATAATGATAATTTTTTCAAAAGTATTTTTAAAATGTATCAATTAATCCCAAAATTAAATTAAACTCATGCGGAGCACAAACTCAATAACTAGTGATACATTATATAAGATTGTTGTTTTTCCTTCTTTTGATCAATATTGTGGAGACGAATTGTATAGAAATAGGAAAAAAAAGTTTGTATACACAATTTGTATATTAAAAGAAAGATGAATAATAGTGCTAATATGCACAATTTGTATACATTTCTTAATAAATGTATACAATTCTAGAAAAAAAAAATAGTGCTATTTTTTACCATTGTGAAAAATAGTGCTAATATACACAATTTGTATACATTTCTTAATAAATGTTTCTGTTTGTTTGTCGCCAGCTCTTACGTAAAGTAAATTGCAGCCAAAGAGGTGAAGAGTCAACTTGTAATAAGAGAATCAGGAAGTTGGTATTTGGCCCTTCTTCTTCAGTAACGTAGAAATTAAGGAAATTTTGATGGATTCACACACAGATGTCCGCCTCTAATTCCTTTAAAAGTCAATTCCCAAGCAAGAACAAGTCGTTACAGTTAATTATTATGCTTGGCTAATTAAGGTGTAAATGCGGCAGAAGCTTCACGACCCAACCCCCTAACTAAGTTCATGGAAAGCACGGTCGTTGTAGTCAACGGTTCATGGTCCGCCTTCAAAGTACCTTCCACCCCAATTTGACCTAGTCCAACTCCAACCCTCCCTTAGAGCATCCACCGGTGGCATTCTAAACAAATCGTTTTTTTTTTTTTTCCAATTTTACTTTTTCAACAATTTAAAAGAAATTACAATCCAACAAGCACTCGATCTTTAAACTACTCTTTAAAAATTAAATCTCTCTCATCTCAACTAACAAATCTAACTACTATTCTATTTTCCCATCACAATTAAAATAACTTTTTTTATATTTTAAATTTTATATTCTATAAAAAGACATTGTATATTTTAATAATTTCAATTACTTTTATCTAAAAATATATGCTAATGTAAGGGATAATTTATGTTTAAAAAATATTTTAATAATTTTTTTCGTCCTTTAATATATTAAGGACATGAGACAAATGATTTTTTCGGTTGAAAAAAATTCGTAATTAATTCACAAATTTTATATAATAAAATAAATATCTTTCTATTTAATTAATTGATAAAGTTTACGATGATAATATAATAAAAAGAAAATGTATATTTATTGCTTACAACGACAGGAACATTAAGAAACAAAAAATAAAAGAGGTAGTATGATTAATTTTCAAAGCTTATGTCTTTTTTTTTTCAAGTAACAAAAATAAAAATAACTCAATTTAAAGCACCCAACACCACGTATTTCAACGACCAAAAGCTAATAGGTGTAGTATCAAAGGAATAAAAGAAAGATAGTGACACTCGCGTTTATGTATCAAAGCTTAAAGTCTTGGAAATCAAATGCCAACAATAAGTTACAACCCACAAGTCAAAGAAAATAAAAATTGAGACAACCAATACTAAAGTCTCTCATCACAAAGATAGATCCTCCTAAAGTCAACCTCTTCCAACTTCAATCAGGAACCATTCACCAAGCACCAAGAGTTATTATCGTAATATACCACATTCATTCCCAAATGGTAACCTGAAATAACAGAAGGATGAGCAGCAATCAAACAAAGGCAACTTAACAAGTTACTATGTGCATCCTAGCCAGAGAAGAGTAATAATCCATTTATTAAAAAATATTAAAAAAACAAAAAATTAAAACAAAATAGGACATAAGTTGATTCGAGTCGACATCTAATTGGATGATAACAACAATGCATCATTCAATTTCTGATGGTTAACAAAGATAAACGTATAATACTCAGATTTTACAACTCTTCTAGCTTCCTCTACTCTTGAATTAACCAAACACGCAAACATTTAACAATGCATCATTCAATTTCTCATGACACCTTAACTTAGCCTAACCTCCCCATTTGCACTCGTCGTTCCCTAGTACTTAAAGGCCTTTATTCACTTAACCTTGCCTATTACTAAACTGTGGAAGCTAGACTCCAAATTTTTTTTAAACCCTTGTCTGTGCTATTGAGATGCCATTAGCATATTACTTTTTGCAAACCCTTGTCTATAAGAGAGGTGGATTAAGTTAAATTTGTCGCAAATTGAAGCGTATAAACTACCTTACCCACAAAGCCTTTGACTAACCATACATATGCAAAATTTTGTTATGGCAACCCTTTCAACTTAGTATAAGCAAGGTTTTGTGATACACAGCCGACAATCCAGACTATCAAATATAACATTCAAACCTATGCTTTCAAGTGAAACATGATGTTAGTCTAGACAATACAATAGCAGACTAATCTTGACATAGACAAACAAATCACCATTACCAACTCATTGGTATGGTCTTCTACTCAAGAACAGAAACAAAGCAACATTTTCTTTTTCAATAATATAGTAAGTGCATTTATAGTTTAAGTTCATATACATGTCATCAGTGAATTGAATAGAAAAGTGACACTCATGGGTAAACACTGAAGCAGTACCTACTATGTTCTTTCCCAATCAAGCAGCAAAGGCCAGGCCCTAAACCAAGCTCTGATTACCTCTTCATGGGTAGGTACACAGATCATAAAATTTATAGATCGATCTAGTTGGCCTGCATAATCACATTGAACAAATATTCATCCAGAAGGATAGTAGAGGCATGTCATTTTCTTGTACCAAAATCTAACACAAGTTATATATATATATATATATATATATATATATATATATACTCCCTCCGTCCCGGATAAATGTTCCTATTTTCTATTTTAGGATGTCTCAACTAATGTTCCTAAAGACTTTTGATTTACCTATTCTCTACCATTCTTCCTAATATACCCTTAAAGCTTCATTTAATATAACACATCCCAAAGAGACTCAATTATTTAAAATAGTTGAACTCAATTAATGTTCATGGGTATTATGGTTAGAACACATTTTACAGCACATCATTAATTATGTTTCTTAATTCATGTATTTTATCCACTAGGAACATTTATTCGGAACGGAAGGAGTATATATATATATATATATATATATATATATATATGTGAATAAGTAATAAACCATCAAAATGACTACTGAATTGCAAAATGCAGAACAACATCAATCACCTTATCCTGAATAAACTTAGACTAGTTATTTGTTCTTTTTTTCTTATCCATTTCAATCAGCCAAACAGATGGAGTTACTCCAATCAAATGAAGTGAGAGATGGAGAAAATAATATGAAACAAAATTTTCAAAAAGAAAAACATAGAGTAAATTTACAATTTTCACACATTCAAAAAAACAACAAAAAGTATAACAGAATGGATATTGTACAAGTTGAAATTGACAAATTAAGAATTTCAGGTCTTGGCGAATTGTAGTTGAATTGAACGAAAATTTGCACCAACTTGACTGGCCTCTGTCTCCCTTAATCAAACAGTAAAAAAGGCATACTAATATAGTAGTATGTCGATAAATTGAACAAAAAATTAGATCAAATTAGTAAATTTGATTCACAATCAAAATTAAAAATCTCAAACAATTAGAGGAAATCATAATAAGTAACAGAGTTTCAAAGAATGTAGATGTGGATTCGGAATCAAGAGACGACTCGTCGGCGCAACCAAGCACAGATGAAAGAGGGAGAGAGATGGAATCAGAGGAGATGGTGAGTCGCTGAGTTAAACAATAAGAGGAAGGCAACAACAAAACCATTGTCTCTTTATGCAAAACCATTGTCTCTTTATGCAATGTCTCTAAATCATTCAAAAGCAAAATGTGCTATTCTTCAAGACAAAATTTTCAGAAAGTTGTTCTATAAAACCCTAGAAAGTGAAGAAATTGAGATTTAAAATTACCTAAAAATTGAGGAACGAAGAGCAATCAACTGAAATCTGGTGTAGATACTTGAAGTGCTTGTTGTGCTCGATGATAGGGAGGAGAACGGGGTAGAAATCTGGTAGGAATAGACAACGGCGAGGAAGATGCGTTGGAGGAGAGAGAAACTCGGATATGCAGTTATTATTCCCTCTAATTTACTCTCGACTTTACTAGGGAGATTTAGTAATTTTTAGAGATAGAGAATGAAAGTAGGATGCCACTGTGGTTTTAGTAGAGCCAAAAAACTTTAAAAATGGTTTTAGAGTGTTGGTAATAACCACCACTGTGGTTGCTCTCACAAACATAACGTACAACAGAGATCTTTCTTTCATTTCAACTGATTTCCCGGCCCTAACACAAACACTCACACACATACTAACACACACGCTTAATTGCTTATACTAACACACACACACACACACACACACGCTTAATTGCTTATACTAACACACACACACACACACAGAGAAGAATCTAATGCTTAGGGTTTTGAATCAAATATGAAAACGATTCGGAAGCTGAAGAAGCCAGACACTTGTTCAAAGGTACATTCCTTAATCTTCCAACTCTCTATCTCCAAACCGAAGCCTTAATTGTATAATAAAAAATAAAAAAACCAAAGCCTTAACAATTGCTAATTGGAGAGTTATATTGTTTTTTTTTTAATTAATTTTTATTGTTGTTGTTTTGAATTGGCAGCTTATATTGGAAGAGACCATTGGACTGACGGTGAAGAATGCAAATGGATTGGCTTCGAGGCATTTCGAATTCGATATGTGTTTATATGGCTGGGTGTGTTGTGGTGGTCTATGATGTTGATTCAGGGACTCAATCACACCTTATGGTGTCTAATCGATCGCCGAATCCTTTACACTGTGTTGCTGTTTCTCAGGATGGGAAGTTTATTGCAGCTGGAGAGGTGTGTTTGAAGTTATCACTCACTATGGTTCCAAAATTTTTGGGTCTAATTGATCAGCATTCATATTTCAAATTGATCCAATATGAACTTATTGTTTCAGCTCAGAGTTACTAATCCTTTCATTTCCGCTCAAATTAGGAACCGATTTGACTTGTTTGATCATATTGAAAATTTTACGGGATTGATACTTGAAGTAGATTGCTTCAGTTTTTAAAATTCAAAATTTTGTGATACACGGAAATTGAATCAATTTCGCGAATCGATTACAAGTAATGAGATTCCGCAGAAATAGATTGGAAGATGATTATTAAAAAGTGTTTAGTAGCATAAGGAATGTGATTACTAATATAGTCCAAATTTCTATTATATTGTTTGTTAAAAAAACAAAATAGTTTGGAATACAAAGATAATGTTAAGACAATTGACAACATTATCCCAGTGTAACCAAGCACTTGTTAATAACTTCCATGGTAAAAATTAGACATTAACGTTATTACTGCTCTACAAAATAATAAGTTCTCATTCTTTTCCAATTTTGGTAAAAATTTTCGATTATCCAACATAAATAAAGCAAGAAAATTTTATTAAATTAATTCGGGAAATGTAAGTGTAATTACTTATTTAAAATAATTACTATTTTATTGTTCTATATAGTTCCAAGCATATTAATCACCTAATCTTCGTTTTCATCATCTCTGATTGTGAAAATTAACACTACAATCATAAATTATAAATTATTATTAACAAATTAAATCAGATGTGAAGAGTTAGAAAAACCTTATGAAGAGTCGAAGAACAACGACGATGATAAGAAGTAAAAAGGAACGACTGTAAAATAGTAGCAACCAAATAAAATTATAAATATAAAGCAAATATTTGACCTAATAGAAGGATATTATTGTCTTTTTACATGAATTCCAACTATTAGGAATCTAAATATCACCTCCGCCATCAGGATTGTGATTCTTTAAATTTTAGTAATTAATTTTTATTCCAAATATAATTTTTGTACCACCAAACATTATTAATCAAATCTATAGAATCAATTTCGCGAAATTAATTCTACTTTCGTGTACCAATTGAGACCTTAATGAGTTGATCGGATATTTAAGATTAAACCGGCTAAAACAATGTTGTTTCTAGCAAACTTCATCCAATCAACTTAATTATCGAATAACGTGACTTCACCTCAACCGCAAACTATACCTCAACTCCACTCAAACTAGACCTCAACTCCAGTGAAGAGATTCCGAATTAGCCTTTTCCTGGTGCAACGTCTATTTATTGACGGCTTCTGTTATGACTGACCTATAGGAAATATATTATTTAGTAAATTGCACTTTAGATTTGCAACAACCAGGTGTAACTTTTTGGTTGGCTTGTGTTAAAATATTTGCAACGACTGCTAGCTCATTACTATTGCAGTCATTTTTTTCTTTTACAATGATCATGTAAAAGCTTACCTAGTGCAAGTGTGTGTCTGACTATGTAAATATTATTGAATGCAACTAGTAATTGACTGATAAAATAAATTATCGCTTGCCTGGTTAAACATTCGTGAACAATGCAGGTCGGTCAAATTGTCCACTCGTACAAAGAAAATTTGACCCAGACGTGGATTCATGCATTGTGGGATTATAGTTTTTGAAATTAAATTTTTTGATTGTTGGGCAATAATCCAATAGCTAAACCCCTTTAGTCGGTTTAACTGGTAAGATTTGTTGCTTTCGACCACACATGTCTTAGTTAGTCTTAGGATTGAATCGCACTACTAGCGATATTAAGGGGATAAGCAATTTGCAAGTACCATTTAAGACCTCGTAGAGGCTAGTAGCATTAGTAAATTTTAGGAGAGAGAAACTATTTCAGTTTGACAATGTTGAAGTCATTTCAAATAACAAGAAATAAAAGTAACAAATCAAATGTATTGCTGGAGCATGAGTGTGCATCCTTGAACTCATTTCGAAAAGTGAATTAAGTTGAGTTATCTGTAAGAACCACCTTATGATCAAACTAAAAACATAAAAAATAACCAAAAAATTTAATTATGACATTAATATAAAAACATTTCAACTATAACGTAAAAATTGTTAAAACTTTATTATACTATATAACTAGGAGCGTAAATGGATCAAGATGATCGGACTAGGGGATTATCAAGCTAGCTAGGTAAACAGTATTAGTTTTCAAAACAGGATCCCTCTCTTTTGAATATTAATAAAATTACATAGTAAAGCCATCAAACAAGCTGGAATAGCTCAGTTGGTTAGAGCGTGTGGCTGTTAACCACAAGGTCGGAGGTTCAAGCCCTCCTTCTAGCGAACTCCTGTGTCTGGGTGGTGTAGTTGGTTATCACGCTAGTCTCACACACTAGAGGTCCCCGGTTCGAACCCGGGCTCAGACACTTAATTTTTTAAAAACCAAATGATAGCCCCCCCTCTCTCTCTCTCTCTCTCTCTCTCAGAAATTTATGAAGAAGTCTTAATTGGATGATATAGATTATATGTAATTCAGTAATTGTAGTAAACAAGAACTCTTCTGTATTTAAGTAGAGTTGGAAACAGAAAGCATGCCATGCTCCTGTCATGACAGTATATAGGCAGCCTACATTGCTCATGCCAATTTGCTGTTGTGATCTATGCATCTCCTACGCTGCATCTAAGGCAGAGTCACTAGTCAACTTGTATAAATTAAATTTTTAATAATATTCGTTAATGGTTAAATAATACAATAAAATAAATAAATTGTGATGCTCATTTAATTTTGTCGCAGAAGTATATAATAGTAAAATCCCTGATACTATTTGTTGTACCCTTGTTTGCATAAGGTCTAGTTCGGTTTATTTATGACTCAATTTATAAAGTACAAAAGTCAAGCTCCAGAATATATAATTGCTGAATTGCAAGCTCCATTAACATCTTCATTACCAAAGCTTAAACACCCATGGCACAACTTGGCTTGATTACATACAAACACATTCCTCAAACTTCACGTTCAAGGAAAATGGCGTTCGTTCTAGGAAAAAGATAACTAGCTTGTATAATTACACCAACTAGTACTTTGAGTACATGATATTTACAAAAAATTGATGTTTGTATCGTGAGAGTGAGAATACGTAATGTTTCAAACATATAGTAGCATCAGATATTATTATCACCGAAGTAACTTGAACCAGGTTAGCTACTCGCCTTAGCCCATTAAGCAAACCCATTAATTTCGACAGGCTTTGGCCCAGTTGAATATGTTTCATATTCATGGGCTTGGTTAGGCCCCTAACTCGCAACTCCCTTTGCCCAACATTTGCTTTTTACAGAATATGCCTCCATCAGGTTTCCAAAATGAACCAGGATCACTAAAGAAGATGATGATGGAACTCAACAAGGATAAGTGGGACCCACACTAACAAAAATCCTTACCAGCCTTACAATTCTCCCTCCATGTTGCAGACCCAATCTAAATTCAGTTCAGCCCATTAATTAATCAAAACAAAAAATAAAAATAAAAATAATAGAAATTATTTCAAGAAAGCCCAAGTAGAGTTCTTGAGCTAATCAAGAACAACCACCATGATGGCAGCAACAACACCAACAAACCTCCCACATTTTTCAAGCTCCCACTCAATCTCCCGCCTCTCACCATTCCAACTATGCAACAAAGATTCCAAGGCATTTCTATCATGCTCCAAGAAGAGACAAGTGTCCGGTGGCGGCGGCAGCGGTGGCGGGGTGCGGTGCATGGCGGTGGCGGCTGAGGCAGGATCCAAAAAGAAGAGTTCATTTGAGATTCAGACTTTAACTGGTTGGTTGTTGAAGCAAGAACAAGCTGGCGTCATTGATGCAGAACTTACCATAGTGCTTTCTAGCATTTCCATGGCTTGTAAGCAGATTGCTTCTCTAGTGCAAAGAGCTAGTATCTCCAATCTTACTGGAGTTCAGGGTGCGGTTAATATTCAGGGTGAGGATCAGAAGAAGCTAGATGTTGTTTCTAATGAGGTTCGTAAACTTGATTACTATATAACCTCTTATTATTATTGATGATTTATGATGCAACAGTACACTTAGTATTTACAAGGTTATGATCAACTAGAATTAAACTTTTTTGATTCGATGTTGACACTCATTTAAAGATGGTGGCTGTTGAAATATTTGCGAAAACTAAGGTTGGAACTTGGAAGTAAGATAGTCTATGGCCTCCCTTGATGAGAAATTCCAAGTTTACCTCTACAATGCTCAAATTTTTGTAGCCATTTGAACGTTTCAGTGAGTTTGAAATGGGAACCCCATAGAAATGTTTGATCTTTTGGACACAGTTTCGACTGCGTCTCTGACCACGGAAATACAAAGAACTTCACCTTTATAGGATGATAGGATGATGTTTAGCCTTTTGGGCCATGTCAGTCGAAATTTCAGCCCATGTACCTCTATAGTTGTTTTAGGAAAATAAAGAAAGACGTTCTAGTGCCTATCATTAAGTGGTTTGCAAAGGGTTCAATATACGTAACCTTGCCTCTGCAAGTAGAGAGCTATTTGTGTTGTTCAAACCTGTAAGCTCAATGCCGAAATGGACCAACCTCAGAAATGCACCTAAGACTAATACAAGAATTATCTTTTCAATAAACAATTTTGAGCTCAATTCTAATGCTTGACAAAACCAATGTGTGTTAACAGGTGTTTTCAAATTGTTTGAGGTCAAGTGGAAGAACAGGAATCATAGCCTCAGAGGAAGAAGATGTACCAGTGGCAGTTGAAGAAAGTTACTCTGGCAACTACATTGTTGTGTTTGACCCCCTTGACGGCTCATCTAACATTGATGCTGCTGTCTCCACTGGTTCTATCTTTGGTATTTACAGCCCCAACGACGAATGCCTCGCAGATATAAGTGATGATTCCACGGTACCTCCCCTGTTTGCAGCAGTTTAGCTTCAACTAATTGTACATTAAGCTCATTTGCTTACACAAATAAGCATGCGTTTACATAGAACAAATTAAATCCTTTTGATATCAACCCTAAAACCCTCTTACACTTTTTACAAACTGCAGCTTGACAGTATAAAACAGAAATGCATTGTCAACGTGTGTCAGCCAGGAAATAACCTTCTAGCAGCCGGCTACTGCATGTACTCGAGTTCCATCGTCTTTGTACTCTCCATCGGGAACGGAGTCTTTGCATTCGCATTAGACCCCATGTACGGTGAGTTTGTGTTAACTCAAGAGAATGTCCAAATACCTAAGGCTGGTAAGATTTACTCGTTTAACGAAGGGAACTACCAGTTGTGGGATGATAAGTTAAAGAAGTACATTGACGACTTGAAGGACCCCGGTCCTAGTGGCAAGCCCTATTCTGCAAGGTATATTGGGAGTTTGGTTGGTGATTTCCATAGGACTCTTCTGTATGGAGGCATTTATGGGTACCCTAGAGACAAGAAGAGCAAGAATGGGAAGTTGAGGCTGTTGTATGAGTGTGCGCCCATGAGTTATTTAGTCGAACAAGCAGGCGGGAAAGGTTCGGATGGTCAACAGAGAGTTCTTGATATCCAGCCAACTGAGGTGAGTATGATTGTATAACAAGAGCTGCATTTGGTTTTTCTTTTTTGGGGGGTATTTTAAATGATGAAGATTTTTTTTCGTTTTTTCCTTGGCAGATTCATCAGCGAGTTCCGCTTTACATTGGAAGCACAGAAGAAGTGGAAAAGTTGGAGAAGTATTTAAGTTAAAATCATTTTGTGATAGCTGCAGAAAATTTAAATTTTGTTAATAAAACCGTATAGATCCACATAAGGGCACAAGTGATAGCACGTGCCCATGTGGCACGCCCACGCGGTATATCAGTCTCAGTTCTGTAAGAATTTATGATTTCTTGTTCCCTAAACCTTTTGTATTTCCTAAACTTTTTGTAAGTGTCTCCTAAATATTCTAGGTTTAGAATTTCCTTAGTATATATAGAGGGTTGTATTGTAACCTCCTTTTTACTATGAAATAGAAAACTTTTCACACAATTCTACATGGTATCAAAGCCATTCTTTTGCAATTTCTAAACCATGACAGTCGAACTCACCAAGCAAACAACGGATGATCCGTCTTCTTCCAATACTGTGATTGACAACAAATCCCCATATTATTTTCATCCTTCAGATCACCCAGGTTTGTTATTTGTTACACAAACTCTGAACGAATAAGGAGCTAGGTAATTATTTTACTTGGCGAAATCCAAGAACAAGGCTGGTTTTGTTGATGTCATTATTTCTAAACCCGATGTAAATTCTGGGAATCTCCAAAATTGGATACACTGTAACGCCATAGTTAAGTCATGGCTGATAAACGCGATTTCCAAGGAGTTGCAAACTGCTGCCACCCACGCGGATATACGGCTAATGAAATCTAGGGTGATTTTGAAGAACGATTTACTCAAGGCATAGCGCCTAGAGTCTATGAGTTAAAGCGTACGATTGCACTGCTGCAACAGGAGAAGGTTGCAATTTCTACATATTATGGAAAGCTCAAGAGCGTTTGCGGCGAACTTAAAAACCTAAGGCCGACTCCAACATGTACTTGTGGAGCCGGACGCAAGATGGAGGAGATGTGTGAGGAGGAGAAGGTGTTTGATTTCTTAATGGGACTAGATGACGCATATGTTATTGTACGGTCTCAAATTCTTAATTAGTATTGAACCCTTACCAGGAATTGGAAGAGCATATGCATTGGCGGCACAAGATGAAAAGCAACGAAGCATTGTAGTAGCACGCACTCCTACCATTGAAGCAGCAACTCTATTGGCCAAGACACAGGCTTTCCTTAAGCAAGGATTGCAAAGCCAAGGCAGCAACAATCTTGAAACCCGCTTGCATTGCACCCATTACAACAGACTCAATCACACAAAGGAAAATTGTTTCGAGCTCAACGGATACCCACCTAGATGGAGGAAGCCGAAAGCTAGATGAGGAGAGAAACAAAGAAATAAAAATAATCTAGGAGCAGGAACTTCGAGATTCGCAGCAACATTGGATACCAAAACAACAAGCACCTCAACTTCCACATTCACTGCAAAACAAGTTCAACAATTCTTCGACCTTTTGGGAAATCAATCAGGAGCACCAACTGTAGCTCCCAACATGGCTACCCAAAATAATTGTGGTAAGAGTAATTCGTGGATAATTGATACGGGTGCTACGAACCATATATCAAGCACCACAGATTCCATGGTTAACATTTGTAGGAACTCCATCATTCCTCCAGTTCAAATCCCGAATGGGCATACAGTACATGTTGAAGGCATGTGTCAAGTTAACCTTGGGAAAGATTTAATCCTCAAACAAGTGTTGAGCGTTCCCAAGTTTTGCTTTAATTTACTCTCTGTTAGTAGGTTAACTAGAGATATGAATTGTGTTTTAATCTTTGGACCCAATTTTTGTATGATACAGGATTTACGCTCGAGAAAGCCGATTGGAGTGGGTAGAGTGCATAATGGCTTGTACTACTTAGAACCGACGGAGGCGCCGAAAGTGCTCTTGGCCAAGGGACATCATTTAGCAGATTTATGACATTGTCGTTTAGGACATCTTCCACTAGATCGTGTTTCGTTAGTTCCATATATTTCTGTTATTTCTGAATCTTCAAGTAATTTTCCTTGTGATATGTGTTGTAGGGTAAAACAGACTAGATTTTCGTTCCCGGTTCATAGTAATAAATCTTCTAGCGTTTTTGAATTAGTTCATTGTGATATTTGGGGCTCTTATTGCACTCAATCTCATTCGGGTGCACATTATTTTCTCACCATAGTTGATGATTACAGTAGAACGACATGGATTTTTCTTATGAAAAATAAGTCAGAGACCCGTCATTATCTCTTACTGTTTTTCAATTGGGTGGAAATGCAATTCAATATTAAAATCAAGACGTTCTGGACCGATAATGGATTGGAATTCAATCATTTGGACTTGTTGAGCTATTACTTTGAACATGGGATGGATAGGCATACCAGTTGCACTGATATGCCACAACAAAACGGTGTGGTCGACAGAAAACATAGACATTTACTCGAAGTAGCTAGAGCCCTACGCTCCTTATTAGCTTTTGAGGTGAGTGTGTTTTGACTGCAGCCTATCTGATTAATCACATGTCTTTATCTGTGATCAAGAATAAAATGCCTTATGAGATGTTATTTGAAAAATTGCCTACATATGATCATCTGCGCACTTTTGGTTACTTATGTTATGGCCATGTCAATGCCAAACCACTGGATAAATTTGCCTCTAGAAGTAAGTCAGGTATATTTGTAAGATAACCATATGGACAAAAGGGATACAAAATCTATGACTTGGAAAGTAAATGAATATATACCTCACGAGATGTATAATTTTTTGAGGATGTTTTCCCTTTCGTTGCTCCCACTGCCTCTCCTCATCAGCATCAAACGCAATTGATCACTCCCGTATTTGACGAAAAAAATCATGTTGATACCGGTAGCCCATGTGCTGAACAGGATGACACACATGATTCAAAAACCCCCACCCACAGTGAGCCTTCTTTGCCCGAACAGGAAGCACCTCAAGTTGATTATCATGTCGCCCGAACAGGATGCACCTCAAACTACACGTGACCAGCAGGTTTCGAGAAAATTATTCGGCTTTGATTATACACTTCCCCCGTCTTTATAGCCATCTTCTGCAACATTTATGCACTCTTCCACTACTTCGGTGAACTCGACGGCACATCCTTTGTCACAAACTCTTTCCTATACCAAATTTTCTAACATTCATAATGCTTTCTTGGCGACCATCTGCTCTATTGATGAGCCCAAGTCCTTTTCTCAAGCAGTTAAGCATGCACATTGTATCAGCACTGGAATCTAATTATACTTTGTCTCTTGCGGAGCTACAACAAGGAAAACGAGCTATTGATTCTAAATGGGTGTACAAGAAAAAGTTCCACCTAGATGGCAGTATCGAGTGCTACAATGCTCGTCGTGTAGCCAAAGGTTATACTTAAGTGGAGGGTGTTGATTTTAACGAGACATTTGCTCCGGCTGCAAAGCTTGTAACTGTTCGTTGTCTTCTCGTCGTTGCATCCATTCGACATTAGGGATTACACCAAATAGATGTTAACAATGCTTTCTTACATGCGGATCTCTTTGAAGAAGTCTACATGAAGATTCCACAAGGCTTTTTCAGAAAGGGGGAACAACGAATATGTCGATTTCATAAATCTTTACATGGTCTCAAACAGGCTTCTCGCAACAGGTATGAAAAATTCACCAAATCCCTCTCAGATGTAAATTTTGTTCAGTCTGAATTAGATCATTCTCTTTTCACATATTCGCACCACAAATCATTCGTTGCCGTCCTTATTTATGTTGAGGATGTAATAATCACTGGGAATGATCCTGTAAAGATATCTTGGTTGAAGCAATACTTAGATAACAAATTCAGCATTAAAGACCTTGGGAAGTTGACATGTTTTTTGGGCATTGAAGTAGCACGATCGTCCGATGGGATCGTCTTGAGCCAGTGCAAATACATGCTCGACATTATCGCCGAGTCAGGCTTTACTGGGAGTAAGTCGACTATATCACCCATGGAACAGTAACATCCTTGGAATTGATTCAGGGGAACTTTGTGATGATCCCAGTCAATACAGACGGTTAGTTGGGCGTCTCTTGTAGCTCACAATTACACGCCCATACATTAGTTATGCAGTTTATATACTTAGCTAATTCATGCACCAGCCACGACAACCACATTTCGATGCTGCTACACGGGTATTACGTTATTTAAAGGGGGCTCCGAGTTAACGTATTTTTTTTTCCATCTGATAATTCTCTCACCCTTCGAGGATTTTATGACGCTGATTAGCAGGATGCCCAGATTCACATCGCTCTACAACAGGTTTTATTATCTTCCTTGGCTCTTCTCCTATTTCTTGGCGATCCAAGAAGCAAACTATTGTCTCCCGTTCTACTGCTGAGGCTGAATATCGTTCTATGCTAGTGAGATAGTTTGGCTGCTTCGATTACTGTGTGATTTGGGTATTTCACATGATCGTCCTATTGATTTATTTTGTGTTAATCAAGCTGCGCTGCATATAGCTGCTAATCCCGTGTTTCATGAACGTACTAAACATATTAAATTGAGTGTCACTTTGTTCGTCAACACATCGAGTCCGAAATGTTATCATCACGAGTCATTTCTTCTAACGCACAATTGGCAGATATCTTTACCAAAGCACTTGGTCGTGATCGGTTCCTTATGTTACTGGGCAAGTTGGGCATTTCCAATTTGCATGCTTCAACTTGAGGGGGAGTAAGAGCCCGTTTGGTCGAGCGTTTTGGCTAAAACGCAGGGATAAAACGCAGCTTATTTGCAAAAAATGTGTTTCAATCTGCGGCGAAACGGCGTTTTCAAAACGCGGCGGCGTTTTAAAATCTGGAATTCCTTTTTCCCAAACGCGAGTTTTAAAACGCTCCTAGGAAAAAAATGCGTATTGAAGTGATATCCCAAACGTATTTATAAGGAAAGACCTTCGTTTTTAAAACATTGCGTTTTTTAAAACGCTGCGTTTTTAAAACACTGCGTTTTATAAACGTTGTACCAAACGGGCTCTAAAACCGTATAGATCCATATAAGGGCACAAGTGATAGCACGTGCCCATGTGGTACACCCACGCGGTATAACAATCTCAGTTCTGTAAGGATTTATGATTTATTATTCCCTAAACCTTTTGTAAGTGTCTCCTACATATTCTAGGTTTATGATTTCTTTAGTATATATAGAGGGTTGTATTGTAACCTCCTTTTTACCGTGAAATAGAAAACTTTTCACACAATTCTATGGTCCATAAAGAAAGGATGCCACATCCATAAACCTCGTAATGGTGAGGGCTTCATGAACTAAGTCCGCACGTTTGAAGACATCAATCTCGTCAAGATCAGAGTTTCAATCATAAAGATAAGTAGCAGCACATTTTTCAACTTCATCAAGATCAGTATTCCAATTACAAGTTCACAAACTTCATGAAGAAAAAGAACAAATAGTCCCAAAAAATTAAGGTTTAATTATCAATTTGGTCACTGTACTTTGCAACTTTTTTCAGTAAGATCATTCTACTTACTTTTTTTCCTAATTAATCACTGTACTTGGCATTTCGAATCACGTTCATCACTCCGTCCAATTTCTTGTATGGAACTCTCAAATATTTTTTAAAAACCCAAAAATGCCCTTATGCAAGTCATGCGCTGCACGCATGACCATCCGGCCATTGAAGAAGCCCTTATGCAAGTCGTGGTTTCATTTCCTTCTTCATTCACACATTGAAGGAGATCGAATCCAGCTATTGAAGAAGCTCAAATTCAGCCACTTAAGGAGATCGAATCCAGCCACAAGGAAGCTCAAATTGAAGCACATCAAAATGCAAGGAAGCTCAAATTCCATTTCAAGTAAATCGAGAGGACTTCGATCTCTTTCACCTGATTTGATTGAAGAAAGGTTTTGTTTGTGTGGTATTAGGGCTCGAATGTGGACATCATGGACTGATAAGCATCCGGGTATGAGATTTTTTGGATGCGCAAACTGGAAGGTATGTGATTTGGTTCGAAGCAATGAAATCAAAATTAGGTTTTTAATCAATTCAAAAAATTAGAATTTGGGGCCTTCTTCCTGTTTAATTTCTGTTATTCTTCAATTAGTGGCTTTAAATTTGTGAAATTTGCCTAAATTTCTATAAATTTCTCTGATGGTTCATTTCCTGTTTAATTTCTACTTTTTTTTATGTTTAATTTTTGTCATTGGTGATGGTTTAATTTCTGTTATTTTTCAATTAGTGGCTTTAAAATTGTGAAATTTGCCTAAATTTCTATAAATTTCTCTGATGGTTCATTTCTTGTTTAATTTCTACTTTTTGTTATGTTTAATTTATGTCATTGGTGATGGTTTAATTTCTGTTATTTTTCAATTAGTGGCTTTAAAATTTTGAAATTTGCCTAAATTTCTATAAATTTCTCTGATGGTTCATTTCCATTACAAAAATTTTAAAATTTTGAAATTTTGATATATTTTGTGAATTGGTAACAGGATGAGAAAAATAAGTGCAACTTCTTTGCTTGGTATGATCCTCCAATGACTGAAAGAGCAAGAGATCTGCTCAACGTGTTCAAGAACAAAGAGGTTGAGATCAAGACAATGTCAACCAAGCTTGCAAGTACAAAAATGAAGAATTCAAATTTGAAAAAGGAGGTTTGTATATTGAAGGAAAAGATTGCTATCTTGAAAACAAAGTTAGGTGCAAATGGTTGGAATGACAAGATGATTATTGTACTTGTTGTCATTATAAGTGGCCTCTTAATGTACAAGAATGCCAAACTCACTCACCAATTTATGTTGCCTCAGGTTGTGATGTAATTGTAGTTTTTGGACATGGCCATAATGTTTTGGTTGGTTAATGATGGTTGTAATATTATGTAGTATATGATGGGACAATTGTGTAATGCCATTGAAATTAATGGAAATGACATTAGAAATTAATTGATATGAACATAGCATTTGTTGAATACTTAAATCCAATTGCAATGACCAAGTGAAATGACCAATTGCAACTACCAAAATAGAGCAAGTACCAAAACTAAATGTACAATTGGATAGTAATGGTTTAAGCAATTGGACAGTTGCAATGATCAATTGAAATGACCAATTGCAATTGAAGTACTGAAGGATCTGTTGCAATGACCAATTGGATAGTAATGGTTTGAAATGATCAATTGCAATGACCAATTGAAATGACCAATTGCTATGAACAATTGGATAGTAAAACTCAAAAAAGGAAAAAAGAAATCTGAAAGCCATAATTCAATAAACATTAATCATGTTGTTTGATACGACACAACGAATGAAGGTTCTGTTCCAACTACGTTTACTTGCATGTTCAAATCTGATCCACAAAGAAAATAATTTGGGATGAAGGAGTTTTGTGCTGCCTATCATTGTCGAATGTCAACTCATTTTCAACCAAATCGAAGGTAGCCAGCCTCTTCAGTAACTAACCCCATTGCATTTTCCTCTAAGTCAAGAAAATTAAATCAAAAAGATTCTTATGTAAAATATATAGAACCCTAATATAAGTCACCATCATTCGCCGTATTGCAATAAACACTCTGAGCCAAATTTCCATAATGAAGTAGGTTAGTGACCCACAAGTGGGAAGCTTTATTTCCAACGAAAACAGATTTTGTTCACACAATTTTCATCCTTCAAATCATTCACACAGAGAGAGAGAGAGAGAGAGAGAGAGAATGGTTAAGGCAATTCCAAATTTGCCTTCAAACATTCTCTTCTCAACCACCTCTTCCAAATCGCACCTCCCTCCCTTCCATCTACGCCCCTCGCATTATGAAAACCACCACCCTACCACCACCATTTTCATCCCCAAACTCTGGTGTGTCTCGGCAGCCGGAGCCGCCACTTCACAAGCAGAAACCAAGAAGAAAAAGACCAGATATGAGATTGAAAACTTGACAACATGGCTGCTGAAGCGAGAACAGCAAGGTCAAATAGATGCCGAATTAACCATCGTTTTATCAAGCATTTCATTGGCTTGCAAGCAAATA
Organism: Platycodon grandiflorus; assembly: GCA_016624345.1. Classification (NCBI taxonomy): domain Eukaryota; kingdom Viridiplantae; phylum Streptophyta; class Magnoliopsida; order Asterales; family Campanulaceae; genus Platycodon; species Platycodon grandiflorus. The sequence continues at coordinate 63,794,336 of CM028363.1, read as the reverse complement.
GCTTCTCTACTTCAAAGGTCCAGCATTATCAGCCTCACTGGAACTCAGGGCACCATGAATATCCAAGGAGAAGATCAGAAGAAACTTGATGTTATCTCCAATGAGGTGAGTGAGTTGGTTTTACTGCCACACATTGTCAATTGCACTTTCCCAAACTACCCTTTATAAAATTCATAAATGCAGCTTCTCTGATAATACTTTAGATGGGATATATGGCAGTTCTTAAGGGTTGTTTGTAGCTATTCAGTAATCTGTGTATCCATCAATGCTTCATTATGTTATACGGCTCATATTGAAACAAAAATTTGGTTTGGTTTATGCAAAACTGAATTAAAGAAGTCTGCATTTTAACACTAAATAAATACTTGATGATAATGTTGTAGTTGTTCTGCAACTGCTTGAGATCAAGCGGACGAACTGGGATTATAGCATCAGAGGAGGAAGATGTGCCTGTGGCAGTTGAAGGGACTTATTCAGGAAACTACATTGTTGTGTTTGACCCTATTGATGGGTCAGCTAACATTGACATTGCCTTGACCACTGGTTCTATTTTTGGCATATACGGTCCCGATGAACAATGCCTGGTCGATTACGATGACGATGACACGGTATATTTCCTGAACCCAAAGAGAAATTACAATATTCGAGCATTCTGCTCATTGTGATAAGTAATAAAAAAATTCAATCTTTTTTGTCACTCGAAAACACAGCTTGACCAGGGGAAAGAGAAGTGCATTGTAAGCGTTTGTCAGCCAGGAAGCAACTTATTGGCAGCTGGATATTGCCTCTACTCGAGCTCAGTGGTCTTCACCCTCTCGATAGGAACAGGGGTGTATGGATTCACCCTTGACCCAGCATATGGGGAATTTGTTCTAACGCATGAAGATATAAAGATACCCAAATCAGGCAAAATTTACTCCTTCAATGAAGGAAATTACGAGCTTTTGACGACAAACTAAAGAACTACCTTAACCACTTAAGGAAGCCAGGACCTAATGGCAAATCATATTCTGGGCGCTACATCGGCTGTCTTGTAGGTGAAATCCATAGAATGCTGCTGTACGGAGGCATCTATGGGAATCCTAGGAATGAGAAAGCCCTGAATGGGAATCTCAGGCTCTTGTATGAGTGCGCACCAATGAGCTATTTGATAGAACAAGCTGGTGGGAAGGCAATCGATGGTCATCAGAGAATACTTGACATCAAGCCTGAGAAGGTCGGTCTTTTCTTCCCTGGTGTACATCATTGTATGTATGTGTTTGTGTACACACATAACTAGGAACTTAACGGTGATTTCTTACCAATGTCACCTTCAACAATGTTTTGGAAAGTTAATCAAATGAGTTACATATTTTTCAAGAAAATTCAAGAATTGAAATCTATAAGCAGTGATCTAACATGAAAAACAGAAAGTAGTTTCTCATTTGCCACACCAATTGCCGCTCCTATAATAATCTGCACTAGTCTGACAAAGCTCATTATGTTTTTGCAGGTGCACCAAAGAACCCCAATTTTCATTGGAAGCCCAGATGAAATTGACAAACTAGAGACTTATTTGGCTTGAAAATGCAAATTCAGGATACTCTGATTGTTCTGTCACACAAGTCTTTTTTTTTATAATTCAAATCAGGTTCATAAGTTTCAAGTGAACTCGCAAATATCATTCTATTGATAGACTTCAAAAATATTACATGCATGCAACGGTAACTGCAGATAATTATATTCATTCAGCAAAGGCAGAATGCAACTGATCAGTATTTAGTGCTTCACCAGACTCATTAAAGCTTACTGGTACTATGACAAGGACAAAAGAACTAGAATAAATTGTTCAGGTCCAGCACTAAGAGAAATAATGGTTATGGTCAATAACTCTTGAGGCTGCATATCGTCTGAACTTTTTGGTTGTAAGTACTGTACTGGTACCATGTTAGCCAAAAGATAGTCTTTGTTGTTAAACCAGCAATCAGTTTCTTGCAGTTAAATTCTCCTGATCTTGAGAAGGGCTTCTTTGACTTTTCACTGGATATGGAGAAAGATTGTCATTTAGTAATCTATGGAGTGTTTGTTAGGTCAAGAAAATGGAAAATGGGAGTGAAAGAAATTACCTGGACTTAAAATATTTATGCATTTAGTTATGGACTTCATAGAGGTCATTGAATCAGAGCCTGCTTAACAAAAACTCCTTCAGAACTCTATAACAAATGTGAAACGTAGAATGCAACTGAAACACTGAATAGTTTAGCCACTTTACCTGGTAAATTCATGTCTTTTTCTGAAAGAATTTCTGTAACAGTAGAAGAAAACCCAGACAGAAGTTGGCTGTCGCTCATGTTTACATCCACTGGTGTATCAGGTGACCTAGTCATAATTCATATATGAACCATTAGTGCTTGAAATATTAACAATACCATTAAGGAAGGTGGGTGGGGAGCAAGAAATTGGCAATTTACCCTGAATGAGACTCAGGAGAAGAGCTGACTGCTGACTGACAACAATAGTCAATTTCCTCGCCGTCAAAATCAAAATCACCCAACAGGTCTGATAGAGAAAAGTTCACCCCTAAAGCATCAAAATTAGGTAAATCAAAGTCAAAAAGCTCCTGTTCCTTTTCTGATAAAGATTCTTGAGGATCTGGTTTTGCTGAGTTCATTGCTGTGTCAGAACCATCAAAGTCTAGCCTTCCTTTTACGTGATCTCTCTTACAGAATCTTTTTAAGTTTGTCTTGACTGGTGAGGAAGAAATGCAATGGTTTCTCTCTATTGAAAAGTAAGATATTTGCTTGGCAGGACTCACTCTAATTGTTTCGGAGGAAATGACAGTACAGTTTGTAGATGTGAACTGTTGGGGAGTAACGGTAACGGTGTGACTCAAAGTAGGAGTTAAATTTTCTGGTGGGGAGCTAGGCTTGTCAGTTTGAGAAGGGGAGGGGGTTTTAGGGTCGGATGAAGTAGGAGGAGGGGATTGAGTAGCTTGATTGAACAAACACTTGGCAACGCTTGATCCTTGAACTGGTGATTCAGTGGGTGCAGTGATATTGGTTGATGATGGTCCAGCAGAAGAATGTAGAGCAGATTCTTGATTGACAGATACATTGCTTGGTTCTGCAAGTAGCTTAACACCTAGAAGGAGAACGGAAATAAGTAATAAGATTTAAAATTAGAACAGGGTTTCTACTCCAACAAAAAATTACCTTTAGCTGGTAATTGGTTGGTATGACTACGTGATCTTTTTGGATTTGAAGGGGTTACAGAAACATCTTTTACATTCTTCCTCTTTCTTGAAGTCAGTTGATTTGTGCTAGGTGTAGAGAAATTTGTGGGATCTGTTGGAATGTTGGAAGGCCTAGTTGTAGACATAACAACTGGAGTATTGTAAGCGGGATATCCTGATGAAAAGGCATCAAAGCACATCAGCAAGTAATCACTGAGAAATGTCATGTTCTTGAATATATAGATTGCTTCTTTTGTAGTTTTGCAGAGTAGTAAAAATAATAGTGAGCTGATAAACGCTCCCCCACATTTCAAGATATGCAGTCCACTCTGAGGATCATGGATATTTCAAAATGGAATACTTCTTTGGAAAAGTGGAATGCATTTCTTTAATTTGCATAGTCTGGTATGGTTCAATAGGAGAACCATCCTATATGTAACAGCATTTAGATCCTTACGAACAACTCCAAGTTACAATTTGTCAGAGAATAAATAAATTATCTCATTGCAAAATAGTAATTGACATGGCATCTTTTGGGCCTTTACAGCCAACCCACTGGATCGGAGTTCAGAAATATTCCCTCTATGTTAACTAAATACCCAAGCAAGCAAAATTAGATACTCACTCCGTACCAATCACTAATTACCACTCAAAGAATCTACATTTGAAAAGTCCAATACTTAAGGGATATATTAAAGCATTGAAGTTGGTCATAATTACAAAATTCTTTGAGCATAGCTTAGATGCTTAGAACACATGTGTAGAGTAAAGTTGAATGGCTATGAAGATTGTAAACATAATTTTTGAAAACAAACTCTTTGAGTGAAACATCCCAAAATAGAATTGTCACCTACTTGTGGCCCATACTTAATGCATTATCACCTACTTGGGCCCATACTTAATGCATTATCACCTACTTGTGGTACATAAATTTCTGTCAGAATCATCTTTTACCAAAAAAGAGGAATGTTAACTTTATGTTTGATCTTATTTCTCTAACTAGCTCTCTCTTTTTTTCTTGGAAGTCGAACATGGCTGTTGCTCACAGTTCATCGGCTTTGATTCATTCCTTCACAAACCCCACGAATTAAGAACAAATATTCAAGTGGCACAAAGTAAAAAAACCAATAAGATAGCGGCAAATAAAGCAACAAGACAGTCTAAGCATGCCAATGCTCAGTAGCCTGAAAGGTTCTATACTACTAAGAACATAGGTTCTGGAAAAATCAAAACACAACCATATGCATCGAGCTTGAAATGCACCACAAACCATCCCTAATTCTGCAAGTTCATTTGAGCTAGTATTTTAATATCTCGTAACATGTACAGGCACTTTCACAGAAAAACTAATCAAGCTCTTCAAACACATTCTAAAACATATATAAATTGACAAGAGTTGCGCCATTGCAAGGTTAAATGAGCCAACGTTCAATATTAAATTAACAAAATTATTATTTTACACAACATTAAACCTAATTTAGTTGAACAACAACTCGGGCAAAATGGCATAAAAATGTACCTGCAGGGGACCCAATACTAAGATCCATCCGGTGAACCATAGAAGCCTGCTTTTGCACAACCATAGGCGGCGGCAGAGACGCAACAGGCACACTACCAGTATAAGCATTCATCACATCTTGCATTCCTCTCAACAATGATTGAACCCGAATCCTTTCCTGTTCCAACCGGAACTTCTCCTGATCCAAAATCACTTTCTGTTCTTTCAAACATATGTACTCATCCAACATTGCCCCCAAACTCAACAAACTCCTTGGCGCCTACAAAACCCAAATTTGGGATTTTTTTTTTAGCTTGTAAAAAATCATTCAGGGGGATATAAGAATTGCAAATTTAACAATTTTGAAAAATTAAAAAAAAAGTAATACTTTGAATTTAAAAATTGATCAAATCAACGTTAACTAGTCAAAACTCTTTGTATGGGCATGTGGATTATTTAGAAATGGGTTTCGCGTGTGTGAAATGATATGGGTACCTCTCGAACTGGGGATTTAGAGATAAGTTCAGAAGCTTCGGTGCGAAAACTGGATCGAGTTTGGGTGAAGTTATTGTCGGAAAGGTAGCGGTCGACGATGAATGCGACTTGTACCGGAGTGACTTTTCCTTTGCCTACGTTCTCTCCTTTCCTGGGTTTCGTTTGCTTCACCATTCTTCACCGGCGACGACAGGAAAGCAAATTCCCAGATAGAGACTAGAGAGAGAGAGAGAGGGTTTACTGTTTGGTAGAGATCTGGAGATGGGAAGGATTTAATAGAAAAGGGAGCTGAGGGAGGGAAAAAACGCGGGACGTTTTGAAATTTTAGGAGGAAAGTTTATGAATGGGAAAATGAGTTTGCTGTTTTGGCGGTTTATTTGCATCCCTCTCTCTCTCTTTCTTTTTGTTTTAAGCGGGTAAACTTTATGTAATTAATTGCTTTATTTAGGGGGTTATTTTTAGCTTTTCTTCACACTAACTTTCGCTGAAAACTCATTTTAGGACAGAGAAAATGTTAAATTACTAGTATTAGTAAATTATCTTTCTTTAAAATTTCTCATTATTGTTGGTGCCAATAAAAGCATGAGTATCAACAATTCAATGACATGCATTTCAAAATATATGGTTTTAATTCTAATTTAAAGATATTACAATAAAGTAAGTCGAAATTCAAGAGATATATAGTACATAAATTAAAAAATTGTAACGGTCAAAAAAAAAAGAACTCGAGTGTGTCTATGAGTATAAGAAGTTAGTCAACACGAAAATAACTCGATGCGATAACAATATAAGTATGAATGTTATGATATCTTGAATCGTAATTGTATCATGGGATAATTTTGAGAATGCCTTAGCCATATTTGATACATTTATCAATCCTTATTAAACTCAATCATTTAGTTGCTATCATGCTTCGAAATAAGGATTTCAACAATGATTCTCAATGACATTTATAATAGTCTTTATCTAGTAAATTGTTGATATTGATAATCTAACTTTAGAAGTAATCTTAATATATACCCTGTAAATATCACGATTTTTAATTATCGTTAGATGAATGATAAATAACTTTCATTTAATTTTTATTATTTCATACACTCGTATAACTCACAAATCTTTGGTACCATATATCTAGTCATTTAGACTTTTAGGCATAGCCATTGCCTTCATACTTTCATCTCAAAACACTTCCATAATTCCTCAACCTTGTCAATATTCCGTAACATTAGATAGTTTCTAACCTCCCACATCGTTGCCTTCATCCTTACACCATGAACACTTTCATGGCACTTAGGAATCCAAACCCGTACTACAAGTTTGGTCGAACTCTGTTAGCTCCACACATCATCCTCACCACCATAATCTCAATGATTGAAGACTTTATTTTTATAAATCTTTGATGCTTCTATATTTTACTTATCTCCTTGCCTCACCTATTTTCCTCCCTTGCTTTTGTGTCCATTAATTTTCACAAGAATACATATTAACCCTCCTCATTTATCATAAGAATGAATGAATGAATGAATGATGATACGAATGAGAAAACAGGTGACACTAACATTAAAGAGTAATATTGTATCCCTAAAATTGCAAAAGAAATTCAAAAAATGACTCTCCAAATGCATGGGGGGTTTAAAATTACATTTTTGTGCCAATTACTTTTCTGGATTGCCGCGAAGGTTGTAAGTAGTCATATGGGATCCAAGCTATGATTTTGTTCATTGATGTTGTAGTAGTTGCTTTTCATTTGCTTTCCTTAAGCACGTGTTGTTTACTCGTGGCATGTTCATGCTACCCTAATCCTTCATAGGAGCTGTATTGGTCGGTTATATTGATGTTATTAATTTGTTACATGTTTGGTGCAGTTGTTACATAATGCTAAATATGAGTATACTTTTTAATTTGTCGCTTAGGTAGCGTGATGTTTATAAGGTGCTTTGTATTTGACGATTTTATTTTGATTTTTCTCATCTTATCAATAAATTACAATTGTTGTTAAACAAAATAAAAAAATATTGATATTTTCACAATTTCAAAGTGAAAATAATAGTACTTAATACTCCTTCGTCACATTTCCTTTCAATCTCAATAATTATATTTATCATTCTTTGAGTCCCTTTTTTTTTTAGTATAGGAGAAAGACACAGGTGGATAACTATTTCTACTTTTTCTTTTTCTTTTTCTTTCCTATCGATAATTTGTGTATCTCTCTCTCTCTCTCTCTCTCTCTCTCTCTCTCTCTATATATATATATATATATATATATATGTATATATACTCCCTCCGTTTCTAAATTATTGTATTTTTTTTATTTTTTGTGCATTTCAAAATAATTGTCTTGTTTGAAAACTTTCATTTTTAGAACATCACTTTTATTTTTCCTTACTTTTTTTCTATTTTAATTATCGACCACATACATATAAGTATTAAAAAATTACACGTTATACTAATATTAATAATTAAATTAATTATTTTTTTAATTGTGTACTAAATCAAATAAGATAATAATTAAGCGACTGAGAGTACTATTTTAATTTTTTTTTTTAGAAAGTGCTCACTTATTAGTACAGTACTTCAGATGAGTGCTTATACAAAAGGGCTTCAAGGAAAATAAGCGCTTCTAAGCACATTTTTTATAAAACGCTTTTGAAATGTTGTTGAGATAACGTTTACACAGTAAACCAAAGATGAAGCAAGGGCTTCTCCCATGGAGATGGACTCCTTGCCGCCCACACTTTCTCACTATACAACACCCTCTCTTTCTATCTCTACCATCCCCACCACCCTTCGCCACCGCCATCACCGTCAAACCCACCTCAGTCCCCTGCTCAACTCTCAGTTCCGTCGTTGACAAAAGCACAACAACAACACTCACAGCTAGAGAGAGAAGACAGCTGCGAAAAGAGAATAGAGAGAGCAAACCCACTTACAATTGGAAAGAAGAAGTTGAACAAAAGCTTATTAAGAAGCGGAAGACGAAGTACAAGTCTTGGACTGAAGAGCTTAATCTTGACAACCTTGCTGATTTGGGTACTCAATGGTGGGGCCTCAAGGTTTCCAGGGCTACCTATCAAGATACTACTGAACGGATGGCCCGTTCATTGGCTCTAAATTTTCCCGATTTCGCTTTCAAGGTAAAATTTATTGCCAAATTGAGCTGAATTAACATCCGATTTCGTTGTATATTATTATGTGTTTGGATTTGTGATTGTAAATTCAATGCCAATTGAGCTTTTATAACCTTTGATTTTGGACGAATTTACCGGTTTCTTGCTATCAAGTCTTATTTGACAGGTCAATTCTTTTTTTATTAATATCATACTTTTTGCATCTCTGTATTTCCTTTAAAATGCACTAAAATTACAAGGGGAATTTTTTGTTTCTCAATGACATGTTGGACAAATATTATGTTTTCAAATCAAAAAAATAATGGAGTTTGTAGCTTAAGTTTTAGGATACGCGATTTCTTTTGGGGGACAAACCAAAATGGAAAGCATGACCTTTTCTCGGGGCAGAGGGAGAATATAAACGAAATTGTGATTGGTAAACTGCTTGTATTAGACCTTTTGTAATACCGGTTTAGTCAAACTGCAGACACTAGGCATTTGTCCCATACAATGAAACCATTGAATGTATAGTAGATAATCATAGAGTAACATTACACGTCATAACACAGTTTTGTGAAAATGGTTCTAACTTCCAACACCAGCAATATCGATACACCAACTCAATTATTAGAAATTGAGTTGTATGCGTTTGGGAGAGTGTTTGTTTGAATTATGATTGGTATGGTTAGGGATGGTTATTGAACTGAGTTGGCTTGAGTGCAGCTGATAATATATAGGGATCTTCCGGGGTGTTATGTGTACATATGTTATAGATAAGTCCTCAGGGGTAGCACAGCATGTGTACATAAAAAAAAAATAAAAAAAAGGGGGGGGGGCTCAAGTGCAATATAGGAAAGTGAGTTGGTTATTCATTGTTTTCTGTGTCTTGTAAAATATATATTGATTGTTCCTTTCCTTGGAAGAAGGCAGTTTATTGGAATAACATTCAGAAAATTTCCCCCAATTTCTCTCTCCTTGATTAACATGGTATCAGAGCCAAGTTTTTCATCCAAATCGTTTCCGCTATTCTGATTACTTATAGTTTTTCAATTTGATCACTTCCTTTCTTTCACCATTTCATTCGATTACTCTTCGACATTCGATTGGAACTCATGGCAATCGAAACTTGTGGTGGACGTCAGTCCAGAGACACTACAGGACAGGAGATTCCGGTAACTAATCAAGAGAGTTCATGAGACAGCATTGTTGATAAATATGATTTGGAATCATCCCTGCTCCAACTTATCGCACCCTCTGTATTTGCATCCCAATGACCACCCTGGTATGACCTTAATTACTCGAGTTCTTAGTGATAATGTCAACTTTGGTTAATGGCGTTATAATTGCAAATTGGGAATGGTGAATGGGAATAACAAGAAACCTTTACCACAATCAAAATATTATCCACAGTGGGAGACATGTAATCACATGGTAATGTCTTGGTTGTTAAATGCTGTGACTCAAGATATTAGGTATAGCATTGTTTATCTTACCACTACTAAAGCCATTTGGGAGGATCTAAATTCAAGGTTTTCTCAAAATAATGCCCAAAAAAATTTTCAAGTCCGTAAAAACCTTGCTGAATGTGTTCAAGGTAATCTTAGTGTATCTGTTTATTTCACTAAGTTTAGGGGTTTATGGGATGAATTGACTAGTCTCACTAGTATACCCAAGTGCATGAACAAAGGCTAACTCAGTTTTTGATGGGGCTAAACGAGAGTTTTACTGCTATTGGGGGGCAAATCATTATGATGAACCCTCTTCCAGATCTAAGTAAGGCAGAAAACTTGTTGTTGCAAGAAGAAAGCCAAAGGAAATTTGGGTCTTCTAGTGCTGTGAATGCTAATCTGACAGCTTTGTTAAGCAAGGTTGGAAATAGAGTATATAAACCAAGGGTTGGTAATAATAGTGGTAACAATACTCAGAGAGGGAAGTTCTGGTGTGAGTATTGTCATGGAGACTCTCACACCAAGGATAGGTGTTTCTACTTACACGGATATCCAGAATTGCATAAATTCTTTGGTACCATAGTTATTAAAGGCGAAAAGCGAGAAGCGGGCGAGAGGTGCTTTTTTCGGGCGAGAGGCGGGCGAGCAAAAGGCAAACAAGTCGATAATTAAGAAAAAATAATTTTAAAGTGTTATATCTTGTAATTTTTTTCATAAAATAATTATAAATAAAAGTAATTCATGTAACTCAATCTGCAAATGGTAATAATAACACTATTTTCAACTTTAAGGTTTTGTATTTATACGAAAAACTACATTTTTTTCTTGAAAATCAAAAGATAATAGGTGGATTCTAAAAAATATAGACAATAATCTTCTAGATCCACTTCAAACTAGCCAAACACTTTGGATCTAACCTCTGCAGGTGCCAGCGACCCTCTCTGTACATCTCTGGCAAAGATTCCGGCGCCGGCCAGATTTTCCGGCGAGATCCGGCGATGAAAAGTGTATACTTGTGAGCGTCTCCTCAAGGCGAACACATCTGTGGCCTTGGATTGGACAAATATTAAGTTGATTTGTCTAGATCTAAGAAAATATGTTGAGATCTAAAAAAAAAATTTCAAATCTAGTCAAATTTTGGCTTGGGTTCGCCTTGGGTCGCCTTTCTTTGCCTCTCGCCTCTCGATTAGGCGAGAAAGGCGTACGCCTAGGGTCGCCTTTGTCACATCGCCTCGCCTGGGTACCTCCGGGCGACATACCCTCGTCTCTCGCCTCAGGCGAGCCAGGCGGTCGCCTTTAATAACTATGTTTGGTACCAAGCCTGATGTTACCAAGATGCCCAAGAACAAAAACAAGCCCATTGCTGGTTTCTGTTGGAGGAAATTATGCTGTAGATAAGCCTGAAGAAAGTAATGTCACACTCGTGTTTCTTGTTCTAATTTTTCTGGCTTAACTTCATCTCAGTACCAACAGTTGATGAATCTTCTTGCAAATTCTAGCACAGGAATGGATAGTCCTGAGTCGCATATTGCTCTAGTAAGGTTGTGAGTTTTTCATGTGTTGTCAATTCTAGCTGTTACTCTTGTTATAGCCTGAATACTCTTATGTATTATTGACACTGGTGCTACAGACCATATTACTTCAAACTTTTCCCTCCTTGTTGATCCTATTCCCATTGATTCTATAATTCACTTGCCCAATGCTCAAACCACTAAAATCACACATATAGGAACTGTTCTTCTAACCAAAGACATCATTCTACATGATGTCCTATTTATTCCAGCCTTCAAGTTTAATCTGTTATCGGGAAGCAAATTAGCTCTTGATAGTGGATTCAATCTTGTGTTCTCCTCTCATATGTGTTTGTTTCAAGACCAAGCATCAAAGAAGCTCAAGGGGATTGGTAAGCAAGTGGATGGCCTGAATAAGTTCTTAACCCCTAAGGCTGATAGTAGTATAGATAAAACTGCTCAACTTTCAAATCTTTGTAATTGTACTCAATCTACATGTTTGCATACTGATGTTCAGTCCAATAAAGATGTAACTCTGTGGCATTTAAGGCTGGGACATATTCTTTTATCTTCTTTACAACATTTACATGTATGAAATGTTAATAAAAATACTTCTCTTTCTCCTTGTGATATATGTCATTTTGCTAGATAAACTGGACAATCTTTTCCTATTAGTCATACTCAATCTTCAAATCTGTTTGATCTCCTACATTGTGATGTATGAGGTCCTTATAGGCATACTACTTAGAAAGGTTATAATTCCTTCTTAACCATTGTTGAAGATTTCTCTATTAAATCTAAGACTCAGGTTCTTTCCCATTCGCAAAACTTCTTCTCCATGATCAAAACTCAATTCAGTGCCCATGTTAAGGAAATTAGATCTGACAATGGCACAGAGTTTTTCAATTCTACCATTACTCCTTTTATGGATTCTCTTGGAATCATTCATCAAAGCTCTTGTGTGAACACTCCTCAGCAAAATGGCAAAGTAGAGAGGAAACATAGACATCTTCTTGAGCTTGCTAGAGCCCTTAGGTTTCAAGCTAATCTTCCTATACATTTCTGGTGGGAGTGTCTCTTAACAGCCACTTACTTGGTCAATAGGCTTCCAAGCTCTATTCACAAATTCAGAACTCCTTATGAACTTCTTCTTGGTCATACTCCTTATTCTCATATCAAAGTGTTTGGTTGTCTTTGCTATGATTCCACTCTCAGTCATAATAGAGATAAATTTGGTCCAAGGGCTAGGAAATGCATATTCATTGGCTATCCTTATGGAAAGAAAGCATACAAGCTTTATGATCTTGTTAGTAAACAGGTGTTCTGTAGTAGGGATGTGTTGCTTCTTGAGCATGTTTTCCCTTATTCTCAACCCAAACTTGATTCTCCTCCTTCTTCTTCTGATCTTATGTTTCCTTCTAATCAAGATCAATATACAGAAGATTCTATTCTTCCTCATTATGTTCATCCAGATACCACTCCTATTCTTGATCCTGTTTCTTCCAGTACCACATCCATTCCCAATGCAAATTCTCCTGATTTCAGTACTCCTATTCCAGTACTCAATTTCACTCCATTCCTGCTTCCCATACTGTTCCCACTTCTGTTTTGTCAAGACCTGTCAGAACTAGGGTGATCTCTTCCAGGTTCAACGACTTTATTGGCTTGCCATTTACTTCAATTTCAAGAGCTTATTCTGTGCACAGGTATCCTGCTAATCCTCTTCACACTTCTCTTTCCTACACTCATTTAGCTCACTCATATCAGTCCTTTATTGCTAATATTGATACTTCCTATGAACCTAACACCTATGCACAAGCTGTTAAATTCCCTCATTGGTGTAAGGCTATGACTCTGGAGTTAGAAGCTTTGGAAAGTAACAACACCTAGATATTGCAACCTTTACCTGCAGGTAAGAAGTTGGTTGGGTGTAAATGGATATACAAGGTCATGCACAAGCCTGATGGTTTAGTTGAGAAACACAAAGCAAGATTGGTACACATTTGCACCAGTGACCAAGATGGCCACTTTCAGAATGTTCTTAGCAATTGCAGCTCTGAAGGAGTGGCCTCTTCATCAAATGGATGTCTCCAATGCATTTCTCCGTGGAGAACTGAATGAGGAGGTGTTCATGTCTCTACCTCAAGGTTACTGTCCTTCAAGCTCTTCTAATTCTGCTCCTGTGGTCCGCAAATTACTTAAGTTCCTTTATGGACTTAAGCAAGCACCAAGACTGTGGTTTTCCAAGCTGCCCACCTTTGGGTTTATTCAGTCTTCTAGTGATCACACATTGTTCACTCAGTCTACCTCTTCTGCATTCACAACCTTGCTTGTATATGTTGATGATATTATAATTTCTGGTTCATGCCCTCAGGCTATTGCCATGTTAAAATCTCAGCTTCATTCAACCTTTTCCATTAGGAATCTTGGAGCCTTAAAGTATTTCCTAGGTTTGGAAATTGCAAGGAATAAGTCAGTCATATGCCTTTATCAGAGGAAATATGCAGTTGATATCATTACTGAGGCTGGGCTTCTTAATGCTAAAGAATCTCTTCTTCCAATATCCTAAAATCATAATCTTGCAGCAGACAGTGGGGAGTTAATTACAAATCCTGACAGGTATCATAGGCTTGTGGGAAGGTTGATCTAACCGACTATTACTAGACCAGATTTGTCATATGCTGTGCATGTTCTGAGTCAATTCTTGGCTCATCCAAGACAGCCTCATTTTGATGCTGCTTTGAAGTTGGTCAGGTTCATCAATGGTGCTCCAGTCCAGGGTTTGTTCTTCTCTTCTACATCCTCCTCCAATTTGTCTGCCTACTGTGATGCAGATTGGGCTACACGTCCAACCACTCGCAAATCTGTAACTGGCTTTTGCATCTTCTTAGGTTCTCTTATCTCTTGGAAGAGCAAGAAACAACACAGTGTTAAAGTCTTCTGCAGAATCAGAGTATCGATCCATGGCTGTTGTGAAGTGAATTGGCTTCATGCTTTGTTAAAAGACTTCCATATAATCGGTGCAACACCTATTCCTTTGTTCTGTGACAACAAAGCAGCCATGAACATAGCTGCTAACCCTGTTTTCCATGAGCGCTCAAAGCATATTGAGATCGACTGTCACATAGTGCGTGAGAAAATTGATCAAGGTTTACTTTCCACTTCATATGTCTCCACCACTGATCAACCGGCTGATCTCCCGGCTGATCTCTTTACCAAGGCTGTGTCTTCATCTCAGTTACACCACTTGTTGTCCAAGTTGAAAGTGCTCAATCTGTTTTCCCCTTCCAACTTGAGGGGGGGGGTGATAATATATAGGGATCTTCAGGGGTGTTATGTGTACATATGTTATAGATAAGTCTTCAGGGGTAGCGTGTGTACATAAAGTGTAGATAGAGGGCTCAAGTACAATATAGGAAAGTGAGTTAGTTATTCATTGTTTTCTGTGTTTTGTAAAATATATATTGTTTGTTCCTTTCCTTGGAAAAGGCAGTTTACTGGAATAACATTCAGAAAATTCCCCCCCATCTCTCTCTCCTTGATTAACAGCAGCTCATTTAAACTTTGATTTGGCTTGACATTTGTTGGTTTCAAGTCAGGCTTGGACATGATATTCAGCTCTATGCATAAACGAGCTACAGCTCGAATAAGCTTGATAATCTCACAAAATTACAAATCATCTATATTTTATTTTATTTTATTTTATTTATATATATATTTTTCACCCTGGGCTTGAGCTTTGCTCGAGTTTGACTTGTTTATCGTGAAGTATTGAAGCCAAGCTTGAACATAGGTTCCTTGACTCAAGCCAAGCTTGAACATAGGCTCCTTGACTCAAGCCAAGCACGGCGCTGCGCAGTTCGTGTATATCCCTAGCGGTAGCCTGACATCACATGGTATTTGCAAATCTAGTTAAAGTGCAAATAGGAGGCAATTGTCCTTACAAATAACTGAAGCATAGATAATTAGGGAGTAATGTTACAGCGCTTACTGAAGTTTCTCAAAAATAGTTTCAACCTTAATCACTATCAAGCACTGATGGTCAAACCGATGTAATTTTTATTACATAAAGCATTAACGTGTTGTACATCACCGTATTGTTGCGTTGATAGTTGTACAATTATTTACAACATTCTGTTTTTGCAGAGTTGTAGCATGCTCTTTAGTTATAGTTTCAATTCTTGCCACTTAATGTTTTAACCTTTATTTTTTATTTTTATAATTTTGGTTGGGGTGGAAGGGTGGGGGAGAACATCTTTAGGATATATAGTATTTTTGTAACTATATGACAGAATGTTCAGTAGTTCATTGAACATTGCCGTAGCTTAAAAATAAATCAAACAGATAATGACCAGAAAGACCATAACATGTCAAAATAGATTTAAGTGATACATATTAGGGGGAAAAATCAATTGTGAAAATCTTAATTGAAAATTAGAATATATGTCTCAAAACTGATGGTCAGACATGAATAGGTATATGTTTGTAAGCCTATAAATTATCTAACCCCTTAATGGTCTTTTCCAGGTATATACTCCAGCCGTCCAGGTGAAAAAGAAATTGAAAAATGGGACAATCTCAGTGAAAGAAAAACCTATCTTCTCTGGATGTGTGTTTTTGAAGTGCGTACTGAACAAGGAGGTGCACGACTTTATACGAGAATGCGATGGGGTTGGAGGCTTTATTGGATCAAAGGTTGGAAATACGTAAGAACTTCCCTCTTCAGTTAGCCACACATTCAACATTGTTAGAGCTGTATATTTACCTTTACTGTTTCGTCAACTTATTATGAGGCTGCTCTTGAACAGAAAAAAGATGATTAACAGACCCAGGCCAGTGTCGGATAATGATATGGAGGTAGTTTATCGGCAAGCAAAGGAAGAGCAGACCAAGGTTGACCGAGATTTCGAAGAAGAGCAGCAAAGGGAAGGAGTTGTTGACTCGAACCATGAAGGCTTGAAGGAAGTAACCGCTACTTTGAAACCAAGAAGGCGAACAAGAAAGGCATTGAAGTCTCTTGAAGATGGTCCATCACTGGTACGGTTTGATAAGTCCCTGGTCCAGGGTTCGACTGTTCGAGTTGTATCTGGTTCATTTGCAGACTTTTCAGGCATCATCAAAAAGCTAGATCGCAAAAGAGGGATGGTATGCTCTCAGTTTAGCATCTGAATTTTAAAGTGGAACTATGTCAAAGGCTCACCGAGATCTATAATTTATATTTTATTTATATTTTTTTTCGTGCTCCTAACTGCTAATGGGGCATGGGTAGTGACTGAACCCGAAACCTCGCGCTACGTGAAACCCATGTTCTGGGCCACACCTTAAGGTGTCACGAGAGTTGTTCACAAAATATAAATATATATATTCTATCCAAATTCTGTAAGTTGATGCCTTCAATTAAGTGAAGTTCGTATGTTAATTTAGCGGATTGGTATGCATCTGTTTTGATTGAAAACTGTACTTACATTTTATTAATCATCTTGCAGGCAACTGTTCAATTTACATTGTTCGGTAAGGAGACTTTAGCAGACCTACAGGCCAATGAAATTGTGGCAGAAAAAACTGAAGAAAAAACTGATGTATACAGATTCATATATACGCATATTTGAAATGGTAAGTTTCTGGCTCATTTTGACTTATTTATATCCTTTTAAGATGTATTGGTGCTGAACACAGGTAGAGTGACAAAAACAAATACATGCAGAGTAAATACTTAATTTTGTTTTAATTTAGTTTACCGGGGAGGGCGAAGAGTTCAGTGTGGACTATTCCGAGCACATGAAGTTTGAATATAACTGAGAAGGGCCTGATGTGCAAAGAATCAGGGTGCAAAGGTGCTTGTTCTAGACCCTAAAATACTAGGTCAGGAATGCTAGTAGCCTAGTACTTGAAAACGACAGTGGTGGAAGTTACAACAAAGCTGAAGAAAAAAATACTCCCTCCGTCCCTAAATTATTGGCTTCCTTTCCTTTTTTGTCCGATCCAGAATAATTGTCTTGTTTGAAAACTTTTCTTTTTAGGACATCACTTTTACCATTTTACCCTTACTTTTTCCTCTACTTTAATTATGGACCACATACACAGGGGCATTAAAGAAAATTACACATTATACCAATATTAATAATCAAGTCAATTGTTTTTTCTTAATCCGTGTGCCGGGTCAAACAAGACAATAATTAAGGGACGGAGGGAGTAATAATTTGTTTGAATATACTTAATTACTAGGACTTGAAGGAGTCTCACCTAGAAGAGCATTAGAATTGACTAAAGAAAAAAGGTGACATTAGAATTGACTAAAGAAAAAAGTTGACATTTAGATGGACACTTTCCATTAATCAACATCTTTTGTTATCTCTAGAATGCTTGCCTTGTAAAACTATTGAAGCTGCTTTATTTTTCAATTATTTCTCTATCCTAAAAATGATTGCCAATGTTTGTGACCTAAGTGAATGTTGAACTGAGATGGATTAAGGTTCAACAAACACATTTATTTGATCCCTTAGAATGGCATTCCAGTAGGTTTGGGTTAGGAATCAAAACGATTAACGCAAGCGTTTTGTTCGTACTTGGTAACTGTGCCAGAATGTATTGACCATTCCTATCTGTAGTGATTTTGTGTTTCGTATGCAAGAACAATGATCGCGATGAAATGAAATGAGGAGGGTTTATGGGAACTGAGAAGAGAAGTGAATGTGGTTTAGGCTAGTATAGAAAAGAGTTGTTTACGAATAATGGAATTGGGTGAGGGCATGTCAAAATAGTTTTTGGTAGAGTTGCCATACCCTGAGCAAGGATTTCACACTCCACTTCACGAGGGTATTGACATTCCGTCCAATTTTCACGGACCAAACGCGTGAATCGACTGGTCAACGGAATTGCCTATCCCATTCCAGAAGGACTATATTACATGGACTCGGTATGAGGATCAGATATGGGTGCGGATCTGGATCTGGGTATTTAACATGACACACTTTTCAAAAATTTGCACTAAATGTAGGTGTCCAAGTGTCATACCCTCGCCCATGTGATGTCGTGTAGACACGGGTACTTTGGAGAAAATGAAGAGTCCATATAATACAACAAATCGATTTCAATGAACCAAACATGATATTAGTTGAGCATATGGGTTTCCGTTCTTTTTTTATAAGCATTCTCTCTATAGTGTTGAAATGTGAATCCTAAATATTTGTTAATGTCTAAATGATAGTAATTAAAATAAGGGAAACACTACCCACTTGTTAAGCATCTATTTGGAAAGATGTGTTGCATCGAGAACACCCTCCAATGCAATGGTGACACTTGTTAAGCATCTATTGATGGGCATTCCCAATGTAAATCATTCTAATGATATATTCTTAACAAGAGCCATACACAGGTGCAGATGTAGGGTACCCATGGGGTATGCACGGCCTCTTTAAGGTGTTGAAAATTCATACTTTCTCCCCTTGTAATTTATCAATGATAATGGTAAAGTAGTGGTTGGCCCTCTCAATTAAAATACTTAACCACATTACCCTTAATTTTTTATATATCAAGTAATTGTTATAAATATATCAAAATACGACTTTGAACTTCTTAAAGAAAATGTAGTTTCACTAAAAATTTCAGAAAATTAAGTGTACTTTCACTAAAATTTTCAAAAATTTTACAAATTTTCTTAAAATTTCTATGATTATTACTCCCTCCGTTCCACCCAAAGAGTCCATGGTTGAAAAGTCTATTCATTAAGGGATATATAAGTGTCATCAGAGTTTGTCATAATTACAAAATTGTTAAGCAATGTCAAGATGCTCATATTTCATATTGAGGGTAAAATTGAAAAGCTTTTGGAGATTGTATGCATATATAGAGCATTCGCATGCAGACTCGAAGTCGATCCATCTTCGGCCCAAGGCGCCGGTAATTGTTAGAAACCCAAAAAAAACCTTTTCTGTTTCTACAAAAAGGGAAGGAGTTTCGATTGGTTCCTCTTGGTGGTTTGTCGAAGTAGAATTTTGTTTAAAACTTTTCTTTCCTACAACAATTTACTCCCTTAGGTAACCCTAACCGAGCCTATAGAGTGTGCAAGAGAGAGTGGAAGAGAGAGCGGATAGACAGAGGAAGAGAGTGAGCCTGAAAAACAGAAGAGGCAACTTTAATTGATTTTTGGAGATTGTTGATCGACTAATCTTTAAGATGAAGAGGACAACTAAGGTTTTCTTGGACGCAATGGGCTTTTCAAAGCAATTGCCATGGTCAAGAAAAGGACATATTTAGGGATGGCAACGGGGCGGGTTTGCCTTTTTCCAAACCCGCTCCTATTTTGAACCCCCGATTCCCAAACCCGTCCCTTTCCATTCTAGCCATTACCCACACTGTCCAACTGAGCCTGTCAAGTCCAGCCCAATCCCAAGCCAAAACCCATTTTAGTCTTTCCCATGTCTAGACTAACCCATAGTTATGAAAGGCGAGCGCCTGGCTCGCTTGAGGCGAGAGGCGAGGCGAGGCGAGGGTTCATCGCCTGGGCACCTTCAGGCGAGGCGAAGAGCTAAGGCGTTCGCTTTTCTTGCTTTTTTGAGAGGCGGGAAACGAAGAAAGCAAGCATCGTAAAAAAGTAACTTTTTGGTTGATACGACGTAATTTCTAGGTATTATTAAAGGGACAAACGAAAGGTTAAAAAACAAAAATAACCCTAACCAGTCATCGATCAATTCCACAAGCTTCTTTCTACTTCTCAACTTCGACAGTTCCTTCGACATCGAGTCTTTGGCAATTCCTTCGATGCGTCTCAGTCTATCTCTCTCTCGTCTACGTCTCAGTCTCTCTATCTCTCTCACTTGCGTCTGTGTCTGCGTCTCTCTCTTCGCAACTCTCTCGCGTCTTCACTGACTACGGCGACAGGTAAGAAGTTTTTTGTTTTTAGTTTTTTTTCTTTCTTTTTTTTAATGTAAACTGTAAAGTACAGTACTATTTTTTTTCTTCTTCTTTTTTTTTTCTCGCGTCTTCGGAACTACAGTACTATTTTTATATTTTCTAACTTTTTTTCTTTTTTAATGTAAACCGTAAAAAACTACTATTTATTCTGTTTAAAATTAATAATTTTTTCTTCTTTTTTAATTTCAGAATTAATAGTTTTTATTTCTTATACTATAGTATTTTCTTTTTTTTTTTAATGTAAACTGTAAAGTACAGTACTTTTTTTTTTTGTTTTCCCTTTTTTGTTCTCTTCCCTTCAGTGTTCTAAAAATCGCTAGGCGCCAGGGCAGGGCCTAGGCGGGATCTAAAAATCGAGGCATAATTACACTATAAGTTTCTACCATACTTGCTGCAACAATATTAATAATTAAATATAACTAAATAAACTAAAAGTAATGGTCACATTACAAGATTAAAAGTTAAAATTACAATTTAATTCAATAATCAATACTTGCTGCAACAATAGTAAATAACTAAATATGACAAAATAAACTAAAATAATGATCACATTACAAGATTAATAGTAAAAAATTAAAACCAAATTCAATAGTATCATTCCAAACTTCAAAGTTTAAACTTTAAAACAAAATAACAATACTACAACATATAAAGTATGGAAAACAAACTTACTTAACTTAGATTTTTCTGTTTTTTTAAACCAAAACGACGATGTTTTTTGAAAAAAAAATTTAAAAAAAATTTAAAAATAAAAATTAAAAAAATGCAATTTGGCTAGGCGGCCAGGCGGGCGACTAGGCGGCGATTTTTTTTGTTGACGATTTTTTATCCGTTTGGCCCTAGGCGCGGCGTTTTGGGGGCGCCTAGGCCGATTTTTAGAACATTGCTTCCCTTTAATCAAGTTCATCAATTGCATTGGAATTTCAACTATGAATGATGAAATTGTGTTATTGATAGTATGTTTAGAACTTAGTTTCATGTATTTTGCTCGCCCCCCTCTCGCCTCGCCTCTCGCTCGGAAAATGTACCTCTCGCCCGCCTCTCGCCTTTCCCCTTTGATAACTATGGACTAACCAAGTCATTAACATGCCTAACCCGTAAGCCCATAAATAAGGCTAAACAAAATAAGCTTACTGAACCTTTTTTTCTCTAAAAGTTCAAAAGAAAGAGAAAACCAATAATTAGAAAATTAAAAATAAAAACAAACATGTTATCATAAAATATATCACAATTCACATAAGCTTAGTAGAAAGAAACTACTTAAAAAGAGTCAATCTAGTAGACAAACTCGAAACTGCTAACACCTAAATATTACATCTCCAATAAATGTTTCATAAATCATAAATAAAGTGTTCAAAAGGATAGTTATTCTGAATACCCTAAAGTCTAGGATTTATGTACAAACGGTATTGTGTAATTGTAACGTAGGGGTATTATTGTAAATATACTTATAAACGGATCGGGTTCGAGTTGGGTCAAGGGTAAACTTGAACCTGGCGGGTTTCCAAAAGTTCGTCCCAAACCCGCCCCATTAGGACCGGATCACTGCGGGTTTGGAATGGATTCGGTTTTTTTTTGTTCATCCCTAGACATAATATCATATACACAATTATAGTGAGCCGAACTTGAAGGCTAGCGAGACCTGCATTGAGAACCCGAGTTCTGCATTGAGAACCCGAGTTGAGGTTAGGCCAACATTTTAAAGACGAGCCAACTCGAGAAAAACCCGACTCGTCTAAAAAAATTTAAAACTCAACTCTTTTTTTTTTTTTTTTCTCTTTGGTGTTCTAAGGAGGCGTGGGAAGGGATCGAACCTAAATCCTCACACTTTGTGATTCCCCAACTCTACCATTGGACCACCCCTCACACTGGTCGACTCTTTATAGCCCTAGATAGATGTGGAAAAAAGTGTAAGCTTTTAAGTTGTCACCTACTACCAACTAGTATCAATGACGTCCATAGACTTTTGGGTGGGCATACATCGCAGGGCGGGCTCTTGTGCTCAGGTCGTGACAGTGTCGATGAAGTTGTTCAAATATATTCTGAGAGACTTTAGTTGATAAAGGTCAATATTCACCTAAGAGTTTGTATCAGGGCCTTCTGAACTTACCATGTATCTAAACTGAAACATTTCATTATGATCCTTGAGAAACTAGAGGTAGAATCTTCATGTGTTTTACGGTGGGTTGAGGTGAAGGGATTGCTTAACAGGCTTTCTCTTCTCAGAGATTGATTACTTGGAACATCTGAACAAAAGGTAATTTTAATACTATTTTGTCCAAAACAGGAAGGAAAAACCGCCTGAGTGGACATGTTGCCTGAGTATGAAGTTGAATTTTCCATACCAGTTGAGGCCGTTTTGTTAAAAGAAATTCAGAAATATGCTTGAGAGAAATAAAAGACATGGTCACTGGATACCAGTTTGTTGGTTAGATGAAATCCTAAAAAGTCTATCAGGACTTGGATGAAAGCCAGTCGAAGTAAGCAGATGGTTAAGTGTTTCATGTGTTTCAACCACCATATATATATATTTTACGAGGGTCTGAATCTTTTTCCTTATTTGGGACACTGATTTGGTGCTTGATCTCAATTTGCTGGGTATGAGAAGCTATGAATCCTAGTTCTGTTTGAAATTTGACTTTAAATTGTTAAATGGAGTTGTTTATACAGTTTTTCCTGGTATAGTCAAACATTTGCATTGGTGAAACAAAATCTGAATGGCGAATTTTGTGAGATAAATTTGAAGTATCAATAAGGTTAGCAAGAGCGTGCAGTATGTCGAAACTTGGCAGCAGTCTCATTAGCAGCTATCTAACTTGGAGTCGCCTTGCATTCTTAAGTCCAGCTGCTATGCATAAAACTGTGGGGTACGGGGTCAGTTATGCATTTTAACACGAATGGTATTTAGTGTTGGGGGCTCTTAATAGAGGGCTGTGGTTTTCTCAAGCCATGGTTCCTAATGTTGAGGGTGAGAGAGTAGAGTAGCTGCTGCCTGCACTATTAATGGCCTGCAAATTACTCATCTATTCTAAGGTTACACTTCAAAGCTACTGGAAATGGCCATGAATTTCAACATTTAATAACACCATTTTTTGGGCTTTCTATTACGTACTTTATTTTTTAATGGACAAATTACCCAAATGGTCCCCCTAGAAGTTTACTTTTTTGGGATTGGTCCTTTTATGCTACAAATAGTCCCTGAACTAAAACATTAAATAGAATTGGTCCTTCCGTCCAATTTCGTTAAAATTTTTCTGTTAAATCGTGTCATGTGCATTGCACGTGCAATGAGCAAGGGCAAAAATGTCATTTTTCTAGGTAAGTAAAGGACCAACTATGAAATATTTATTTCAATTATGAACATAATTATAAATTTTCTACTTTTTCAATTTCTGGACAATAATTGCTTTGAATTGATATGGTATTTGCTCTCAATGATATTTTCTCCAAACAATATGCATATTGATTATATAAACAGTTGGATTTTGGAATCTCCAAAGTTGAAGTTCAGTGGCCCTGACAAATTGGGGAGAAAGGAATACTTTGAACACCTCCACAATGCCAAGTTCTGCCTGGCTCCTCGCGGCGAGTCATCCTGGACTCTTCGCTTTTACGAATCTTTTTTTGTGCTCACTCTCTCTCTCTCTCTACCACCTCAATCATCAACCCTTCCGTCAGCTGCCATGAATAACATGAAAGATATGAAAGTTGCAGAGAATAGAGTGAATAGCCATTTTTTCTCAGCTCCCATTGTTGTTGTTGTTGAATCGGGCATAACGCAAATGTGTGGGAATTTTTGAAATTAGGGTTTGGGGTTACTTGAGGAAGTTAGAAACAGGAAGTGTGTGTGTACAGGTGGGGCTAAAACACATCGACCCTTCTGAATTTGGTTTGGAGAGACATTAAGATTAGTGTTTAGAGAGAGAAAGTTTGAGTTTAGATCAAGAATTAAGATTATAGATTGTATTTAGTTTCTCTCTCTAGATTTAGAATCTGCGTAATCTGATTCTGTATAATCTGAGGAGGGAAATGAGTTATTAGGTTTTGTTGTGAAGATTTGGGGAAGAAGAGAGTGAGGAGTGATGGAGTGTTTTTTTTTTCTTTTCCGACCCTTGTGTGTGTTTGTGCGTGTGTGAGAGGGAGAGAGAGAGAGAGAAAGAAAGAATGAATGAATGAATCTCTTTCTTTGCACCGTCACTGAGAATGTTTTTTTTGCCGACGATTTCATGTATTTTTGGGGGGCTAGTGACAGCAATTTGCAGGTGGTTATGCAATGTTTCGAGATGTTTTGCGCTCGGGCCAAAAGAGTAATCAGAAAAGTCTAGAGTATTTCAAGCTCGCAATCATTGTCTTGAAGAAAGAATGAATCAAAATTTGAAAAAAATATATATATGTGAGGAAAACAAATTACGCTATTGGTCCCTGTACTTTCAGCTGTGAAATGACATCTCTACCCTCACATGCGATGCACGTGGAGAAACTTAACGGAAAAATTTAGACGGAATTGGACGGAAGGACAAATTGCGTAAAGTATTTTAGTACAAAGACGATTGGCATCAATTTTTTTGCAAAAGGACCAATCCCAAAAAAAAGTGAACTTCTAGGGGGACCATTTGGGTAGTTTGTCCTTATTTAATTTGCATGTGACCCAATCCAATTATTTACTAGGTTGGTGTTGATGGTCCTTTGCAATGTGTGTTGTGGGACTACTTCCCATTAATTTAAATGAGTCATAATTCACCCGAAAAGAGCTTTCTGCAGGTAAGCAAATGAATTAAAGTCTTCCCATTAAAATTGTTTCTCAATTGTTTTGTTTTTTTTCCTTTTTGGAACCATTAACAACTTTGAGTTGAGTCTTGAATTTGGTTGACAAGTAAGTGTTGGTAAGACACTTCACATAGAGTTTAAGTGAACTATTGATCCCAATTAAAAAAAAAAAAGTCTTGAATTTGGTTTAGGTTGAAATACATGTCTCAAGCTAGATTTTTCAGCTAAATAATTTTTACTCTCCATCTTTGCCGTGAAAATTTAAAAACAAAAAAACAAAACTAAGTAAGTGCTAACGCTAAAGGCTTGTGAAATTGTTCGTGTTCTCTAGGCTCAAAACCGAGACCTTTGGTTAAACTAGATCAACCCCTTTATCAGCTGATCTACGCGTTTATTGGTATAATTGACTCAATTATTAATATTTGTATTATTACACTTTTTCACTTTTACCCTTATGAATATGAGTAAGATTACAAAGATATTTAAAAAAAAAAAATTGAAATAATAATATATCCCCTCCAAATGGCAAAATGATAAAAATATTTTCTTAAAAATGAAAGTGTACAAACAAGATAATTTTTTTTGAAATAAACAAAAAATGAAAAGTAAGGCAATAGTTAGGAACGGATGGAGTAATAGATTTGTTTTCGAAAACAGTCTCGTTGGGGCGAAGGATTTATCAAAGAGGGAGGCTACTGTCATTAGCTTGTTGCTAGAAGAAAAAAATAATAATAAAATACTCCCTCTGTATCAGGAGTGGTCTTACTTTTCCTATTCATTCGTGAAAGAAAAAAAAGGTCTCATTTCAAAAATTGAAGCTTCAAATCTTCATGTATTTTAAGTTTTTTCTTTTTTCTTTTTTTCGAAAAGATATATTTATAGAAATGAGATTATTATTTTTGGATAAATCGAAGGGAAAAGAGGGACTAGTATTTTTTTTTTTGGGGGATGGAGGGAGTAATAATTATCTAATATGTAAAATTTATTTAAGATTTAGTATATTAAATAAATATAAAAATACAATACTAAAATTTTAAGATCCTTTTTGTGGATGAAGGGAGTATTAAATTTAAAGTTATGGTTATGGCGAGAAGATCTTTTATGGACGGTATGAAGAAGGTTGACGTACGGGGCATTAAAATCCCTAGAGTTTAATGTTGACTGGTACACCCAATTCAAGGTCTCTATTTGACCTCACATTCATGGTCATACATTAAGCACAAGCATTCATCATCTTTTCAGTGCATCCTAATAAAGATTTTTGGTTAGAAATATATACGTGCTTGTAGGTTTGGATCTCATGTAAAGAGAGAGAAAAATTTGGGGAAAAAAAAAAAAAACTTTTGAGTATGGTTAGGCATTCATATATATTATTTCTTTCCACCAAAAAAAAAAAAAAACTGTTGTATTATCGAAGATAGAAGTCTTAATTATAATATTTTCATATTAATCTTAGATTTTAGGGTTAATGACACCACTAGTCCCTCGACTATGACCGATTCCATTAGTAATCCCTTAACAAATTTTTTCAAATTTTAGTCCATTGAGTTTCAAAAGTCACGTGGCTAGTCCTTTTGATGGATGTCGTTAGTGATTTGCCGTTAACTCTCCCATGTGCCTTTCACGTGTGTTTGACCAAGGGCAAAAATGAAATTTCCCTTATCATCTCCTTCAAACCCTAACCCTAATTCCCAAAACACACAGTTCATTGATGATCATTCCCAAAATTGTTTCCTTACAAATCTACCAAAGTCAAAATCAAATCAAAAGGCCAAACACTTCAAAACCAAAACCCCTAATAAATATGAGTTTTATATAAACCAACCAAATTAAACCAGATCAAATTACACAGAGAAATCTGGTATACCAAAATTAATGAATACAACCCAGATTAATGAACACAACCCAGAATAATGGCTCATCTCAGAGCCTTTCTCTTACTCTTCTCTCTCCTCTCCCGCCTTCAACTGCCTTCTGCAGCGGCGACGATAACGACAGACATGAAAACAAATTTTGATAGCGCAGATAGGGGGAAGTTGTGCAAAGGAACAAGATGATGAGAGGGGAACACGGAGCGAGGATTACGTAACAGATGTGGTGGTTAAGGGGTCGTGGGCCTGGTTCACTTGTAAGGCGAGAACGAGTTTTTCTTTCCAATTAGGGTAATCTCTAATCCGACCAATAACTTTAACCGGGTGGTCTGGGGGTTAGGTCTGGGTGGTGGAGTTTGGTTCGGAGAGGGTTTAGCCAGACTCTGTATCGAGGAAAGTCGACCTCCGTGCTACAATGGCAATTACTGTGGGAAGCAAGATGGTTTGATTTAGATGATGGGGTGGAAAATTTTATTTTGATTTGTTGGTGCAATGGATTTTTTGATTTTCTTGGCAGCCAAACAGGGGTTTTAAATGCACAAAATTGAAAAATCAAGATTTTGTTTAAACTCTTTTCTAGAGAGAGAGAGAGAGATTGTTGAAGAGAGAGGAAGCTTAAAGATGGAAGACAAAGGGGAGGAGGGAGGAGAGAGAGAGTTTAGATTGAATGAACGATCTGGGTTGTCGCAGCAACAGTGGAAGGAGTGTGAGTGGAGAGAAATGGAGAAAAAATGCTTATTAAATGTAGGAGTAGACGGTGTGTGTACGTGTGTGTATGTATGAATCTGGTTTTTTGTGTGTGTGTGTGTGTGTGTATGAATCTGGGTCTGGGTATTGATTAAAGAGTCATGGTTGAATCTGGTTTTGTGTGTGTATGTGTGTGTATGAATCTAAGATTGGTGTTTGAAGAATTGGTGAAGAAGATGTAGGTGAAATTTCCTTTTTGCCCTTTGTTAAACGCATGTGAGAGACACATAACAGACTTAACGGAAAAATACTAACGGCATCCACCAAAAGGACCAACCGTGTCTAATTTTCATAGTCAAGGGACAAAAATTTTAAAAAATTTGTTAAGGAGTTATTGGTGGAATCGGCTATAGTCGAGGGACTAGTAGTTTCATTAACCTTGGATTTTATTTTGGGAATAAAATTTCGTACTTTGAAAATGTCTCCTTCAATTCTAGTAGGCGATGCCATGTCTTTTCTGGAATTTTCTTTTCTTATGAGTATAAATAATTAATTAATTATGATTATTATTCAAGGAAGGAGGAAAGAAATCAATAGGCATAGTAATTTGGAGTGATTATTAAAGAACTAGATTTACACCCGTGCGTTAAACGCACGAACGTATAAATATTTCAATTAAATTATACTCAATAGAAACAAAACATGTAAAAATTTTGATTCTAACAAAACAAGCAAGTAATAACTGTAACGTAAGGTTTATGAAGTCGATGTGCATAAATTAAACAAATAATTATAATGTAAAGATTAAGGAAAAAAAAGTAAAATTAATAATACAATATCACATAAATAAATAAAAATTATAAATTTTGGAATAATTTTATAAATACAATATTGGTCATTAAACATGTACGATTATTGCTACTATTAAAATTCAAATTTCCTTAAGATTGATAACTCTAGACAAAGTTACTTAAAATAAAATATATACAATGAAAAATAAGTAAATGAAAAATTTGAAGAAGTAATATGGCATCTTGTTAATGCATTTAATTCGTCTACAATGAAAATTTGAAACATTCCAAACAGTGTCTTGTGTCCCTCATCTCAAAGATGGATGGTTCTTAGGTGGACATAGTGGTTAGCGAAATTCAGTTGCTTCGAGCCGGCTAATAATATAGAGAAGGGGTGGATTATGGATAGAAACTACTTATGTAATGAGAAATAATATGATTGTGGTATATAGAGAGAGGACGAATAACTAGCATTTTTTGGCAAGGACAATGGTTGAAGTGAGTGGTGGGCTTTAGGGTACGGGTGACACAATCTCAAAAGCTTAAATTTCAAGGAATTGAGATGGTAATGGGATATGGAAGAGAGAGAGAGAGTCATGGAGTAACGTATTTGACCCCAAGTAAATATTTATATTAATTTTTATACTGCATTTAATATACTAAAGGGGTAAGTTTGAGTCTGACGTGTCCACAACAAATCCGTGGATGGTTCGGTTTGTGTGTTTTCTAAGGAGACGTGGGAAAGGATCGAACCTGAAACCTCACACTTAGTAAATCCCCAAATCTATCATTGGATTACCCCTTAAGAACAATTGATTTCCTATTTCGATAGCTTTAACATTTTTCTTAAAAAAAAAAAGAAATTAGATAATGGACATTTAAATTTTCAATGCAGGACACAGATTATGCAACAAAACCCTTTATTTCATTGAATTAAGATGCATACATATTATGGACACGGTTTTCAATGCATAACATGAGTTTTTATCAAAACAAATTAAGGAAACTATATTTTGGTGGAATATTTCTCTTTATAAGCGCGGTTATTATTATTATTATTATTATTATTATTATTATTATTATTATTGTTGTTGTTGTTGTTGTTGTTGTTGTTGTTATTATTGTTATTGTTATTATTATTATTATTATTATTATTATTATTATTATTATTATTATTATTATTATTGTTAATTTTAAGAAAGTACATTTTGGCGGGATATATATATATATATATATATATATATATATATATATTGGAGATTACTTTTACTTTCACCCAACATCAGAAAAAAAAAAGTTACAATTAACTAAGAACAAACAAAATGTAATTACATATATGCAAATTTGTTTATATATACATGAGATCGATATGGCTAGTCAAGAATGCTTAAATTATAAGAACCGTAATGTGGGTAAATGAGAATGTACTATAATGACTACATTGACATTTGCTACTAATTGTTAGAGATTGTAATATTAATGTACAGTAATACTTGTTCCAATAAGTTTATTTATGGTTGGCATTTTTTTATAAAAGAAAAATTAGATAATAGACATTTATATTTTCAATGCATAACACAATTTTCGCAACAAAACCCTTTATTTAATTGAATTAAGATACATGCATAGTATGGACCCAATTTTCAATGCATAACATGGATTTCATCAAAACAAATTAAGTTCTATTTTTGGAAAGTACATTTTGGCGAGAAATTTCCTTTTATAGGCTCAGTTGTCATTTTATATATATATATATATATATATATAGATGTTAAGGAAATAATCTCTTCAATATTTGAGGAATTTAATTCTTTTACTAGTGTTTATTATTGTTATACCAAGGGTGAGCATAATAATAAAATACGTACTTACTAGGAAATTGATCAAACCCACCCCATTAAATTGGGGGCTAAATCATTAATTCCGAACCAAATCATTATAATGTAAAATAAATGATAGTTAGTTGGGTATAGAATATAAAGAGGATGGTCTAATGTCTATGAGTTGGGCGTGGTTTTTTTTTTTTTTATTTGTTTTGTACAATGAAATTGAAAACCAAAATCATAACTGAACCAACCAACCAACCAAATCGAATCCCTAAACAAAGAGTTAGTATCATTTTTACACTAGTAGTAATAGATTTTTTTTTCTTTTCTTTATATTGCTGATGATAAATGCACATGGTGTTTATATTTTCACTTTTCCCCTTCTTTTAGGGTTGTTCCCCTTTAACAACTTCTTTATCTTATTTTCTTTTTGTAAGTTTGTTACAGTATTATTTCTTGAATTTTTCTAGTAAAAAAAGTTCTCGTATTTTGTTTTCTTGATCAAGAATTGCTTTCATTTCAATTACTCCACTTGAACTAAAGTCTGTAATTATTGTTACTTACTATACTTTTTAAGTAGTTTTATATGACTTGAATAGATGAACCGAAACAATTTGAATGTCAAAACAAGTCGGACAAAATTACTGCAATTTAGTTCGACTCAGTTTCACATTTTGGTTTGATCCGAATCAATTCATATATATTTTTATAAATTAATACATGTAATTATTAGATTTGTGGTTTGATAATAGATGGAGGAAAGCGAATCATAAGTTATTAGTCCCTTCAAAAAGAATATTTAAAGTTTGTGACTCAGATAATAAATGGACAGAATTGAATGGTTTACGCGACTATACTATCAATCCTTCCAAAAGACAATTTTGTGTCAAAAAGGATTGGTTCGTTAAAAATGAACAGTGAACCGTCTGTATCATAACAAAGCCCCACTGTCTGTCCCAAATTCTATACATACAAAAAGACGTGTAAGTATAGGTAACCGTTGTATAAGCCCAAGACAACGTAGACAACGAGCATGCGCACATTAGTTTTTTACAGCAAAGGTGTGCTAAAGTAGGCACATTGTAGAATACTTGTCTAATTGACTAGTTTAATGTCGGATAAAAATACCTAAGATGTCGGTGTTATTTACACCCACTGCGCCGTTTAGAGACTGCCCTAATTTTGGAATCTTCTTCTTTATCTTTTGCCATACCACAATGAAAAGATGAAAGTGGAAATTGCATCTTAGTCCTTGGGTTTTGATTGTTTTGCAAGTCTAATCTCTGGGGCTCGAAACCTATGATACGTGGAACGAGTGAAGAGGAGCTAGAGCTAGAGCAAGAACGAGGGTTGTTGAATTTAGAAATTAATTTGATATACTTGAGACAGGCTTTTAGAGAACATGGCTTGGATGTTTCTTTATTTCTATTCCCTCCGTTTCCACCAAAGAGTCCACATTTGAAAAATCTAATAATACGTATAGAGGATAAAGTTAAAAACTTATGAAAATTGTAGTCATAATTTTAAAAAAATTACTTTTTTAATAAAACATCTCAAAATAAAATAGTGAATTCTTTGCCCGGAACGGAGGGAGTAGTAGATTGTATAATGTTTAGATGTAAGGGCAGATATAGAATGTTAACTGGATTAGGTTAGTACAATGGTTAGTTAGCCTATGTTTTACCAGATAGTTCAATTCAACTTTGTAAAGATGGTTTAGAAAAATTCACTATTTCCACTTTAAATCATGAAACCATTGTTAGGTAGAATCCAATTTGAGGCCTTCTTTGATGAATCATGTATCCTATCTCATAAGTCATCTGATTTGATCATTTTGCTTGCTTTTGTTATCGCAATTAGTCTTTACCACCACTCTTTCTCATTAGTCTATGAGATCACTACTTGTCTCTTAGTCTTTGCAATCACTCGTTCTCATCGGTCTGTGAGATCACTGTTTGTCTTTTAGTCATTGCAATCACTCTTTGTCAAGTGTGGTTAAGAGGTGTTTCGTATGTAAGGAATAGTTCTTACATTAATCCCCATATAGTCTCTTGAAAGTTCTGATACGATGGAGGGGAATGGAAGTAGAATTGAGTTTAAAGGCAAGTCAAATGACCAAACTTGATAGGTTTTGAGCTAAGAAAATCTAAACATAGAAAAGAGTCAAAAGTATAGGGGCTAAATGAAATATTTTTCCAATAAAGAAGTCTTATCTTCTTTTTTCCTAACAATTCACAACATGAAAGAAAAAGGAAGAGCAAGAAAATTCTTATCCTACGCTCTCCTCAAAGTATATAAGTATCCAAGTCAAAGAACTCACGGGTGCTATTATGGACAGCTGTCTCAAGAAATTCTTAGCACAAGTACTGTTATAAATTCTAGGTATTTTTTTGCATATATGACACTATAGTTATAGATGTTTACAAGAAAATACCTTTTTGTTGAGTGGCCTATGAATATTGGTCCATTCTTTTTCCCAGGCCTTGTACTTGAATCATGCCCAACTTTAGACTAAGTACAAAACTTTAGTAGATTTTAAGTGGAGTGTTTTGTACTAACAATTACTATGTTTAATTGTTTTCTTTTTCACCTTTGTTGAGTGAAAACAATAAACTCAATTTACTTCCCTTCAATATCATTACTTTTCTCGAGGGTCACTCTTAAGTTTTTCAGAGAATATTATTTATCTTTCAAACTATTTAATTTTCATATTAACTTAACATTCATTGGGGTTTTTGCGTCGTACATTTTTATCCGGAACATCATGTTTTAGTACAATACACTTGGTCCTTCTCATAGATGAAAATGGAGAAACAATTTGTACTACAAAGGGTCCCATGGGTATTACATGTACCATTCTTCTTTAACCACCATAATAATATGTTCTAACCAATATTGATATTATTGTTGCATGGTTGGTGGATTGATTAAATCATATAAAAGTAACATAATCAACAATTTCTGCTGAATATATTGTATATATTGACAAAGCATCTCCTTTTTCATTGTATTTTCAAAACTATAAAGTACAATATTCATCACATAAGACAATATGGTAATGATATACAAAAAGCTTAAAGTAATGCTTTGCTTCTTGTAAAGTTTTTACATGTCTTGCAAAAGCCTTGCATCTATGGCTTATGGTAAAATTAACTAAATAATTACTTATATTGTACGATCATCATTACATTTTACGCAGCTCTATCATTAGTCGAGTTGAATTTACTTTCATAGCAAATAAACTTAAGAAAATGGTGAAATTTGAGAACTCAGTAGAAGAAAAGGCTTATATGTGCAAACTCAAGATATGACAAGGGCACGAATGTAAAGATTCCCCACATTTATATATTCTACCAGTCAGCAACCACTGAAGAAAGTGAATCAGACTCTTTGCAGAAAAGAGTAAAACATATTAAATTCTCACAACCTCCAAGCTCAACCCACCACACACACACACCTCCCAATCCCATTTCCCCAAGCTTTTCGCCCAATTCTTGCCCTGTACTCAAACCCTACAAATCAATATACAAAATGGGTTGGGTTCATCTCATGTAGCACCCAAGTAAATCCACAACAAGAGACAAAGCACAAATTCAGCTCAATCCCGGATCAAGATGGCAACTTTTCCCATCTCAAGGTATTTCTTGATCCTCTCTCTCATCTTTTACTTCAAGAACATAGCTGCAGACTCAAATTGTTCATTTCACTTCAAGAAATTTGATAAAGACTCGAACTATGTCTCTGAGATTGCTCTGTATGGTGATGCTAAGGTTGTTAATGATGGTTTATCTTTACAAATTAGTGGTCCATCAATTTCTAGTGCTGGTAGGGTAATGTATAAGAAACCCATTAAGCTTCTTGATGGAATTCCCCCAAAATTGGTGTCATTTTCCTCTAGCTTTTCGTTTTCGATGTTGCCGGAAAATGGGGATGGTTTAGCGTTTGTTATGGTTCCAATTGGGTTTCCTTTGAATGTGTTTAATGGTGGTTCATTTGGGTTATTGAGTGAGAGGAAATTTAGGGTACTTGTTGTTGAATTCAATACTTTGATGGATGATAAGTATGGTGATGTTAATGGAAATCATGTTGGGATTGATATGAGCAGTCTTGTGTCTGTTAAAGTGAGAAATGTTTCCTCTATCAAATTGGTGTTGAATAGTGGTGAGAAGTTGCAAGCTTGGATTGATTATGTAGCGGGTTTGAGGCGGTTAGAGGTTAGGTTGAGTAAACTAGGGGAGAGAAAGCCAGTTGATCCGTTGCTTTTCTACCCAATTGACTTGTCAAGAATATGGAAAGAGAGGGAAGTTTTTGTGGGGTTTAGTTCATCAAATGGGAATTCTTCACAAAAATGCAATGTCTATTCTTGGAGCTTTGAGCAAAGGCAAATGCCTCAATGGATGCATTCGCAACCGTTGGATCCTAATGCTTATGAAGAGAAGAAGAAAGAGCTCATTGTCGATAAGAGAAGCAATTGTATTTTGAGAATACTTGCTGCACTGATTTTTGGCACAGGGTGTGGAGCTTTGGGCGCCTTCTTCGTATTGTTTGCATGGACAGTATTTGGGAATAAGCGTCCAATCGTGCCTGAAGAGTTTTCAGTGAAGCCCTTGGAGTATGAGTACAAGAAATTCAATGTAATTGTGGATAAAGCCACTGAAAATGGTAAGCAGTAGCAACTTAGGACTGTGACGTTTGAGTATTAGTTAGGTGTTTTTGTGCTTGTAAATGCAATTTTATGTTTTGGTTTTCTGTAAGTTTGTGTTTTATTGTTGCTGTAATTTGATGATCAATCATTCAAATGTAGTCTCCATTATATATTGTCCAATGTTCTGATCATTGGGATACAGCTTCAAGTTTGGAAATGGAATGTAATCTCCGCAAGAAGTTACATTATATTACTCAGCTATCTATTATGAAACTTTTCTCCATCTTTTGATTATGTGAGTTGTTGTTTACTAGACTTTGCCTCATTTGTTATTATATTAGTTTCATTTTGGTGTTAAATGGAAGTGCACGTTTAAAGCAAGAAACATACGATGATCCATTCTACTTGAGCTAAAAGATTGTGTGTAGTACGTTGGGGATTTCTCATTCACCCACAAGTTTTACATTGATATTACTCAAGAGTCACATATTTCATGTTTTTGTCACATGAACATTATTAGTAAGCTCACCTTTTGAACTCTTAAGTGCACAAGGTTATCGAGATGGGATAAAAAATCGTTCTTTCTTATACACATTGTAAGACTAGCAAGCGTGCAGTCTCTTCTTGTCTCTAGATGTTGCTCGTGCCACTTTTTGATACACAAGTTTTGAATGTGTATTACTTAGGCTTCACACATTGGATTAATATACAATTTGGTCCCTGAACTTGCAACGTTTTCCTGATTAAGTTCTAATACTATAATATTTCCTATTCTGGCACTTGAACTAAATATTTGGGCTTACCGTTAGTCTCTCATCCAATGGCAGTTAAAAGAAACATTAAATTTTAACTTAAAAGACTAAATTACCCTTATTCCTTGATGACCGGAGCCACATGGATAATAATGGTGAGAGAGAATTTTTTTTTTCTCTTATAATAGTCTTCTATCTCCTCACTCTTCTCTCTTTTATTCCTCTCTCTCTCTCTCCAAAACCCAGCCATTTCAGCATCAAGCAAGGCCATATTATAAAAGACCTCAAGCCCATGTACTCTGCAATAATCAATCTTATTCTTAATCGCTTTCAACAAGTAATGATCACCAATCGGGTTTTCACAGGGCTTTGGCGAAGACCCAGTTACCCTAGGCTTAGTGGGCGTGAGAAAATTAGGAAACATGGGATTAAAATAATGGTCCAAATGCATAGTCTGTTCGATCAAAGTTCTCTGAGAAATCAAGGCATTCAGAGAACTTCAATCCCAATGTTACGAGCCCTGTTTAAAAAATCTCCAAGTCTCCGGCAATCAAATCTGCCGCAAAACCCCAGAAATTGATGAATCAGAAGTACCCTGATTCTTGGCAATCAAATTTCGACAAGTGTTTCTGTGTTGCGTATGAGACTTTGAGGGCTTCTCAAGAGGAGTTCTTCAGGAATCGGAGCCAAGAACCTAATATAGCTGGAAATGAAGTTGAAGAACAAGAGAAGGATCTGCTTCAAAACCCTAAAATTTAAGGGGAAGAAGATGGTTTTGACGCAGATCGATTGGATAGAATCGAAGGTGATTTGATTGTGGAAAGGATAGTAGATCGATTATTTTATTTATTAAATTTTAAATTTAAAAATTAAATACTTTCTTTATTGTTTATTTAAATTGATAAGTATTTCATAATTTCTCTTTAAGAAGTTTTTTTTTTTTGGATGAAGAAAGTAAAATTTTAAATTAAACTAAATTAAGTTTACTTTTGTTTTTCTTTTTTATATTTTTGTTGCTTTATCAGTATTTCCATCTCAGAATTTTTCTCCATGTGGATACACAGTCATCGAGGGATAAGGGCATTTTAGTCTTTTAAAATAAAATATAACGTTTATGTTAACTTCCGTCAGATCGGGGACTAATCATAAGCCCAAATGTTCAGTTCAAGTGTCACAATAAGAAATATCATAGTACTGGAACCTAATTAGGAAAACGTTGCAAGTTCAGGGACCAAATTGTATATTAATCCTCACACATTCCATGCTTTTTGTCACATGAATGGTCATAGTTAGTTCAATTTGTTGTACTACTTTAAATACCTGTTCCAAAAAAAAAAAAAAGGGAATCTCTTCCCCCGAGAGCCCCCACACCCCAACCCCATGAGAATGTGAGGCAAAATCACGGTGACTCAACGATTAAGTAGCTATGAGGACTCGTGCCTAGTACCTACAAGGAGTCACCCCCACAAGAGAATGAAACCCCACACTGCGTTTACTAGGACTCGATCCTTGATCCTATTCCAAAACTACTAGCTCTTAACCAACTAAGCTACGCCCGTAAGGGCTCTTTATATACCTATACATATTAGGCTGGGATGGAAAATGTGTACTCCTGACTATACATTGCATGATGAGAGATGTGGTCGCGCTAATCTCTTGAAATCACACACTTAAGGCTTCCTATGCTTCTAGGGCTGTGTATAAGTTGAGCCCAACTTTGAATGTTTGAACTCAGTTCTTTAGATTTTAACTTTACTCTAACAGGGAACCAAATCGAGCTCAAGTGAAACATATATTAGAAATCATATAAGAACTGGCATAAATTTTTCTAGCCAAGTTGAGCTGAGTTTGTTTATGCCTAAAGCCTACATTCATGTTCGAGTTGACTCCAACCCAACAAGAGCAAGAGGAGCTGGAGCTCTAAATTGCGGTACATGCTTCCATCCATTACCATCAATAGAAGGTTATTCCAAAGATTTGCCGAGCCAAACATGGTCTCCGTTGTGTGTTCTTGAAGACTTAAAGAGTCTTTCCTGGCTGATTTCTTCGGGATTCCAGTCACCAATTTTGCTATATGATTTGGATGCGCAATTTATCTTTAATAAAGAATGTCTTAGACCAATCGCATGTAATTTAGGTGCATAATTTATAATCATAAGTAGTACTGTAAAATTCCACTTGTAGTAATATTCGTCGACTCATTGCATAATTGGAAGGCTTTAAACAAATTTAAAGTAATTAATCAGAAGATATGTGTGTGCTGTGCCAATGTAATCATCATAAAAACTGTTTCAAAAGTGATTGGGAAATCAACTTTCACATCACACCATTACCTAACAACTAACAAAGCATTTGGACAAGGGTCCTACTGGGGCCGGGGGTGGGTGAGTGGGTGGGGTGCCATTTCGGAGTAGATGGGATGGGAAGAACAATTTCTCAAGTGCAGAGTTACACTAACTACTACTCCAGAATGAGGATTTCTAGTTAACAGCTTTTATTTGCACAAAAATCTTATGCTCCTACGAAAACGTGTTATATCCGAGAGGCTGTCCAACAACAAATGATACGACTGAATGGCGACGTGACGATGAATGGAACTTCAAAGAGATTGAAAGCCAAAGTATTTGCTACTTGATCCTATGCCTACTTTCGGCTTTGGCCGAACAATGGGGATATTTCTAAACCCATGTCCCCGTGGGAATATATATTTACTTTCGGCTTGTTTTACGTGACCAAGCCCTTCTGAGCTCAGTTTGTGAAGAGTTGTAGCACTAGCTGTCCCCCACCCACCTCCAAACCATTTGCTTTGGCTTTACCACATTTAGCAGAGGCATAAATATTCCCTAGAGGATATAGAGAGCCTTTGCGTCATGTAGGCTTGGTTAAACCAAGCCTACAACTGATTGAGAAAGCAAAGCAGGGGATTGACTCAAAAATCAGAGATATTAACAAAGAAGAAGGGATTGACAAAAGGAAAACAGAGCATCATTTATTGAAACAAAGCAAGTCCTTGTCCTTCTGTTCATATAATCACTTGGCTTCTGCCATTCCACGTCCTTGCTCTTTTTCGCACTTAGCCCCTTCCTTGGATACAAGGTTGCCTTCCTCGGCATTCAGAAGATCGCAACCAGACCCACTCTCACCCTATCTCATCATCCCTGAACAGATGGGTAGGCCATCTTGTAGGACAAAAAACTGAATGTTCACACTTGGGTTCTGGGGTCTGCTAAACATTATCATATAGGGCCGTTTGATGAGAGAAAAAAACAAGGAACTGATACCAAAAATTTGGGGCTGCTTTGCGTGAGAGCGTGTAAAGCATTCATTTTGTGTGCAAGGCATATAAACAAAAACTGTGAGCTTGGAACAAAACCAATGTTAATAATACGAAGAATCACAAGGGGGGTATTGAAAATTAGCAAATCATATGCAACTAGAAATATATTTGATATAATGTTGGATAAAGACAACATAACATGGCCTAAAGCTACCCATTGCTAGACACTGGCAACTGGAAGTTGCAGCATCTTACATTCAGTCCCCATTTCCACACTACAAGACCATCCATCATCTTACATCTCCTCCTGACCTTCTTCTTCTTCATCCTCGTAGTAGTCTCCCTCCTCATCGGCTGTGGCATCTTGGTACTGCTGATACTCTGAAACCAAGTCATTCATGTTGCTTTCAGCCTCAGTGAACTCCATCTCATCCATACCTTCCCCAGTATACCAATGCAAGAAAGCCTTTCTTCTGAACATAGCAGTGAACTGCTCGCTCACACGCCTGAACATCTCCTGGATGGAGGTCGAATTTCCAATGAAAGTGGACGCCATCTTCAAACCAACAGGTGGGATATCACAGACAGTTGATTTCACATTGTTCGGGATCCATTCAACAAAGTATGAGGAGTTCTTGTTCTGGACATTGATCATCTGTTCATCCACTTCCTTTGTGCTCATCTTGCCACGGAACATGGCTGATGCTGTGAGGTAACGACCATGACGAGGGTCGGCTGCACACATCATGTTCTTAGCATCCCACATTTGTTGAGTAAGCTCAGGGACAGTCAATGCCCTGTATTGCTGGGAGCCACGGGAAGTGAGAGGAGCAAACCCCACCATGAAGAAGTGGAGACGCGGGAAGGGGATGAGATTGACAGCCAGCTTTCGGAGGTCAGAGTTCAGCTGACCCGGAAATCGCAAACAGCATGTGACACCAGACATTGTGGCCGATATCAAATGGTTCAAATCACCAACTGTACAAAAAAGTAATCCACAAGACACACGAATCAAGATATTGTGTAATTGATCAACAAAAGACCACAAAACAATATATGAAACTCAAAAGGCGTAAAACCAAATTGAAGATCTTACAGCTAGGTGTCGTGAGCTTGAGGGTTCTAAAGCAAATGTCGTAAAGAGCCTCGTTGTCAAGAACCATGCACTCATCTGCATTTTCAACCAGCTGATGAACAGACAGAGTCGCATTGTAAGGCTCAACGACAGTATCAGACACCTTAGGTGAGGGGAAAACAGAGAAAGTCAACATCATTCGATCAGGGTATTCCTCCCTGATCTTAGAGATCAAAAGGGTGCCCATTCCAGAACCTGTTCCTCCTCCAAGGGAATGGCAAACCTGAAATCCTGCACAAACAACACAGTTTTAACACAAACAACACATCTAAAAATAGATTGCATATATGTATTCCAAATCAAATGAGCGCAAGATGTTTGTGTAAATGTCTAAAAGACAGAAAGATCAAACAAGGAAACGCTCACAAATATATGCATCTAATGTGTTGGTATAAATATGGGAAAGGGAGATATGACATAATAGATAGATGAACAATTTTCATGTGTCATAACTATATTCACCAAAATGTCAAAGAGAGTGGGACAAGGAGAAAGGAACCTTGAAGACAGTCACAGTTCTCGGCCTCCTTCCTAACAACATCAAGCACCGAATCAATCAACTCCGCGCCCTCTGTATAATGTCCCTTGGCCCAATTGTTTCCAGCCCCAGACTGACCAAAAACAAAGTTATCCGGCCGGAAAATCTGACCGTACGGACCAGATCGGAGACTGTCCATGGTACCAGGCTCGAGATCCATGAGCACAGCCCGGGGAACAAACCTCCCGGTGCTCGCCTCATTGTAATAGACATTGATCCTCTCGAGCTGGAGATCGGTTTCGCCCTGGTAGCGACCGGTGGAATCAATGCCGTGTTCGGCACAGACCACTTCCCAGAATTTGGCTCCGATTTGGTTGCCGCATTGGCCTCCCTGAATGTGAAGAATCTCACGCATTTTCACAATTTGAA
Source organism: Platycodon grandiflorus (assembly GCA_016624345.1). Taxonomy (NCBI): domain Eukaryota; kingdom Viridiplantae; phylum Streptophyta; class Magnoliopsida; order Asterales; family Campanulaceae; genus Platycodon; species Platycodon grandiflorus. The sequence goes on along the minus strand of CM028363.1, from coordinate 63,753,495 downwards.
AATTCTAGGGTTTCTTTTCCGGAAGGATTTGAGAGAGAGAACAACTTTTGTAGAGAGAGAAAGAAAGGGCGTAGTGAAAGGTGGGGGTGGGGACGGAGGAATATTTATTTATAGAGATTTTTTTTTTCTTCTTTTAACGGAAGTTTTTTGAATTTGGAAGCGGGAGGTGAGCTGGTTTGAACGGGTAAGCTGAGCTGGGCCTTTATGCAACGGATAGTACGAAATTTCAATGGTCCGATTCTTTTTATTTTTTATTTTATTTCGATAAGGTGGAAATTTGAAATTCAAATGAGGAAACACAGCTGGATGGTTTAAATGTATATATTTTTGTCTTTAGTGATAGGCAATTAATTTCCCAATCTTAAATTATTATCTTATTTAATTTTTGGACAAATTACACAAATGATCCCTATAGTTTTAGTAATTTTTGCAATTGATCCCTGTATAAAAATGTTTTTGCCAGACGTCCTTGTACCAACCAATTGAACGCAATTGGTCCTTCCGTCTAGTTTCGTTAGATTTTTTCCGTTAAGTCAGTTCACGTGCATTTTGGAAGGGGTAAAATAGTCATTTTGCTTTTGAAAGTACATGGACGAATTGTGTAGGCGGGAATAATTGGCGCCATATCTCTCTCAATAAAGGATGAAGCTCTCCAATAAGACGCAATTGAGCTCCGACCTGAAATTGAAGAAATTAATGGAGGTTTATTGTCACTGTGGAGTTAAAGCCGTGATGTTAACTTCATGGACTGACTTCAACCCAGGCAGAAGGTTTTGGACTTGTGGTAATCCTTTGGTAAGTATCCATCATTTCTTCAATTGATTTAAAAATCTCAACAAAATTAAAGCATTCTTTTTCATCTTCGATTTCGACTTGCATCATCCATGTGGATTTTTCATTTGGTTCGATCCACCAATGTGCCATAGGGCTGTGGAGATTATACCAGGGTTGATTCGTAGGATTAGAGAAATAGAAAGGGATGGTATTTTGGGTGGAGAAATAGAAAAACTTGACTTCAAGTGTGTATGGAAATTAGAGAGAGAAAACGAGGAGAAATGAAAGAGAACTAGGCAGAGAAAGGAAACTGGTGGGCAGTGCCGACCCTGAGAATTTTGGGGCCCTAGGCAAACTTAAAAACTGGGGCCCCAACCTAATAAACCAAATTTAAAAATTAAACTATTGATTAAACAAAAATAATCATTCATTGTAAATATAATATGCAAACTTCAATAATTAAACATTAAAACCTAGTTACCTAGATAAACATCTTGCAACAGATTTTACATAACAAAAAAAGAAAATTTTAAATTAGTTAAAATGAAAGTGGCTAGAGTTAGATCAATGAAAGATTCAATGGTGCAATGTTTTTCCCCATTTTTCTGCTAAATTAATTACTTTGATTTCTTTTCCATTACGGAATTCCACTCTCAAATCTCAATTCTCCCTCCTCACGTCACGCATACAATAAATTAACAAAAACTTGATTTTCTATTAGTTTATGCCTAAGTATTAGATGTGAGCTTTAAAATGAGATATGGGTAGTGGCGGACAAGATTCTCTATTCCAAAAAGGTATTTTTTTTGGAATATAGGATCCTGTCTGTGGGTAGCGGGCTTTATTTATAATAAAAACAAAACTTTAATATAATGACAAATTATTCTGAAACTTCTATCTATCTATATATATATAATAACAACTGAGTTTTTGTACCAGCTAAAAATGACAATTTTTCCCTTAAAGCAGCTTGCCTAAAATGAAAACCCGTATTTACTAAGCAATTAATGTATTAGTTAAATAATACACACAAAAAAAATCATAAATTCCTTGGAACTTGCACCAAAATTTACTGCACTTTATGAACCCTGACTTGCGCATTGTTGAAAAATTTATCATTTGAACAACTAAAACTGATAGTGTTCCAAATTAATATATTAGTTAAAAACTGAGATCTACATTGAAATCTTAAATATTCAGATTTTTATCATTTTTATTTGCTGAAGTAAACTATTTATTTTTCTACATTGTTAATGACGAAATATATTTGATGCATTGGAAATGACGATAAATGAATCTTTATTCATTGGGCAGTCGAAACATTACATGGGCAATTGAATAACTGATCAAATTTTGTCTTCTAAGATCAGTATAAATAGCATGATTCATGTATTCACAGACATTTGAGAGACTAAAGTCAATTAATTGAAGAAAAAAATAGATTATGATTCCACCAGTGAAAACTCGATCCAACCCTTCTTTGTGAATGTGAGGAATTGACTAATTTGATAATGTAAAAGATCACATAAAAAATTTCAGAGTAACCATATGAATATCTATTAAGTTGGATTTAATGAACATTCTAAACAAATTAGCAACGACTAAAAATTAAAATGGGAGAGATCGAATAGATCTTAATCAAATAAATTATAAGGAAATATTTCCGGAAAAAAACTAAAAAATGTAAGTCTCTAATTTTTAAACCGGAAATAAATTAGAAAAAATTTTAAAAAAATACATTTGTGAAATATTTTTTTTTCTTTTTTACAATATTATATGTAATATACTGAAATCCGTCTACATTTAAAAAAATCAATATCTTACAACAAAAAATGTTCAAAAAAGATAAACATTACACTAGATATTTCGCACATACTTTTCCCAAATCCGAACATCTATATCACAAAAAATTACATGAAAATTTAATAATTTTCAGAACATACAAAACGTATATTTGAAGAATTTAAGTAAAAGCATATTTTTTTTTTTAAATACCAGTCAAAGATTTGGTGGAATTTTAGCACAAACCAAATGACCAAGGAGATTTTTTGTTTGTCTGATAACCAATGAGAAAAAGTTTTCTCCAGAGTGATCGAGAGAACTTAAGGTTGAAAGCGGTGTATGGGTAAACTCTAAAATAAAATGAAATAGTATTAGCGTTTGGTCAATACGGCAGCATATAGGGTTTCTTTTGGCCCGAATTATTTGAGTTTTTTTAAAAATGGGCAACAAGTATATATATATATATATATATATATATATATATATATATATATATATACCTCCGTCCCAGATAAATGTTCCTACTTTCTATTTTGGGATATCTCAACTAATGTTCCTAAAGACTTTTGATCTACCTGTTTTCTACAATTCTTCCTAATATACCCTTAAAATTTCATTTAATATAACACATCCTAAAGAAACTCAATTATTTAGAATAGTTGAACTAAATTAATGTTCATAGGTATTATCGTCAGAACACATTTTACAGCACATCATTAATTATATTTCTTAATTCTTGTGCTTTATCAACTAGGAACATTTATCCGGAACGGAGGGAGTATGTTTAAAACATATACTCCCTCCGTCCCTTAATTATTGTCTTGTTTGACCCGGCACACGGATTAAGAAAAAATAATTGACTTGATTATTAATATTGGTATAATATGTAATTTTTCTTAATACCCATGTATGTGGTCCATAATTAAAGTAGGGGAAAAAGTAAGAGTAAAGTGGTAAAAGTTTCTGAAACAGACAAAAAAGAAAAAAAGAAGACAATAATTTAGAGACGGAGGGAGTATATCATAATTGTTGCGCAATACACATTTACTGTAATTGACCATGAATTTATATGTAGTGATGGTTGAGTAATTTGACCCAATTTTTATTGGTCATACTTAATTGAATTTGCATTATAAATTCAATTATTTAATAAATGTGTATTGGTTTAAAATATGACACTACCCAATGATATTTCAGTCATTTGATAGTTGAAATAAAATAATTAATTTAAATTAATTGACATATATTTTATCTTTTGTAATTATTATAAATAGATTTTATTCTTTTATTTATATGTGATGAAGAAGAAAAATCAACAAATGTTGTGTATAAGAAAATTAATGAATTTTTTTCAAAATCTATAATATTATCGATACAATGATGTATTTTTATTTAAATAATTGCCCCCAACATTACTTTTTCGTTATTTATTCTTTTAATTTTGTTTGAATATAATTTAATTGAAAAATATATATGTTCGTGCGTTTAACGCACGGATGTAAAACTAGTTATACTTTAAAATGTAGGTCTTATGATTTATATATACTTGGCTATTAAGAGATATTATGGGGACCCATTTTGGTGTAAAAAATTGGAGGCCCTAGGCGGCCGCCTAGATGGCCTATGCCCAAGGCCGGCCCTGCTGGTGGGCTATGGCCATGGCTAAGTTTGGAGCAAAGTTATTTAATAAAGAAAAGAGAGAAACAAGAACAAATAAAAAGAGAAAGAGATAAAACATTGTTGCTGGCCTTGATACCTTATCCAACAAGAGCCACGTCATTTCTGTAAGTGAAGGGGTTGACTAGAGTGATAGCTCTAGCATTTTTCTTTCAAAAAATCTTCCCTAAAAATGTTAAGTTAGGGACATCAATATAACCCCTAATTCCATTGATCTTACCTTTTGATTAGCTATTTATCTTTCACATATTATATATATTTTTTAATTCAGTCATATTACTGGCAACAAAAATGTTAAGTTTTAGAAAAAGACACATTTTGCAAAAAATTTATAACAAAAAAATATGGAAAATATACATGTTAATGCATTCAATTGGTAAAAAAATTAGATAGATGGAAGAAAATATAAATACAAATATACTTTTGTTCGTTTGTTCAAATAAAAAGCAACTATAAATGAAACTGTAGGAAATAAATTGGAAAAAAAGATGAAAAATAAATCGAAAAAACTTTGAAAAAAATATAGACAACATGTTTTTTTGTAGAAAGCTCATGCATAAATATTGGGAATTTTCTTTAAAATATATAATAAAACGAACTAACAAGATGCCATATTACATCTCCAAAATGTAAATCTTATAGAATAATATTATGATGTAAATTTTTTTTGTGCATTTCATCCGATCTAACCATCAATGTAAAAAATAAAACTTGATATTTTTGAAAAAAATATTCAAAAATGAAACCCTTTTTTCATCGATAGAGAACAAAGAGTCATTGATATAAAAATTAGGGGAGATAAAGTGTTTTTCTAAAATTATTCGAAAGAGAAGGGAGTGCGGCAGTGGTATGAAAAAAAAAAAAACTGTTTTTTATCGATTGAGAAAGATAGAAAGAATTATGGAGAAAATATTTTGAAAAATTGTATGGGATGCCCTAAATTTACCTAGGGTTTGCTGAGTATGAATGTTGAATATATATGGTCAACATGGGTTGTGGAAGGGTCAAATTGTTGGCTTTATTGAAATGGGTCTTAGAGGCTTATTAATTTTTTTTACTTTGTCTTTTCATTTACTTATATTTATTTGTATATATTTTCAATAGAATATATTTTTGAGAGTGTCTATTTCCACTACAATAGTTACTTATCAACTACATTCATTATAGATTAATCAAGTTAATCAATATTTTGACAAAATTTCCCTCCAAAACTTATATAAAATCACTTTTTAACTTTTTTTTTTCCTTTTTTCTTCTTTCCAAATAATTTACATTTAATCATGCAAAAAAAATTATGATTTTATTTCCTAAAATCTAAAAATAAAAATGTATCAACTAAAATGAAAATAATTCATAGGCCAAGTTTCTTTCACTTACAAATAAGATAGAAAATACAAATGACAAAGTAGCTAGACAAAAAGGTGAAATAAATTAGTTAATATTAAATTACCAATTATGAATTTCAATGAAAAAAACAAACTTGAACGGTAAATCCATTCATTGAATATGAAATATAAAAATTTGTACGATATTGACAGTTGTTTTTTTTTTTTTTTTCAGTTTGCTAATCTTGCTTTAAAAAAATTCTTTTGAAGAAATCAAATGAAAAATATTGGATGGATTTAACTTCTTAGTATTGACAAATAGATAGATTCAATTGAGAACATAGGAAAAGAAAAGGATAAATTTTAAGTTATAAAAGAAAATAAAAAAAATACTCAACTTTAAGCAAATACTCATCAAATATGGAAAGTATTTAAGGGACAATTATGTTTTGATAATAACTAATTTAGTTAACTCTTAATAAATGTAGTGAATAAGTAAAATTTGTAGTAGAAATAGACTCTCCCTAAAAAAAAATTTCAGCACTTCATTATAGTATTATACACAAATATACATCGTTTAAACAAGTAACAACGTTTTATTTTATGCCGCTTTGTTTAGATTTATTAATCTTAAGGCCTTCGAATTTTGATATGTGATAGAAGTAATAATAGTACATGTTTAATGATCAATGTTATGTTTATATAAGTATTCCAAAATTTATAATGATTTTATTTATTTATGTGATTTTGTATTATACATTTTTTTCTTAATCTTTACATTATAATTATTTGTTTAATTTATGTACATCGATCTCATAATCTTTACGTTACAATAATTTTTTTGCTTATTTTTTAGAATTATAATTTTTACACGTTTTACTTCTATTGAGTACAATTTAACTGAAAAAACTTTATCCCCGTGCGTTAATTTAAACGAATGGGTGTAAAACTAAATATGTGTCGAATAAAAGCTTTATGAGTCGTCTTCCTAGTGCCTCAGACAGTTTGAAACTTTGATTCTCCTAAGTATATAATGATCCAAAGTTTCAACTAAAAGATTATTTGATAAATTCCTTCTATTCCGTGGATAGTCGAATAGTTGATAAATTCCTTTTGCAAATATCTTCTATACAAGTCTATCAAAAAATGACTACTATTATATTTACACACAGGCATATTCATTAGTACAATGAAATTGATATTAACACGCCAAAAACTATTGGGATGATCACGTCAAGGCTATGTGTGCAATTTAGTGATTAGTAGGATGCCCTAGCTCGCAATAGGTGACGGGTGTTAAATCGTTAAAGTTAATTTCCTACTTCCCAATAAACAAATATAGGGTAAAAAGGGATCATATTCGCAGGGAAAGTTTTATTTACTAATTTAAGAATTTTTATAAAGCAAATTAAAATAAAGAATTGAGGTTTTTATCTAAACTAATTACCAGCAATGAATTAAATAAAAATTGAATTTAAAAGACTTAATGTAAACGAGGCAGAAACTTTATGTTGGATTTCAAGGTGAGAAAATTTTAGCCAATGAACTAATTGCAATCCCACAATTCACTGCTGATCACTGATGCAGAAATGTCTCATTCAATCACAAATAAATCGGTTATAGCTATCGACAAATACCTAACATTCAATCTCTCCTTATAGTTTCGATAATTAAGAAAAACTCATTAATTACTACTCTAATCAATAGACAACCCCTGAGACGCTCGTAGAATTTAGTGTTTTGATAGCATTAAGAAAAGAGAGACCCGATTCTAAACAGTGCATACTGAATCAGTATCATTTAATCTAGATTCTTTTCTCCTGCAACACTGTCTGTTTATGCTTGTGATGCCTAAAAGATGTGTTACTTGCGATTTCGTTAAAACCCGAAGATAATTATGGATCAACGGTTTCAACTAGCATTAGATAATTGCGCTAATTAAAATTTGGGTCCTGAACATTAACTAGTCACAACATTCAACATGAAAAGTGGAGAACGTTTAAATATTTACAATTAAATGAGAATAAACATCACTTAGATCTTATAGTAACAAATCATTGAGAATTACACGTTCATTGACTGGATAATAGAAATCTATATATATATAATGACACAAGTGATTTTGACACTTACTAAAATAGGAAATTTCCCGCCAAAAAAAACTTTCTAAAAATGAACAGTCATCTGAACTTAATAAATAACAAATACTTTTAAACATTTCCCAACTTGAAAATTAAATGTTGTATTAATGACTACAACATTATCCAAGGCATTTGAGCTACATTATCCAAGGCATTTGATTCCTTCATAACCACATGGACGTTACTAACTTCTGTTTTTAGTTTCTTCCTCTAATATTATACTACTACTACTCCATTTGAAAAGCTATATATATATATACATATGTATAGAAAAGTAAAAGTTGTACCAAACGTCCCTATACTATGATGCATTAATTGAAATTTGTCCTCTTGCTTTGCTATAACATTTTACAAAATTGACTGCCAATATTTGATTTTAGACATTTAATAGTTGACATTGGATGATTGACTTTAGTCAATCGATATGTATTTTGTTTTTATTAACTTTATAATTTTATTTTAATCAAATGATTTAATTTTAATGGTTGAAATTGGATAATTTATTTTTAATCAAATTATATTTTGGTTCATTAAAGTAATTTTATTTTTTATTTTTATTTGTATATACAAAAACATATAAACATTGATGAAACCAGTGTTTAGCTATGAGCAGTTGCAGTTTCTAGGGTAACATAGCATTCTGGTTTCAAGATATTGATATGCAATAAAGATGAAAAGCCAACAAATAATGTGTATAAATTTTTTTTTAGAATTTATACCGATACAATGATATATATTTATTTAAGTGATTGCCTCTTAAGATTATTTTCGGATTCCCCAATTTAGTAAATGAGAATATCAACAGGTTTATTTATCCAGTTTATAATACGATTTTTCTTCAAAATCTTTCTTTTTCATCCTATTCCAATCTTTTTCATATACTTTGCATTATTCCCACCAAAGAACATAAAATGACTTTTACTCTATTGAAAGACATTAAAAAGGAAGATCGATTGGTTGATTAAAGTAAGATTAACACGAAAGTGGGAAGTAAAACCTGGGAATGATATGAAGATTCCTCCATCTTTTGAGTTGCTTCTGGTGGATGTTGAGGTTAGTCTTTCTTCTTCCTCCTACTTCTGTTTTTTCTATTTTGTTTCTATTTTGTTGGGACATCCTAAAAAGGAAAAGGGGATACTTATTTTGGACCAATGAGTATATATGTTTCCTATGATGGAGTCAATGAAAATAAGCTTGAACTAGGATATTATTTGCATAAAATATTATCTTTTCGTGAAATAAGATAATATTTGGCCTGTGCGTTTAACGCACGGGTGTAAAACTAGTTAACTACTAAACATATTTAAACACAACTTACAAATACCAAAAAGGATATTAAATCCAGCAAGTTTTCTAGTAGAAATCAAAGAGTTGCTTCATCCTATTTTCGTCTTTCCTTCAGTGCATGTATGTGTACCCTGCTCCTCTTGCCGTTCTTTCCTTTTTATAGTTGATCCACTTCTTTTACTAATTCTTTTCCCCAGAAAAATAGAGAACACGATCAACACTCTTAGCCGCACTCACAGGCAGTTTTTTTGACAAAGTCCAACTACCTTATCTTTCTCTAAAGTCCAACTCTCCCAATATTTACAAGAGAGAAAAAATAATTACAAAAACAAGTTTAATTTTAGGGATATTAACATTTTTCTAAAATTCCAAAATGACCAATATCTGAAATGCCCTCAAGTAACATAATAAAGCTTGCACTCTACATAGCACGTGACAATGCTTCTCTCTTCATCTACCGCCCACTTAAGTTAGCTCATGCCCATGTGCTATCATTTTTTCCTCAAAAGCAGTAGTATTTTCAGTTTATCTCCCAATGTCTCTCATGCACCTGTAGTCATCCAACTCACAACAAACACCAATAAAAAGTGTAATATTTGCTTTAAAAAAAATGACACACAAAATAAATAATAAGCATCACACTTTTTTAAGCTCATCAATAGACAAGGGTTGATGGAACTTGTCAGTCACGTCCAACCATTTATGAGTGAAGCCAAAGCCATCGATGAGCATTTATGGAAAGGTGATGTGACATATAAGGATATATTTGTCTCTTTCTTGGAACTTGTGCAGAATCCAGGTAGAAGGTAGGTTATTGTAAACCAATGAGAAGGTTATTGTCAACCAATGAAAAGCCTGTCAGTGGTCCCCGAAACGACGTCGGAGTAGGTTGACATTAAATGTGGCCACTTTTGTTGACTCACAACTGTTCCCGAGGTTAGCGACCTCGGGGTCATAGCCCAATAGCTTGGGCTACGGTCTCGGCAAGCTAGGACATGAGAAGGCTACGAGCTAGCAAGTCTCTCGACTTCGCAGGGAAGCTCGAGATGATGAGGAAGTTACATACGTGTGTTTCGCAAGTAAATGATGAAGCTCAGGATGAGACAGAGTTGTTCCAGGCTCCATGTCAGTTTAGCCAGGCGTCCTGCTTCTTGTCACGTGGTGGTGGGATATCTATGCATAATAAGATGAACATAGACATGTAACTGTTAAAGTATACATTAGTGCATAACAATAATCATATTAATCAAAAGCATATAAAAAGTCTATTTATAATTGCTAATATACATAAATTATTAACGATGAACATAAACTGTTAACATTAGCATATGACAACTAATTGAAAAATTGTTGGTGACACATTACATTGTGATTGGTTCATGAATCAGAGAACTTCATATAACACAGAAGATTTATACAAGTCTGTACTATATTGAAGAAAATTGTATTCAATTAATTTATTCTTACAAATGTAAACAAAGATTAAAATTCTAGTTGATCAAATCAAAGTAATCAATCGATGCTCTGTTTGACTAAAAACACAGTTTTATGGATTTCAATGAAAGCTCTTTTGCATATGAAACAATTCACACAAATTACACTTAGACATGCCCAAACAGTTCGAATCGCCGGTTCTAAAAATTGTCAGACAACAAATCATAACCGAACCGACAAATCACGATTACGGTTCTGGTTCCGAACCGGCTAAGCCAGTTCCGGTTCCAAACCGTAAATTTTAATTATTTTTTTAATATTCTTATAATTTTTTTTAAAAAAGATTTCATCTTAAAACTTTGTAAAAAACATTTTTTGAATTTTTAAAATTTTGTAAACTTTTCATTTTTGAAATTATAGAGCAAACAAGACAATTTCAAAATTAAAAATTTAAATTTTGGCGATTTTTGACTGTTTAGAACTGGCGGTTCACGGTTTTGAGAAATTAGAAACCGAAACCGAACCTTGTAACCGGCGATTCCGGTTCAAGGACGGTTCCGGTTCCTCACGGTTCCAGTTTATGCGATTTTTTGGACGGTTCGGTTCCGGTTCAAACAGCCGGTTCCAAACCGTTTGGGCATGTCTAATTACACTAAAATAACATCAAACTCAAATCACTAAGAAATTGCATATACTGTTAGTATAACGTTTTCTAAATAGAGAAGCATCTCAGAGGTACTTTCCCCGTAATTTTCTTCATCAGAAATCATAGTGCAAGGATAACAAGGTAAGATACTCATCATTGTTGCTCCTCAATTTTTCAAATTAAAAAAAGAAAAAGAAAAAAGCAAGTACAGGACTGAAGCAGTTGCAGCAAATTCTACTCATAAGATTGTGTGTGTGTGTGTGTGTGTGTGTTTGCGAGGGAATTGGATCTCAGGAAGGTAAAATTTATCTTCAATTCCGTTTGATGTAACGGAGTTTACAGATAGATAACGCAGTTTGTTCATAAACATCATTGATCCGAATTTCCAATTTTCATTCAAATTCACAAAATCACAGTTGCATATGTATGAGAGATAGAAGATCAAGCAAATGAAGCAAAAACTAATAAATAATTTCATAAAGGGAACTGCAAAAGAAACAAGGAGCTGGTGGTGAGGTGACTGGCGAGTCGAATTGAAGATAATAAGGGGAGGGGAGCAACTGAGTTGGAACCGTAATTTTTACCTGAATGGGCTCTTTAATTTTAGGGCCCAGCTATTACGCAATGGGCTAAATTCCAAAGACAGCTCAATTGCCTAATACAGTACCTTAATAGCCCAAACGGGACTTTCTGCTGCATCGTGGATTGATCATCTCCACAAAACTAATCCCTCCTTTTTCCGCCACTTGTTTCATTTCCCCTTTCCCAAGCTTTCCATCTTCTAGTCAATTCTCCAACCCCCGAACAAATAAAAACCACAGACCACAAAATTTTCATCAAATTGCACCCAATTTACGATTAACTCAACAAACACGTCTCCCCAAAATAAACAGAGGTCTCTCTCTCAAAATGGGTATGGTATTTGGAAAAATCACAGTCGAAACACCCAAATACGAAGTCCTTCAATCGACAAAAGACTACGTAATCCGAAAATACTTCCCCTCCGTCGCAGCCGAAGTCACCTACGACCCATCCCAATTCAAAGGCAACAAAGACGGCGGCTTCACACTCCTAGCCAACTACATCGGCGTACTGGGCAACCCACAAAACACAAAGCCCGAAAAAATCGCAATGACGGCTCCGGTGATTACCAAATCATCCTCGGAGAAAATTGCAATGACGGCTCCTGTGGTGACAAAGAGTGGCGGGGAAGGGGAGAGGAAGATGGTGACGATGCAATTTATATTGCCGGAGAAGTACAGGAAGGTGGAGGATGCTCCGAAGCCTGTGGATGAGAGGGTGGTGATAAGGGAGGAGGGGGAGAGGAAGTATGGGGTGGTGGGGTTTAGTGGGGTGGCGACGGAGGAAGTGGTGGCGGAGAAGGTTGCGAAGTTGAAGGCGGCGTTGGAGAGGGATGGGCATAAGGTGGTAGGGGAGTTTGTGTTGGGAAGGTATAATCCACCTTGGACTTTGCCAATGTTTAGAACAAATGAGGTTATGATTCCAATTGAGTGATTTTCATGGTTTTGGAGATTTTAGGGTTTGTAATAAAAGGGTTAAGATTGAGAAAATAATATGTGTAGTATATAAGTTGTTAGATTAATGATGGATGGAGACTAGTTTAGTTTGATTTATTTTTTTCATAAATTGCGAGTTTGTAGTTATCAAAGGTTATTAAATGAGAAAAAAAAAGCCAACATAGAGTGGTAAACTCACCAGATCATCAATCAATGTATGTATATATATATACACACACGTACATGCTTCCAAGTTTATGTGATTGATTGTTAGCGTTTGAGTTTTAAACGCAGTTTTAAAACGCGGCGTTTTAAAAACGCAGTGTTTAAAAACGGAGTCTTTCCTTATAAATACGTTTGGGATATCTCTTCAATACGCAGCTTTTTTTCCAGGAGCGTTTTAAAACCTTTTGGGAAAAAGGGGAATTCCAGCGTTTTAAAACGCTTGCGTTTTGAAAACGCCGTTTTCGCATATTGAAACACATTTTTGCAAATAAGGCTGCGTTTTATCCTCGTTTTGGCAAACGCCGACCAAACTTAGTACTTTATTGAAATTGTCTGCCAATTTTGCAAAACTCGTACCATGTAAATTAAATGATATCTACAATGTAGCATTACTTGTGCCACAATTCATATCAAATAGATGTTGCATATCGTGTCATTATTTTCATTTGCCATTAAACTAAATTATCGTAGTTAGAGTACAATAATGAGATTTAATACTCCCTCCATTCCGACAAAATAGTCTATTTTTTTATTATTAAAAGTTAATAAATAACTAAATTAAATTAAAATTTAACATACTTTAATTATATTTTTAAAAATAAATTTTTATTCCCTAAATATGCCCATGTGTAAAGCTTTTCCTTTTTTTTTTTTTTTATGTTTGGGGAAGGAACTGAAAATACTCTTCGTTAAATGTTAACTAGATAATTATATAACTATAACAAGTCTTAGGCATATGAACATCACTATGCACTCCCTTCCACTGCCTATTACATTCAACAATCGATAAAACTGAAAACAATGCTAAGAAGGTTAAAAACCTAACCTCGTCAACAAAATTTGTAATATCTAGCTCCATATATTGACTCGAATTGAGTTGCTTTGAATCGAATCGTGTTGATTTAACTTGAATTGAGTTGTTTCGCTAAATTAGACTAATGTCTATTATTATTTTAATTCAAATTTAGTTGTTTCGCTAAATTAGACTAATGTCTAATATTGTTTTAACTTGAATTGAGTTGTTTCGCTAACAACATTGGCGAAGCCCACTTACACTTGTACACACCCGGCCCTGTTTCTCTTAGTATACACTATACATCCAGATAAGGAAAAACCTCCGGCTCCTCCACCTTCCTCATTACTACATTGACAGTAATGGATAAACCCTAACCAAAATCAGCCATGACAGTGCTCCACCTTCTCCTTCCCCCACCATCTCTCCTCCATACCAACGTTAATCAAGTTCAAACTTCACCCCCCAGCTTCAAATTTTGCACCACCTGCCCCCTCCCTTTCCCCTCTCCAAAATTCAACCCACCAAGAGCATCCATCAATGCCAACCTCGATACTTCCACGGCCCCCCCAAAACGACGCAGCACGACGAAATCTACCACTACAGCCACAACACCAAAACGCACCCGCAAAACCCAAGACGTCAAACCCGAATCAGTTGACCAAGAACAGGAATTAGAGGATTTCGACGATGGAGTTGACTTTCCGTATCAATACCCACCACTGGTATGCTGCTTCGGTGCTGCACAGAAGGAGTTTCTCCCCACTGTCCGCGTTTCTGATTATCAAATGGACCCGGATATTTATTCGGGTTGGAAAATGCTCCAGTGGGACCCACCCGAGTTTGCTCGGGCACCCGGTGGTCCGCCGATGAATGTGGCGATTGCTCATGTGAGGTTAGGCGGGCGGGCGGCGTTTATGGGTAAAGTTGGGGATGATGATTTTGGGGAAGAGTTGGTTTTAATGATGAATAAAGAGAAAGTTCAAACTAGAGGGGTGAAGATTGATGAGAATTCGACAACTGGTCGGGCTTATATGAAGATCGGATTTGATGGAAATGGGAAAATGAAGGTGGAGAAGGTCAAGGAGGCGGCCGAGGATTCATTGTTTAGCTCTGAGTTGAACCTATCAGTGCTCAAAGAGGTGAGGAAGCTTCAGATTTTCGGTTTATACACTCGTACTTTTATTTAACAATCGAATGCCTTCTATGATTTTCTAACATGAAGAATTGTTCATAAAATGAACTTGTAGCATTGATCACGAGATGTAATTTCCATAAAGAGGACGTGTTGTATTTTTCATATATGAAATGTCTGTTTTCCTTGTGTGTAAAATTGTCATAGCATGTATGTGAAATGTAAAATGTTCATATAGTGTACGATGTAGCATAGTTCAGAAAGTGTATGGTAGCATTGTTCGAGAAATGTCAATTGTCATAAAATTTTGGTGTAGCAATGTTTTCATGAAATGAAAAGTGTTTATAGATTGTCCGTGTAGCAGTGTTTGTGAAATGTGTATTGTCATAAGGTGTAGGTGTGGAATTTGTTCATATAATGTGAGTGTTTATAGATTTTACCTGTGGCATTGTTCGTGAAATATGAAATGCTTATAAAATGCAAGTGTCGGATTGTTCGTAAAATGTAAGTTTATCATTTTTCATTGAGAGGTGAGACTTGAGAGATTGGCAGGTTTTGGTTTATATCTATATGTTATATAACATGTTAATGCATTCTGTTTTCTGGAATTGTAGTGTTTTCATTAGAACATAAATGTTGTTTTGTACATTGATAATTGGTGTGGTTTTGACTTGGTGAAAGAAAATTGTTTACTCTCTTCAACGAACGTATTGTGCTAATGTTTGTTCCTTTACTCCTCTGCTAAATGATTGTGTTTCTTGTCTAATCTTGTGCAGGCTCGAATGTTTCATTTCAATTCAGAAGTCCTTACATCTCCTTCAATGCATTCCGCCCTCTTTGAAGCAATTTCATGGTCCAAAAAATTTGGCAGCCTGATATTTTTTGATTTGAATCTCCCATTACCATTATGGAAATCACGCGACGAGACAAGGGAATTGATTAAGAAAGCCTGGGAGCAATCGGACATCATAGAGGTGACACGACAGGAGCTAGAATTTCTTTTAGATGAAATATATTACGAGAGGAAACGAAATTATATACCTCAATACTATGCTGAAGATTACGAGCAATCCAAAGGTCGGAAAAAATATTACCATTTCACACGAGAGGACTTATCTCCACTGTGGCACGATGGGTTAAAGTTTTTATTTGTGACGGATGGAACCCTTCGGCTTCATTATTATACGCCTTCTTTTGACGGTGTGGTAGTTGGAACGGAGGATGTGCTCATAACACCGTTCACTTGTGACAGATCAGGGTCTGGTGATGCTGTTGTGGCAGCGATTATGAGGAAGTTGACCACTGAGCCTGAGATGTTTGAAAATCAAGATGTTTTAGAAAGGCAGCTTCGGTTTGTCATTTCGGCGGGGATTATTTCACAGTGGACAATAGGGGCGGTGAGAAGTTTTCCTACAGAAAGTGCTACCCAAAATCTGAAAGAACAGGTTTACGTGCCTACTATGTGGTAAAAAGGGATATTTGGATAACCTAGTCAAATGGATCATGTTGTAGCTTATCATCCAGGGGGTTTTCTACAGGTTTCTTCGATAAGATGACGGTTATGTGCAAAAGGCAGTAGTATTTAACAATGAAACAATAAAGGAGCCGAAGAAGAAGAATACGAAGTTAAGTTTCTTCAATTTCCTGTATATTGATTGATTAGCGACCCGGATGAATTTTTGCACTATCTAAATGATTTGTTTGTGAAGATGAATTGTATAATAATCATAGCATTTCTCACTAGTGGGTATGTGCTAGTGACACTGTTCTTAAATACTTTTGAACGACTTGTACTCTACCAATGTATGAGGAGCGGTGAATACGAGACATCCCTCATTTTGTATCTGATTCCCATGATGATGGCAAAGTTTACTATGCATATTAAAGGCTTCTACGAGTTGATGAGGATGGATCTACGTAATACATTTACATAACAGTGACAGAGTCACATGCGAGGATGAAGAAGACGAGGGAACCCTAATGCTCCTGGGAATGGGTTAAAAGGTATTTGATCCCAAGTAGTTTGCTATTAAACCTATAATACCTGTTCTTGGATAGCCACTAATATTCTACTCCCTCCATCCCCAAAAAAATAAAGAAATTAGTCTCATTTAATAAGTCAAATTTTTTAAGATTGTAGCTTTAGTAATTTGTACCTTCATTAGATTGTATTAAAATTATTACTATTTTTAAAAATGAGACTATTTATTTTGAACAAATCAAAGAGTAAAGTGGGACTATTTTTTTATTTTTATTTTTATTTTTAGGACGGAAGGAAAGGAAGGAAGGAGTATGTTACTACGATTTTTAGGTCCCAATCATTTTGGCAGTAATCTAACAAACGTACGTTGAATGAGTTGTTTAATCATTTTGGCAGTAATTTAACAAAAGCTACTTTTAGCCTAATTTTCCACTTCAACCACGAACACCTCCCTACCTAGTTTTATTCTCAATAATTTCCTAAAGCCAAAAATATATATGTGGTTCTTACGTTGTTACGCCCTTTAATCAAGAAACAATGTTGAAACATCTTTCTTAGGAGCCACGAAAAATAAAGAGATTCGGAAAATGTCTTTGACTTGTTTGGTAGAACATTAATCTGCACGCAAGGAGATGGATTCAATGCTTTTTATCTTGAGCACATGCTTAAGGCAGCCAAAAGATTGTCAGTGGCCAGGCAAAAGAAAAAGGGTAAGCACGTCTGTTTTCGCAGAAATAAGGCTAACCTTGCTGCACCTAATTCAGGAGCATGTTCATCTTATGTGAACAATAGAAAGAGAAACGATGGGGGCGGGAGCGGGAGCTCCCTCAACATATAATCAGTATCACACTGTTCGATCATACTATATGGGAAATGTGATAGATTGATTCCTCCTTTCGTATCCCTCATTTGGATTCCCATCATCTGGCTGATCATGGGAATTTGCTAACGGTTCACCAGTTGACTCTCGGGTACATTGAGAAAGGAACTCAAACATTTGGTGTATTGGACGGCCACCACCGCCACCATAGTTTCACATTTGGTTCAAGCTATTTACCCGCCAGTTACTAAAATCCTTTTTCGGCACTCTATTAGTATGAGATTCTTGACAATGGGTAATTACAAAGCATCAACATCTCTAATTCCCAAGTAAACATACATACTGCGCTAAGTTGATTGAGTCTGCAAATGTTGCCAACTTATTTTTTTATTGATTTGTAAATTCTTACATGTACATTTCATTCAAGAACAAAAAGAAAAAATTAATGAATAAAATTTGTACCCCAAAATAAGGGGGCTATGATCTTTCTTTCCATTTTGAATGACCTCTGGTGTGCCAATCTATCAGTATACGTATCACCACTTCTGCTTTCGCAAGATATATGCCGCCTTCCTCCTTTCTTTGTACATCAAATACTGTGACTCAAAAAACAAAATATTTTCGACTTCTCCCCGCGACCATGGTTGCTCGGATTCTTCCTCGAACCCGTATTATCACCACCTTTAGGGCGATACGCATGTGTCCTATACAACAGAAAACCAAATATCTACGAATAAAAAACAGAAAAAAAAAACTATCGTTGCGAGGAAATCCTTGGTCTTTGATCACGTTGCAGGCTACTGACTTTGTCCCGAGAACTATTACAAACACAACCTGGAAACGGATTCGCGTAAAAGTTTTCTTCTAGTCTCGGTGTTTCACCTCCCTGTCGGTAGTACGGTGCTCCAAGCCTCTCCTTATGCAAGGCCTTAACCTCTGAACTGAATTCTTCCCATGTCATCACACCCTTGTCCAACTCATCTATCAGTCTCACAAAATTTTGCCTGAAATGAAAAAATAAAAAAAGAAAAAAGAGTTTAAAAAAAACCCCCCAAATTTAATCGAGAAATTGGAATTACGGAAGCTTAAAACGAGAACATACTTGTCAGGATTAATCGTCTTCCGAAACCCTTCAAACCTCCTATGCCCTTGTACTGCCTTTGCCATATTCCCATCATATGTATACACAAAGACATCACTCTCGAGGGCCACGATATAATCTAAAGCAGCCATACGATTCTGATAATGCTTAAAGGCTTCTAGCTCTTCTGACGTAGTAAGCGTGGAGTGAGAGAAAACGTTTGGATACTCTGATCGGAATGCGTCCATGCTTTTACTACCATATATCTCCCCGGCAACAATGTATATTTTTGTCGTGGAAGGATAACCCATGGCCTTGAGGAATAAAGCTGCCTCCCTTGGAGACATTGGGCATCCGCCTTCCAATCGTCTTTGTTTGCTGTCTATCTCCTTTTCTTTCCAATGCTTGACACTGTATCGCATGACACGAAGCTCCTCGGCCTCTTCTGCAGTTAGATTGTGGCTGCAGCCTGTGAATGCAAGCATGTCTTTCTCGTATCTGCAGTCAAGAGTACTCTCGCTAAGTTACTCATTAACAAATTTGAAATGAAATCTATAAAATTGGAATAAATGCTCTCAAAAGTCAAAAGATTTCAATTCTCATCTTGAGACCTCAAGTTATGTAAAGGCCCATGTCTACCATTGGGCCACCGCTCGGGTAAATATTCCTATAGATTATTACCTTAAATGAAGAGCAATATATGGCTCGCCATCGCTCCTGAGTCTATCGACCAGTTTTTTTCCAAGCATCTCAATCTCATTCGTGTAACGGAGACCTTCATAATTTGCACGGCATCTAAGCTTCTGAAGAGAGGATGCAAGGCCATTGTTAGCAAGCCGGGAATCAGTATGTGTAAACTGGATAACCTTGTGTCGTTTTAACAATGAAACCATTTCCCCACGGTAGTAACTTGCCTGCATATATGGGAATTTCTTAGTAACATTTCGAGTAACAGAGTGAATTAGGGGACTTTTCTTATGTTTGCATACCTTTGACCAGGAAATAGGGGCCTTCATAAGTGGCTTCACTGCAGCATATTTTGGTGGCAAGGACTCCACTATCTGGATATCATCTTTCAGGACTTCAATGAAATGTTGCCAATCGAAGATATCCTTGAAACCACTGCAAAATTATAGAAAGTCAGAAACATTAAAAAAAAAAAAGTAAAAATTATTACATTTTAACAGACCAGGACTAAAGAAAGGAAAAAAAAAATAATACCTAGGATCTGTCCAAAAGGATTCGTGATCAAGAGATGGAAGAACCAAAGTGGCATTCATTATTTTGGCGATAGCAACCATGTCACATATCTGCATTTGAATTAATATAAAAAGCAGGAAAGATTAGATTTGATTGACGGAATATAAAAAGAAAATGATTAAAAGATTAAAAAAAAAAAGTGGGAAATGTTGATATATCTAGCTTGAACGTTTAAACTTACCCCTGTTCTCATTTGATTCAAACCACCATTGGCATGAACAAGAAGATACCCGTTCGTTGCTGAGCCTTTCCCTAATAAAATTTGAACAAGGGAGTGGATAAGTAAAAATTCAATTTTAAGCACAATTAACTCAAATTATAGCAAATTGGAAGAACAGAAGCATACTGATTCGATTCTTTGGTCGAACAACGCATTGATAGTAGTCATCACTGTTTGGTTTCATCCATATTTCTGGAACCTGTTAATAGAACCCAAATAAATAAATAAAAGCATTAGTTAATGCACGAAAGTGTTAAATTTAATGGAAAATCTAGCAAAAAGGAAAAAAAGAAAAGAAAACAACTATTTCCGCCATAGTCAAGATAATTGAAAATGAAAATTATACTAGAAAAAACTGTTTATAATAAATGCTAAAAGCTGTTGCAAAAATGTAAAAAACTTTTCATGGACTGTAAAAGGCTGTGGCCTAAAATAGTGGAGTACTACTTTTCAAGAAGAAATGTAAAACCAAAAAGAAAAAGAAAAAGACACAGAAAGGCCCTAACGGTCAAGTAATCATTATAAAATTCAAGTCACCAACTCCATAGTTGATTTTGATGGGTCAATATAGCAAATATTGCACAATCACTATGTACACCCACTACTTCCTTGGGGAGTGTTTGTTTCAATGTCGAGAAAATAAAAGAAAAAAATGTTATACAGTATCACTTTTTCGGATTTAATATCTGTAGAAGAATTTTTTCTGTAAGAAAAACTTTCCTGCAACATACATGTCTTGTTCGTATTTTTAATACTACGATTTTACATCGCATGAAAGTTTAAAACTTAATTTTACTTCACTTTACTACAAATTTGCTGAGAATTACATTTTCACTTAAGTTTCCCAACATTTAAAGGAAGACCCGAGGCAAAAGATAACAGAAAAAAAAAAAACAAATTACAGAAAACAAATTTACAAAGCAAAAGTCTTGAGCTAAGTTTCCTCCGGTATAGGTATGTATATTCAACTGAGTTTGATTTTTATTATGTGGTCAGCAACACAACACCTGATTGGTTATTATAGGTAATAATCGAATTACATACCGAGCATAGAGTTTGGACGTGGATTAAGTGAAAGTACTAAATTTAATACATAAACCAAACGAATCATTTGTCGACCGAACCAAAAAAATAAAAGGAAAAGTCTTAATTTCCAATAAAGAAAATGAATTTTTTTTCAAGGAATGAAAAAACTAGTCAAAACAAAAACACATTTCAGGAAAAAAGTTTCTAATTCTTGACAAAGAGATGGAAAATTTAAGGAGTTAAGGAACTGGCCAGAGCAAGAGGATGGACGAAAAAAAAAAAAAGAGCATTTAAGGTATCAAAAAGAACATTAACTAGCGTAATCCTAAAACATCCCATAAAGAACAAGGTTCAAGGAATTAATTTTTCTTTCATTTTCCCATGCTTTCTCATTAACCAAACTCAGGACACACAAAAAATGAAAAACCCACCAAAAATTGAGCATAATTTCAAGAAAACCCAGAAAGCATAAGACTCAAAAGCATTGATTTTTCAATCAGTTTTCCCTCAGAAACTCATCAAAATTGACATTACACCCGAAAATCCCAGAAGGAGAGAAATTCAAAGCATTGATTTTTACATCAACCAAACAGAGAACCAACACAAAACCCGAGAAAATATGAGCCTAATCCCAAAGAAAGAAACTCAGAAACCAAAAACATTCAAAGATACTACAAATATTTCATCAATTTCCCCAGTTTGCTCATCAACCAAACAGATAACACACAAACACAAGCACAGACATAACAAAGAAAATTAATTAATTAATTAAAGCTTACAGGGTACTTCTCTAATACCCGCTTGGGCATGGCAGAACCGGTAGAAGTTTCCTCGAGACCAGCCAACATTCTCTCCGCCTTAGCCCCATCATCCTTAATCATCCTAGGTACCACCAGTCCTTTGTTCGTCGTAGAATAATTCCCATTCACCTCAACCTGACTCCCCATGAAGAAGGAAAACTTGAAAAACACTGAAATCACCACCATCACAATCAAAAACGCAAATACCGTTCGCAACAAATTGTTCCCCAGTCTTAAAGAATTCAAAATCTCAAAAACCCTTTTTTCCGGCAACCCTTTCCGCATCAACAAGTACCGAATCACAGGGTGGTGAAAATGGTGGCCGGCGGCGGCGACACCGTGGATTCCCTCAACCGTGTCATCATCATCGTAATCCTCATTCTCAATTGAGTACACGGTACAATCCGTCGGTTTATCGGCGTCTGACATTATTAAGTCGGCAACGCGGCGACGGTGGGCTGTGGGCCCTCCTATTCTAGGACTACCGCTGGCGGATTTCGAGGTGGCGCCACCGGTTGACATCTCCCTGCCAACCAATGAGAATACAGCACTAAAACAAAAAAACACTAAACAAAAGAAAAGAAAGAGAGGGAGAAAATTTAGGGACAAACACAACCGTTGGTGTTTCTTTTTTCCTCTCTCTCTCTCTCTCTCTCTCTCTCTAAAGACTCCTTTTCATTCTTATTTCCTTTTGTTATGTGTGTGTGTGTGTGCGCGTTTTCTCTCTCTAGACTTTTTTTTCTCTCTCTAGACCGAATTGCAAGGGAATACCGAGAAGTTCATGTGGCGCTTGAATAATTAAATTTGTTGTTTGCTTAGATTTATAGTTGATCATTGGTCAGATAGTCAATGTTAGTGTAGTACTTGGTTTCATTAAGAGAGATAAAAACACACAAATAACTTTCTAATTACTGATTTTTTACTCAGAATGGTCAAAGTAACTGAATTTACGGGTAATAATGGATTTTGTTTTTGATGGAAGCAATGAACAAGGAAAAAGTTTTAAGCGTGAATGGATTTTGCTCATTTCAGGGATCTAAATTAAGAGTAATCCCTTTTTAAACATGATTTTTCTTCCTTCATTTTGGATTTGTATCTGTGCACTTTTAATGAAAATCAAAGTTGATTTAGTGAATGTAGATTTGTGTGTTCTTTTTAAAGATTTTATATTCAATGTATTTCAAGTATAACTCGTTCCACAAGGCAAGGAAAGTGGTGTTATTATTATTACTTTTTTCTTATGTATATTTATAAGGATAAGGTGGAAGTTTATACCCTCAAAGTGGACATCTACGCTACCGTGTGCGTAAATCAGTTGGTAGAGATTATTTTAGTTCTGAGCATGTAAGTAAAATTTATTTTATCTTAACCATAAGTATATTGTTTAAGCAATAACAAATGTAGCTATACTAAAACTTGGTAAAGAGAGTTTTACCGTCCTTCTGAACTTACTTGACTCAATTTCGAGTAACGAAAATACACTTATCCTAAAACTTTGTAGGGTTTTAGCTTTTATCTCCTCATACTTGGGGATACCTTAGATAATCAAAGACAAAGTTGATATGTACTATTTACGCATGATTCATCCCAATTTTTCCTTAATTGCAAGATTGTTTTTATATATTTTCATGATTTGATGGGCTAAGTGATTTGCTTGATTCATTTTGTATTCACTTCAACGTAATCTAATTTTTTGCACAAACACTCAACTGAATCTATGCATTTGGAAGAATTTACATGCGAATCAAACTCAGGTATTACACTCAACCCTTTTCTTTCACAAGCAAATATTGGTGTGAATCATACATACGCAAAAACATCAGAAACCACAAATATTAATGAAACGAAGTTTATTTCTAACTAAATTCTAGCTCAAAATGAATAATATTTCTACATATTTAGGCATAATTAAGTTGAAAGTGGGCCTCACAATTGACATGAATGCTTTATCAACCAAGGAAATACTTTGAAATTAGAGTATAAGGTGAATTCTTAGTACTGCAAACAATCATTATATTATTATTTGTTTTGAATAATTATTTATGATCTATGAACAACAATAATGGATGGTTTATTAACATAAGCCAAAGGGCTATGCAAAGGGCTCAGTTATTAGAGCGTTGTTTTATTCCGCTCATAAACTCTCTTTGTTCTAACCAAATAGTCCACTTTTAAATTTTTTGGATTAACTTAATTAAAGTTTGACCGAAAATCACATAAATATATTCGTTTTTAAAAAGTCATAAAAGTTGTAATCCATAATATTTTTAATGTAGTTTTTTGTAAATGAGATTTTATTTTTAAAAACATAGTTAAAGTATGTTGAATTTTGATTTGATTTGGTCACGTGTTGATTTTTAAAAATTGAAAGTAAACTTTTTAGTAGGAACGGAAGGAGTACAATGTTTTGTGCACAACACTTTAACTAAAGTACTCCCTCTGTTCTAAACAAAGAGTCAACTTTTGACTTTTTTTTTTGTCAACTTAGTTAAAATTTGACCAATAATTAAAATAAATTTATTGATTTTTACAAAGTTATGAAAGTTGCAATTCATAGTATACTTAAGATAGTTTTTGATTAATAAAATTTTATTTTATAAAATATACTTAAGTAAATTATGTAAATTTTTTATTTGATTTAGTCACATGTTAATTTTTTTAAAAAGGAAAGTGGACTCTTTGCCTGAAATGGATGAAATATATTTTTAGAATATTAAAATGCTAATAATATAGCCCGTATTAAAGAGTTATAGATAGGTCTTGATTTTAGGTTCAGGTGTTGTTTAGAACTTTTTTTTTTTTTTACGACAAAAAGGATACTTATGTTAGATAGTTTGACAGTTATTGTAAAATATAATTAGATTTCTATAAACATGGATGCCGATGATAAGCATGACAAAAACTAGTTCATGAGTTAAGTCCAAGGAATTAAAACAAAGATGGAGTGAATCAGTGAATTGAATAAAGTTGCTTAGTTTAGTTTCCAATGTACACTTGTTTTTGGATACCTTTTACCACCTTTCGTCATGTATGAGACAAGAAAAGTAGAAACTCTAAAAAAAAAAAAAAATTTAAATTGGGCAAAATTTGGGCAGGTCCTTTTAAATAATTTATATTTGTTAAAGTCCACTATAAGTGTTTTTAATCGCTAAATGATATTTTTATTGCGAAATATCATCTATGTCATTTAAAAACAAGGAATAGGGCATGCTATGCATCGCAACACAAGACGATGCACATAAAAACACGAAAGCTCACACTGTGCATCGCAAATAAAAAAATGATGCATCGCAAACACAATACAATGCACAAATTATTTTTTTTCACATGCGATGCACAACTTTCTACACACGTACGATGTGATACACATACGCATTACATCGGCTGTCAGACAACAACTGACCCTCTTCACTTTAAAAACACAACAATCTTCACTCCAAACGGAACAAAAAATCTTCAAACCCCTCGAAAATTTTGCAAACACTTTTGAAAACATTATGATATTCTATTGGTTATATTCCAAATGGTTGCTGCATCGACCTTAAACCTCCAACAAGTTTATAGGATATTTTACGATACCTGAATATCAGGTTAGTATTGCTTAATACATTTTAGCAATACTAACTAACCCACGGCTTTCAGACCACAAAAATAAACTAATCCTCTTCACTTCAAAAATACTACAATCTTCACTTCAAACGGAGAAAAAAACTTAAAATCCTCCACCTCCAACAAGTTTGTAGGATGGTTTACGATGCGTGAATATCAGGTTAGTATTACTGAATACATTTTAGGGTTTCAAAAACAGAGCAAACATTTTTTCAATAAATCAATAGGTTGTGTAAGATCAACTGCTACTTACGGTTGCTAAGTGGAGTCGGATCTAAGTTCCAAGAAGCACTCACACATATCTTTTAGCAAAATCTTCACGAAAAAGTTTGGATCCAGGGTTTTATATAATCTAAGGTACGTAATACATTTTATAAATGTACTTTTTGTTTAGAATTTCCTGAATAGAGTAAAATATGTATACAAACATTACATTTTTCGTGTTATTCCTCCCTTTTTATGCATCTGTGCTAATAAACATTGTGTAATTTCTATCTTTTTTGAAATTACGTTTGTGATGCACAAGTTTTGTGCATCACAATGCATAAAATTATACTATAAAAAGTACTGCTTTTGTGCATCACGATGCACAGCTTTTATTTCTGATGCACAATTTTTGGCATAAACATGAACTTTATTCTGTTTAGACTTAACAAAGTTTTGTGCATCATTTAAAAACTCTTTCAGGTACAAGACTCTTTCAGTGTAAAAGTTCAACTTTTAATGCCAAAAAGTGACATCATCTTATACAAGTTTATGTTGGATTCATATTCAAATACTCTGTTATAATCTCAATAATGTTTTTTTCAGGTACGCGAGGTGCACAAGATCTGTTTCAATAGGTTTGTAAACAAATTACTTTCCATTCTGCTTGTTTTGTGGACCTTGTTTATGTCAACTTTAATTTCACATTTATGTTAATGTCTTTTGCAGTTCCGTCTGCTTATTACGTGCATTTGACTACATTTAAAGATCAGGGATAATGTGAAGGATGTCATGTTATATTGCTAAGTAGAAAAATAATCGTTAGCTCTGTGGTCGGTGGGAGTAGTGTTAATCTTTTTTCATGGCCCATGTTGAGAGAATGCACTCCTTTGAGTAATATTAGAGACCTCATTCGAAGATATCAAGTGTTTTTGTGTAACAGGGTAGGGCCACCCCATGTACAAAGACAATGTTTTCCTATTCCATACCACCAAATTCATACCATAGAATGTCAATTGCGAGCTATGAATTGTATTCTTAATAACTTTTGTAATAACAATAGGAATTAATAAAAAAATACAATTATTATAATTGATAATGCATAAAAAAACACTTCACGGTGCACATATTATACTGAAAAATAATATTGTTATAATTGACGATGCAATTTCTTAACACAAAGTCATACTGAAAAAAATACTGTTATAATTGACGATGCACAATATACTTAAAAAATATTCCACGATGCACATATTCTACTAAAAATAATACTGTTATAATTGACAATGTACAAAATTATCTTTGACGATGCACATTACTTAACACACATTATACCGAAATAGTTCTGTTATAGTTGACGATATACAAAATTACATTAACGATGCAATTTTTAACACAAAATAAACTTAAAATGATACTGTTATACTTAAAATGATACTGTTATAATTGACGATACATATTTTATACTGACGATGCATATTTACACAAAAATCACAAAAATATATTAACGAAGCACAAATCTTATACATGACGATGCACAATTTACACTAAAAAACGTCATTTGTTGTTACGGGAGCAGTTTTGCAACAAACAGTCAATTTATCACTTAAAATGAACTTAAGCGGTTGAAAACAATTATAGTAGACTTAAGCGGTTGTAAATTATCTAAAGGGGACCGGCCCGCAATTTTTCCAAAAAAATATGGGTAAAATTCGGGCCGGTCCCTTTTAGAGAATTTTCAATCACTTATGGATACGATAATTGTTTTCAACCAGAAAATGGCACTTTTGTTGCGAAATGTTGTCTATGCCCTTAAAAAATACGGAACAGCACGCTGTGCATCGTAAATTTTACGATGCACAAAATCAATTACCCAGAAGAAGAAGTGTGAAAATGAGTATCTTGAGGAAAACAAAAGAGAGTTTACAATCACAGTGAGGTGAAACGCCATTTTGTTTGTTGTGCACGGGCATTCGTATCTCCACAATCTTCAACGAGATGTCTTGCTTGGTATTCTAATGGGCGTTGATTACCAAAATGTATTTGCAAGCAACACAGAGGAAGACTTGGAGAATGGCCTTCAACAGTAGTTTGAATGCAAATCTCAGAGGGATTCCTGCTTCCTTCCAATCCAATCCCCTCGCTTTACAGGGTATTTCAACAAAAAAAAAAAAAACAAGAAATCATTGATAGTTACAAATCAAAGCTCAGGTATTATCATGAAAAAAGGGGCTTTTGTTAGAGAGATGAATTGAGTTTTTTGAAAACTGAAGGGGATAACACACTCAAAGGGGGCGGTTTTAAAACAAAGAGCCAATTTATCACTTAAAAGGGACTTAAGCTAAAGAAAACAAATATAGTGAATTTAAGCAGTTGAATATTCTACAAAAAACACCGGCCCAAAATTTTTCCAAAAATTATCTTACGTTCGAGCAATATTAATAGTATCGATTTGGACTTGCAGGGATGCTTGACAGGGGCTGCCCGGGCTTGAGCTAGGAACTCTCAGATGAACAGGCCAAGGGGGAGACGGAGTCCGACCTTAAATTGTTCTCGTTTGAAAGCCAAAGTATCGATTTGGACTTGCGGCCTTGCGGGGATGCTCGATCAACAGATCATCCATTATAGTGACATCTAGTGTGATTTTCAGACAAAATTTATTACTCCCTCCGTCTCGTTTATATTAATCTTGCACAAAAGTTCACCAATTTAAAATTCAAATTAAATTTCTTAACAACCAATGTTTGATATCATTTGTGTCCTTATTTAATAGTTTAATAATGTTAGAATCAACAAGCGGCAAAAAAATCAAGTAAATACATAATGTATTAACAAACTAATAATATACATTTAAATTTTTAAAGACAAAAACTCTGAAACGGCAAAATAAGGAAAGTAGACCAAAAACAATGAGAGAGAGGAAGTATTAATACGTCTTAACATGTGCCCTCAACTAATCCTTAAATAATTATTGCACTCCCTTTGTCTCATTTATATTTGCCTCCTTTTTTTTTCTTTTTTCTTTTCTAGTTGTCTCAAATTTTTTTTTTGTCATTTATAAGTTCAAGGTACATTAATTACTTACTTTTTCATTAAACCTTAAGTGACACTCAATTTTTTCACATTCACATTTGCATTGGAGATGCTCTAACCATGTTGACTATTTACTAGATAACAATGCACATTAATTAACTAAATAAAGGGTATTTATCAAAATTCAAAAACTAGAGGGTAGTTGTTGAAGCATTTATTAGAAATTATATAATGGTGAGTTCTTATCTATTGCCAATATGAACATAAGAGCCGAAGGGAGTAGTTTTTTTTTTTTTTTTTGTGTGTGTGTGTGAAAGGAACACAAACCCCAATGTTACATTTCAAAGAAGAAAATTAGAGTTAAATTTCCTTAATTTTTTCCTTAATTTAGCTTAAGCTCCATAGGATAAGGGCCAACACTTCCCGTTTTTAAGTGGTGGTCCAGTGGTAGAGCTAAGACTTCACAAAGCGTAAGGTCACAGGTTCGATCCCTTCCCACGCCCCCTTAGGACATCAAAAAAAGAAAAAAAAGGCCAACATTTCCTAGCATTACTTAGTTATACTTTAAATTATCATCCAAAGAAACATGGTCTAAATTGAGCTACTAATATCATTAAAAACAAAAAATAAGTCATTAGTAGTACTTTGTATATAGGGTTAATGACACTACAAGTCTCTCGACTATGATCAATTCCACCAGTAGTCCCTTAAGAAATTTTTTTAAAATTTTACTCCCTTGACTATGAAAATTAGACACGGTTGGTCCTTTTGTTGGATGTCGTTAGTATTTTTAAGTTAAGTCCATCATCTGCCCATCACGTGCCTTTGATTAAGGGTATTTATGTAATTTTATGAGGGTATATGAGGGTATTATTATAATTAGCTAATTAAATTTACTCTCTCTCCTATTTCCTCTCTAATAATTTTCTTCTCTCTTATCATCACAACCCTCCATCCTCATCCTCCACCACTTCAACACCTCTAATTCCATTCTCTACAACCACCTTCATTCTTCACCACCATATCTCCACCATTCAACACTCACAAAAATCAAGAAGTCAACCCTCACCACAAATCCACCCCTCTTCTCCCCGCACTCTCTCCCCTTCTCTCACGACAACCTACACCAGTGATTTTTATCAAATTCAACCATCTCTCACTCCTCTGTGGGCTCAAATCTCTCGCATCTTCAGTCGATGTGTCCTTCTCCAGCTCGACCTCCTTTATTCCAGCGCAGAAGTCACTCGTCGCCCCTCTCTTTCTCAACGCCGGCGACCTCCATCCTTGGACTGTGGGAATTCTACTGGCAGCTGGGTTTATTGCTGGGTTTGTCGTTGCGCGTGATTGATTTGATGAGAGAGAACGATATCGGGCCTGATTTGTTTGCGTATAATTCGATTTTGACGACGTATTGTTTTACTGGAGATCTGGCGTCGACGGCGGGGGTTTTGACGAAGATTAGGGAGGAGGGGATGGAGGCGAATAGCTGGACGTACGACGCGCTGGTTTTGGACGCGGGTAAAGTGGAGGTAGCGTTGGCGTTACTGAGGAGGATGGTGGATTCGGATGAAGACGATGTACGCTACCCATGGGCATGTTATCGGGGCTCGTTGGAGTTGGGCTATTTTGCGCAGGCGGTGGAATTCGTGAAGGCTTATGGAGGGAGGGATATAGGGTTGGATAGTGAGAACTTTAGGATATTGGCTAGCCGTTTGATCAATTTGAATAGGTTTGATAAAGCTAAATTTGTTTTGAGGGAAATGAAGGAAAGGGGTTTACCAATGAAGTCGGGAATTGAAGGATTTTTATGAAATCCAGTGTGGGGTTTACAATTAAATGTTTTTGTTGAATCGTTGATGGTGTTTGTAGTAGATTTGCTTTACAAAGTTTTTATCTTTCTTGAATTATTAGCCGGAGAAGACGGGTTTGGTGGTGGTTTTTATCTTTCTTGAATTATTAGCCAGAGAAGATGGATTTGGTGGTGGTGGTTGACTGAAATTTAGCCGGAGAAGATGGATTTCTTAAAGTCTTGCACATGAAATTATATAAATACCCTTAACCAAAATCACGTGTTTAGCACATGACGGACTTAACGGAAAAATACTAACGGCATCCAACAAAATGACCAACCGTGTCTAATTTTCATAGTCAAGGGAGTAAAATTTAAAAAAATTCTTAAGAGACTACTAGTGGAATCGATCATAGTCGAGGGACTTGTAGTGTCATTAACCCTTGTATATATTATTTCAACAATGATATATGTCCGGCTGATGGAATCTCATAATTAGCACTTTAAAATATATATTACTCCCTACAAAGACACCTTTATTACGTTGTAATCAATGGAACTTAACAAGTGATTAAGTGTGTCTAATCCAAGTTACTGCGTATATAATCTAATCTTGTACTTAACGATAATAATTAAACAAAACATAAATAAAAAGTTTCTGATGTTACCACTTTGCCGTCTTTCGGGGACACAACATATAGCTTAGAAAGCTACGAGTTTCGCTGTACAAATTCCAAAAAAGCTTTTGGATTGATTTTTTTAATTACTCCACTACAGTCTATATATATATATATAAGCAAGATATCAAGAACAATGTTTTTTTCTTCTGTCGTAGTTCGTTAAAAATGAGGCTTTTAATTTTGATTTATGATATGCTAAGGAGAGAAAATGTCAAAGTTTTGTTTTATTAAAGTTTTAAGGTTGATTTTCTCAATAATTTTTTTTTTTCTTTCAAACACAAGAGCCAAGGTCTAACATTCGAACATGACTCGCCTCTTTTATTATTCCCTCCGTTCCAGTCAAATAGTCTACTGTTCTTCTAAACTGCCATGCCCTGATCAATATCATTGTTTATTTTTTTTCTCCAACAACTAATATTAGTCATGTACATATATAACTGTGGATAAAACCTGAAATGACAATTTTCCTAAATTTTTAAGATAAATATTCTTATTATTCTCACTCTCTCTCAAAATTTTAGAATAGACAATAAAACTATGAACATTAAATGACATTTTTCACCAAATTCTTATCATAAAAGATATATTCCTTTTTTCAAAAAAGGATAGTCATTCTTTCCTCATTTTTAATCATGTTCAAAAAAATAATACTCATTTTAAATTACTACTCCTTCCGTTTCAGGCAAAGAATACAATATTCTATTTTTGATATTCCACGTAACGAGCCACTTAAAAATGTTTATGCCTACAATTTTTATAAACCTTTCAACTTTACCCTCTACATATTCTATAAACATCTTGACTATGCTCAAACATTTTTGTAATTATGGCCAACTCTAATACTACTTATATATTCCTTAATTATTAAATTTTTCAAACGTAAATTCTTTTGGTGGAACGGAGGGAGTTTTATTTATTATTATTCCGTTTGTTTTAGTAATAATGCCTTTTTTAGGCTTTTACAAAAATTAAAATAAATTGGCTTTTAAGCCATTTTAGTACTAGTACATATTGACATGAATATTATCTTTAATGTACAAACTATAACGTTGTAAGTGCTCAATGTGACATGATAGATAGCAATAGTGAAATTATTAACTTCATAGATAATAGAACATTTATTTTGGGCCAAAATATGAAAAAAAAAACTCCAAAGTATCCACTCAATCTCATAATGGAACTCAGAACGAAATATTTCTTACCTGGGTTCACAATGTTACTAATTATCTCATTTTGGCCCCTAGTCCAGACGTGTGTTACAAAACTCACGTTAAAGTGCACATGGTCTTCGCGTGCTGGACATTTTTGTCATTTCACCATGGCACATGAAGGTGTCATCAGATACAATTGGGTTTAATGATGTTGGATTGAGCCCCACATCATTGTGTAATTGTTCCAGTTGGCTACATCAATGAATAATATTCTTTTTTTTTTTTTTACTTGCACATATATAGTATTATTTATTGATGTTTTAAACTAAAAATTAATGTTATAAAATAATTAGGAAAATAACTTTATTAGTTAACTAAATATGAGCAAGTATTGAAGGGGTAATTTTGTCAAAATATATACATATTTATTTGATGAAATAATTAATGATGTAGTGAATAAGTAAAAAAATATAGTGAAAATAACCTCTAATTTTGAAATTGAAAGAGAATTACTTTTTGAAATATGCGAGTTAAAGTGAAGGCCGGGCCACCATTGACATTTGCTTAGATCTCCTTCGCTTTAAGTTTTTGGAGAGGCACGAAGTTAGTCTCTTTTAGTTTGGAAGTCAATGACCACCAAATCGCGTGAAGGCCTTTTAGAGCATTGACCATTCCACCGACATTTTACTTTTTTCTAAGAAGTTGGGTCAGTCGGCGGCATCACTTGCCGGTGCGAACCTTCTTAGAATTGGCCATTTTCAATCCACGTGTCCTGTCCAGCTCCCTCACAGTCCCAGATCTCTTCCGCAATCTGCAAAACATTCCCTTGGGCTACCCTGGCCTGGCCTGGCCGTCGGCACAATTAAATTGGTTTGACAATTACCCAAATTCTACATCTACATAAAGTATTGAAAAAAAAAAAAATTTATGATATAAATTTTCAAGTATACTAAAATAATTAGCGAATACTTTAATCAGTGATATTACTATATGCCTACCCTACTGTAAGAATGTAATACTGCTCTTATAATTACTCCATATATATTTAGTGATATTACTTGAGTTAAGGTCATGTATATCTCTATTTGACTTGAATTTGTGAGACAAATACACTAAATTAGAATGCAATCTTAATTCTCAAGCCAATGAAATAAATGAATCAGTTCAAGCTAATTTGAGTAATAGAGTAAGATATTAATAAAAAGAAAATTATACAATATTTAATGGTTCAAATACATTTTTTTTATGCAACTCATTCATAGGCTCAAGCTTGACTTGACTTGTGTCATAAACGATCTGAGCTTGAGCAGACATTTCTTAGTTCTAGTATGATTCAGGTCGTTCATATATTTAGTGAAGCTAAATTTGAATTCTCAAAGTTTCGAGTCAAATCAACCTGTTCACCGCCCAAATTACATCTCAATGTCGTGCACTAATTTTACTTACATAGTATTATTGTAATAATTAGAATCAAATACAAATACAGTATTAACAAGATTTGTTAACAACATCTAATTGTTTATGTATTCAGAGTTTCATAATCAAACATAATATCAAGTTATCAACCATGTTAATCATGGTGAATAGATATTGATCATTTCTTATTTTAATGTAAACGTGGTGAAATTAAAGTTAATGTAATGACAGACTTTATTAAAAAAAAATCTCTGCTTTGTAACTTTTTTTTTTTTTTAAACTTTTGGGGAAAAATAGAAATAAAAAGAATAGTGTTAGAGTTTGTCCAGCATCAACTTTATAAAGAAAATATATATTACTATACAATACTTCAATTCAATGCGTGTTATAAACAAAATATATTTATCAATTCTGTTGCTCGACCAATTTTCAAATAAAAAAGTAAAGTTTGTCCAGCATCAGCTTTAATTAATTAATAATCATACAAAGACAGTTGGCTTAACTATCAGTTTCGGATATTAATGTAAATAAACAAACTATAAGGATGTTCAAATCAAATATAGGTACACGTATCCCGTCGCCAAATAAACACAAGGATTTTTTTATTTTTATTTTCTTCATAAATGGGGTTGGTGTTGGGGACTTGGGGGGTATGTATTTTCTCTGCATATAATAATAATAATAATAATAGTAAAACAAAAGCTGGGTTAACCATCGTGGCGGGAACTAGTAAGGGACCATAACATAACGCGGAGAATCTATAAAGGAAACAACGTTGGTGGGCTGTATTCCTTAATTTGATTGGTGTCAAGTGAATCTCTTCAATCTTACAATCATTTTTCGGACCCCCACAACAATATATAACATTACATTATACACACTCATCGATAAAAACAGCCTCTCTTCGTGAATAATTAATGAATATAAGAGCCTGTTTGGTCGAGTATTTTGGCCAAAACGCAGGGATAAAACGCAGTTTATTTGCAAAAAATGTGTTTCAATACTGCGTTTGAAAACGCAGCTGCGTTTTAAAACACTAGAATTTTTAGCTTTTTCCCAAAACGCAGGTTTTAAAATGCTACTAGGAAGAAAAAGTTGCGTATTAATGTGATATCTCAAACGTATTTATAAAAAAAGACCTGCATTTTTAAAACACTGTATTTTTTAAAACGCTGCATTTTATAAACGCTGTACCAAACGAGCTCTAATATTAAGACTGCTAGTATTTCGTTTTAGATAGATGGGTCACTCACTCGTTAATTTGTTCATATCTATCTAAAGGTCGAGACTTGAGAGACGCATTCCCACTCGCATCGCACGGCTGTAAATGTAATTAATTGGACACTAGCTAGTTCTGAGTGCCCCACTTGAATTGTTGGACCTGGATTGGACTTAGACTTAATGATCAAGGTACAATTATGTAATAAAGCAACAACGTTTTTGAAAAGTTTGACCAGTAAAATAAGTTTACTTTTTTGTGACGAATGTAGAATGTAAATACTTCTAAGAATATAAGAGCATCTACAATGCTTATTTTTTATTTGGAATAAAAATTGCCAATTATTGAAAGTAATTTTTCAAAAATTCTTATCCCAAAATTTTTGCAAGAACAATTTTAAAATTTGCTAAAAATTAAAGCCCAACCTCAGAGAGAGGAGGTGAGACGCACAGCCACTTTTGAATGGAGCATGCGGCTCGCTCGCCCAAAATGGCGTGGAGGCCTCCTGCCTTTCCAGCCCCACTTGCCACTTTTGTTAATTGTTAATTTTTTTTTCCTTTTTGAATTGTTTTATTACTGTTTGGATGTTTGTTTGATTTGTTTTTTTTAAGCGCACCGTTTGTTCTTTTTTTTTTTTTTTTTTAAGATTCCTACTTAAAAAAAAAGTAAAATATTAATTAAAATTATAAATAAATAAATTTATTTATACAAAACATTTAAAAATGTAATATATTAATTAAAACTAAATAAATTAATTTGTTTGAAAATTGTAAGAATAAAAAGTAGTGTAAATAAAGTGGATGATTTAGTAGTGGGACCTATGTAAAAATGGGGTAAGAATGAAAACCATTAGGAGGATAAATTCTTAGAGAGAAAAATTTTTAAAATGAGGAGTTGGTAGTGGGACCATCAAAGAATTGTGTAAGAATTTCTAACCGTTGGAGATGCACTGATACTCCTTCCATTCCCAATAAATAGTTTCATTTTACAAGTTAAATTTTTTTAATATTCTAACTTTAGTTGTTCTTTACTTTCTTCAAATTACATTAAAATCAATACTTCATCCATTCCTAAATTATTGTTTTATTTGGCATTTTCAGTCGATCTAACTTTTTTTTTTCAAATGAAAATTTGGCGTTTATTTTTTATTTTCTTCAAAATTATAAAATAAGTAATTCTATGATTTTAAAAAATATACGTTAAAATTTTTCATTGAAAATTAGTCAGTTTAACTCAAAAAGTCACACAGCACAATAATTTAAGAACGGAGGGAGTATTATTTTAGAAATGAGATCATTTTTTGGAACAAACCAAAAAGAAAAAAAAACTTTTTTTTTAGATGGAGGGATAATATAATTCTATCAAAATTCGTTAAAACATGCTCTAATACAGATAAGAGCAATGTCATATGGGCTTTATATAATTTACTTGTTAGATTTGAAATTTAGTTTAAAAGAAATTATATTTGATATTTTAAAGACTTGATTAACTCGGTTCGATTTAATACTCGAGTCAAGTTTGTGTAACTAGTAAATAATTTAAGTTACCTAAGACAACTCAGTATGTTTTTCTTCAACCCGACACAATTCAAAAAATTTTAATATTTGACTTGAATTTAAAAAACATGACTGGACTTGACGGCCGAGATAAATTTGAAATCGAACATTATAAACTTGAATGGGAATACACACAACTCTTTTCTTTGACATATCCTCCGGTTGATTAATGTATACTGAAACGAGTTTGTTAAAGTTTCCCGTTACTTGTTTTAAACTGGAAAAATTCAGTTTGGTGGATAAATGATTCAATTATTTCTAAAATTTTCGGGGCATTTTAGAAACAATTTAAATTCAAGCATCGAATAACATGAAACTTTAACAAACTCGTTTAAGCGTCGGGACATTATGAAATGCCCGGGGCATGTTATTCGACACTTAAACTCGTTCAATTGTTTTTAATATTTAACTTGTTTTAACAACCTATAGAAAGTTTAAGCGTCGAATAACATCAAATTTCCTAAATCCTCCTTTCCATCATCTTCCTTAAATTTCTCGTCGGACTGAAAGTTTAAGCGTCGAATAACAAATTTAAGCGTCGGGCTGAAAGTTTAAGCGTCGAATAACATGAAACTTTAACAAATCTAAATTCAGTTTGGTGTAATACACATAAAATGCCCGGGGCATTATGCCCCCATAACAACCTATAGAAAGTTTAAGCGTCGAATAACAACAAATTTCCTGTAAATCCTCCTTTCCATCATCTTCCTTAAATTTCTAGTATAATTTTGTCGTCTTCTCCGGCAACGGCAACTCCATCTCCACAACAAACTTCATTTGTTATCTCTCATCTTCCGCGTCAATGACAACTTCACATTCCATGCATCACAAAAGTGTCTTTGCCAGTTTAAAAATTGTGATGCATTGATTTGGAATTGCAATGTAGCGCGTGCCTGTTCCATGCTTTTTAAAGGTATAACCGACATTTTGCAACAAAAGTCTTTTTTTTTCTTCGATTTGAAACAAGTATAGGGAGTCTAAACTGGTTGAAAATTTATCAAAAGGATTGACCCGAAGTTCACCCTTTATAATTTTATTAAAAATAAGAGTATATGTTTATAAGAATAATATTTAGTTAAAAGAGTTTACCCAAACATCAATTCTAGACTCTTTACATAATTATATTGACCAATGGAAGTAACTATCAATAGACTAAAGTAATGGAAGTGGCATTGAAGTCTTTTCTGTTTTTCATAATTAAGGTTTGGTAAAATACGACTTCTTGATTATAAATATATATATAAATGGAGAATTAAGTATAAAGTTTGATTAATGTTAGGACGACAATGAATTGTACCACGTAATGATAGGAAACATGGTTGCATTCATCAAATTATTATTGATACTCTAATAATTAGGATTGTTTTAATTGACATGGATAGTGGATTAGTATTATTTAATTTATTTTTATTTTTGTTTTTAGGTATCAAGGGGACAGATGATCGAAGCTGAAACGTCACACTTTGTGAAGTCTTAGGCGCTTGCCACAAAACCATTCCTCAAAGTATTATATTGGATTAGTAAATTTGTTAATGTTTCAACTGTCTTTCAATCAATCCAATTAACTGTTGCTGAATTCCTTTGCGAAACGATCTATTTAGAAATTTTCTTGGGCTAGCGACACGCTCATTACTACGAGCAGAGATTAGTAAATTAGGAGGAATACAATGTAATTGGTTTTACATCGGTAGTGGAATTGGATTAGTAAATTTGTTAAAGTTCCATATATATGGTTTTCAATCTTTGGTTTATTCTGTTCACACTACATATTTTTGCTTATTTTATTTCTATTTATGCACTTATATGGAATTGCCATTGGAAAGGGATTTTTTTTTATTTATATTGTTATTATGGAAATTAGCCTTATAACTATGCCTCGAGAGCTATAAAAAACGAGAGGTGTCTTTGCAACAGTCCGAGTACATAATTGTTTCAAATATTATACTTGTAGTAATTATTTAATATTTGAAACTATTCGTCAATGATATTTGAGAAAAAAAACTGAATTGAGTATTAAGGTTGCTAAAATATAATTTTTCTTGCTTCTTTAGAGATCGATGGTGCCTAGTACCTAAAATATGCTTGACTAAAATTAGAAATATATGTTTTCTTTTTTCAGTTTAAAAAAAAAAAAATTATACTTTACTTTTTTGTCTGTCCAACAAAAATAGTCTCATTTCAAAAATTTAAGATATAAATCCTCATTTTCTTTCATTTGAAAAACATGATGTTTATCTAACATGTCATTCTATAACTTTAACATTATTTAATGAATTGAAAAAACCATACAAGTCTTTTTCTTTTTCCATAATTAAGGTTGGTAAAATATGATGATTTTTTTTTTTATCTATATATATATATATATATAGAGAGAGAGAGAGAGAGAGAGAGAGAGAGTTAAGTATAAAAAGGTCGTGGTAATAACTGTACTTGGTCGTTTGTAAACACAGTAGTATTTTCTTTTGGTCATTGGCCCCTCTTCTCTTGCTAAGGGCCTAATCAACTAAATTAAACTTAAAGACCAACTAAGTAAATTACTAGTAAATAGACATACGCAAATGCTTGTGCATCTTTTTTATTTATTTTTAAAATTAACAATTTCTTGTTTCATAATATATGTTACACCTCAAAAGATATTCAAAGTTACATATATATATATAGTTTAAGATAATGAGTAATTACAATTACAATTTAGTAGTAATGAAGTAATTAGTATTCAGAATTTAAAAATATATGCAACATTGAAAAGCGTCACAAGAATTTATTTTGTGTCCTCCCGCTTTACAATGGTACGTATAGATGAACAAGTTTCCCATATGAGTTGTTTAAATAATATAGATTCCTCAAGAGATTTTAATTCTTCACACTACCTAAAACACTTTTTTTTTTTTTAAATAAATAAAAACAAAATTTATCCGAGAAAAATATCATTACAAGGTTGGTAAAATGTGATCTTGATTCATTAGAGAAGATGGCGTCCAATTACCTAAAGAAGTTTGGCTAAAATAGGACTACAAGAATTTTTATTTAGGGGGCCATTCTGAGAAATTTTAATTAAAAGGTATTCAGTTACTATTTTTTTAAAAATAAAAAATATAAGGCCCTACGAATCAAATATAAACCAATATTTTACATATTTGAGACAATGAAACTGTAGGATTCAGGAAGCAATTGAAGTTTGAAGACATCCCATCAGATTCCAGCTGGCAAAACATTAATAAAAAAAAACATATTTTAGAAATAAGAATAAAATTATGAAAAATAATGGCTTACTTTATTCGAGAAAGAACTTTTCCCCCATATTAATACACTACAAGATTTTAATTCAAATGTACTAATGCAATAAATTAAATTATCAAAAAAAATGTAAAAGAAATAAAATAGTTCACCATCTAACGATTTTTTGACTCGTGTCACGCGGCGCGCGGGGTATAGTAGGATTGAAAAGATTATAGTAGTAAATATTTTATTATAATAAAAAATTATTAAAAGGACGTGGGGGTAACATAGTATGAGTTGGAACCTGGAAGAATGTCATAGGAATAAGATATAGTGATGATTTTTTTTTATTTTTTTCTTATTGTTTTTCAGTTTATGGAAAAGATGTCATGAGAAACTATTTTTTACATATTTAAATCAACTACTACTACTAATAAAATAACCGCGAAGTGCGTGAAAGGAACAAGAGTGAAATTAAGTCATCGAAAGATCTAGAGCTTAGGGATGGAGGTGGGTGGGGTGAAAGTCAACGAAAGTGATTATCCTATATATTCTCTCCGTTCCAGATAAATATTTCTAGTGGATAAAATACAGTAATTAAGAAACATAATTAATGATGTACTATAAAATGTGTTCTGACAATAATACCATGAACATTAATTGAGTTTAACTATTTTAAATAGTTGGGTTTTTTGGGATATATTATAATAAATGAAGCTTTAAGAGTATATTAAGAAAAATAGTAGAGAATAGGTAAATCAAAAGTCTTTAGGAACATTAGTTGAGACATCTCAAAATAAAAAATAGGAATATTTATCCGGGATATATTATAATAAATGAAGCTTTAAGAGTATTACTTTCTTGTTTTTGTTTCTTGTAATACTACTACTTAATTTCAAAATTCATCCAAAGCTCTTACGACACAAAGTTGGTAAAATTTTGCCCACCCAAGTTTAACGCAATTACATTCTCATAGCTCAAACTCAACTCTCCATATCAAGTTTATCGCAATTGCATACCTTTTGCTCGAACCCAACTTGCCCTACCAAGTTTAACGCAACTGTATTCTCATTGCTAGAACTCAAAACTAATGATTAAGTTAGAACAGTTAACTTGATCTACGTGAAGTAAATCATCACACCTACGGACCAACCAATTGATAGAGAATCAATATATAATATTCCTTTTCGGGAGCAATTCATTCTTCCTGAACTCACTTAGTGTAAGCATAATAAAGAAAAAAAAAAAACAATTAACACTGAGAGGATAGAAAGTAAAGGAAATTAAGATGATACTCAAATGTGAATTGGAAAACATCCTGGGGTCATAGCTTAGCTTTTTCTAGGTTAATAAAAATGAATAATGATCTTAGATTCATTACATGTTGCTCTAAAACATAGCTCCTATTTTAGGAAAATAGTCTCACGAAAAGAAAAAAAAAATCATACTTAAAAAGTTCCATTAATAATTCTTCTAAAGTTAAAAATTTTCAAGAGTGAAGTACATGTTTTAGTAAAGGGAGTCCAACTTAGGCAACTGGCTAGTCCATCAAGGATCATATGCCTTACCAACAACATGTTTAAGGCTTGGCCTGACTGCCCAAGTCTGTACGAGTCCGTCTTATACGAACATTGGCAAAATGTTTAACACTGGGCCTTTGAATCCAAGTATGATAATGATGAAATAATCCGAAACATTTGCTTTATTACAACGCAAGAATAAAGTTTTGGAGAGACATAAACGTTATATTCTTTCTGGTAATGATGAATCTTGATTGCAATGATGAGGTTGCTCCAGCTCCATTGTGATTTAGGATTACGAATTACAACTATGAAAGGAAACTGTGATTATAAGAGTTAGATTCCGAATTACAAAATTCCTCCTACACTTTATAACAAATGTTAGCCTTTGAATTTAGTCGTCTTTACTGGATGAGCTAGTTCTCTCATGACTTTTCCACATCCCTCACGGCCAAAATGATTTATTATTTCCTTTTAACTTTCGCACAACTGTTTGAACTCAGACTCCCACATTCGTAACTTCTTTTTGGACCTACAGTTTGAAATCACCCTCATCCACTCAACTGCTGTTGCTGACTACACGATCAGGCCAGGGTTTGACACTAGTACCCTCCTCTTTTCAACTGCCGTTGCTTAGTATGATCAGAAGCACAACGTGAAGTTGACTTTTCTGGGACTTTGCAAGAAC
Source organism: Platycodon grandiflorus (assembly GCA_016624345.1). Classification (NCBI taxonomy): domain Eukaryota; kingdom Viridiplantae; phylum Streptophyta; class Magnoliopsida; order Asterales; family Campanulaceae; genus Platycodon; species Platycodon grandiflorus. The sequence continues at coordinate 63,711,487 of CM028363.1, read as the reverse complement.
ATTACTACTAGAAATTTGGCCCGCCTCATCATAAATAGCTACAATGATTGTGTTTGGGTTTCCTCTGTTGGATTTAAAGGAGGTTGCAAGCATTGCTCTGTCAACATCTACAGACAAATAATTACTGCAACTAAAAAAACTAATACACCGAAGACATTTCAAACTTACATTAAAACAAAACTATTCAAGTTCAAACAGCCATCGACTGATACAAAACATGGCCAGGCCAAGCACAACAAAAAGGATAGAAGCAGCACTACAACTCAAGATGAGAGAGGCAGGTTGTCATGTTCATGCCACAGATATTTTACTCATTATAACTTCAGCCACTCCAAACATGGGCATAAGCCCCAGCAAAACCTTGAAGGGTAGTAGTCCTTCAAGTAAACTTCTCTGCTGAAACCAACAATATAAAAACTGAAGGACTGGCTGTGATGAGCCATGGTAACACGTGTAACTGGGACCACAGAGATTGTATGTCTCTCACATATAACCCTAGCAGTGGGAGCTACCGATGCTCTCTCTGCAATTACCTCAGAAGAGAACTTGTTGAGAAAGAAGGAATCAGCGAAAAAGGCAGGACTGCATTGGTAGGCCTGTGTGTTGCACAACTGCACCCCTCTGGCTCGGTGGAAGACCTCATCAGGAACCGAGGCTGCCCCACTTGTTGCACTCACCTTCCTAGTAGAATGAGTCTTCCTGAAAACATGAAAGTATCCACCCTTGATTATGTTGTTGACGGCCATAAAGAAGAAGATATCTTGGTATTACATAACTAAAAATGATCTTTTTCAGGATGACTACTTGTGAAATGTGGGCCAAACAGCAAAAAGAACCTCTTTTTCTTTTTCCTTTTTCCGGGGAGAGAGGAGGAGGGGGGTTAAGGTCCAAAAGTGGTGTGGGAAGGGATAGACATGAGTTTGTGAATCCCCAGTTTCCCACTGGACCACCCTTAGGGCTAGCCCCCCATAAGAAAAAGGAAAGAGAAAAACATAATAATGTCAATGAAAGCTACCACAGTATACCATCTAACCACAGCTACTTTGTGTGTCAAAAGAGAACCACGGCCTTGACATGTCTCACACTTAATTAGCCCTCGGGAACCACAAGATGCACAAGGAAGCTTTCCTTTACCATCACATTTCACGCATCTGCAGAGAAAAACAATTCAATAAGTCATGTGATCATCTATATGTGTTTGTGTTTGTGTTTGTGTGTGTGTGTGTGTGTGTGTGTGTAAGCTGAAAATGAAGTAAGCATCTCACATTGTGTCCGATCCATCTCTGTGGGCAATTAAACCTCTCCCATAACAGGCTGAGCACTCTGTCATCTGATTTTCATTGTAAAATCCAGGTACTAGATCCACGTTGCATGTAGAGCAAACAATATCACCTCGTCCTGAACAGTCTGCACATTTGATAGGGCTCATCAGTCCTCACAAACCCAGCGCTCACTCGTAGCCATAACAAGTATATGAGTTGAGCATGACATGGATGGTCACAGTCTTTCAGAGATATAGACAAGTAGATTTTCCTTTTTATTCCAAAGGGGCCGTGGATTGAAGTTGAAACCTCACTCTTTGTGAATCCCTAGGTCTACGATTGGCCACCTCTTACAGGTCATACCAAAGTAAGTAGATAAAAAATTTTAAACCTTAAATGTTCTTGTATATGGGAATTCATTTCTCTTAAACTTTTACCTGAGCATTTCACAATAGCCTCGGAACAAGGAATTTTAGAACGTGATTCTTTATGAGGTGTAAATAGGACAGGGAATTCGGACCTCAAATCCAATTCCCAAACACCAAGTTCAGGCCCCTTATCAATTTTACCACCAAGGTATGGCTCCAATTCTGTTATTGTTTCTCTCTCCTCTACAAAAGTATCAAGAGTCCCAATGTAGACATTGCAGTCTTCCACGGCAAGAATCTTCCACGTCCGGGCTGGACGACTTCCCCAACAGCAACGGTGACCAACATGATCAATGAGGAGCTCGCGTATCTCTACCTCATCTAGTATTTGCCTACACAGAATTTTCCTAAATTAACATGCGAAGATGATATTACAAGGTGAGCTGATAAAGCACCTTTATAAACGGTAGACGTCATGAAACATAAACGCGTCTTTATCAGGGCCACAATCAGAACAAGAATGAGGTGTCAGTATACGATGTAGGCCATCAATGAAGTAGCAACACAAAGTACTGATTAAATCCCAGCCCTACAAGATCACACTCCAATTTTACCTTTGAACATCGTTAGTACTGGTGTATTCCCCTCCATATCCACCCTGATAGACAACAGCTTGCTCTGCAACAAGTGATTCACAAAAGTTATTATTTACTCTTTCATTATATTTATATTATCCCCAACTCAGAAGTAATAGACTCTGCTACCTTTTAAGAATTTCAGAACTCTTGCAAGAAAACAAAACATAGTCCCTATTTGAAAGTTGAACATTTTAAATAAGCATCCAGGTTCAGTAAACTAAATATAGGATCACATTGGGGTACACCAAATCAACACGGGTGCAGCATTCTTGGAGAAAATTTGAAAAACACCTCGAGAAATAAGAACTGGATGTTACTGACAGGTTTAGATATTTCTTTTTTAAAAAGATGATAAAAAAATTATATTAATAAAAAAAGGAATACAAGATGTGTGACGATCAGTCCATTAAAAGATGCAAATATACAGGAGACCAGAAATAAGAACTAGACTTGAAATCAGAGCAATAGACTCTGCTACCTAGTGAAAATTTCAGAATACTTGAAATCAAAACGATGTTCCTGTTTGAAAATTGAACATTTTAAACAGGCATCCAAGTCCAATATTTTAGGGTCACATTGGGGTACACCAAATCAACAACTCAACAAGGATGCAACATCCTGCAGAAAAACACCCTGAGAAATATGAACTTGGTGCTACAGACAAATTTTGATATTTAGGGTTTAAAGAGAATAAGAAAACAAAATTATATTAATAGATAAAAGAATACATGATGCGATGAGTCCATCAAAAGATGCCAATATACAGAAGACCAAAATAAAAACTAGAACTAACATAACCTAAAAGGATCTTACATGAAGCAAGTTGAATCTAAATCAGCCAATCAATTGTTAAACTCTTTGACAGTCATAGCTTAACTGGAAAGTAATTCAAAAGTTCAGCTATTATCAATTATGAACATTAATATGAAGAAGAAAAAGTTGACACAAAAAGAGAGAGAGAGAGAGAGAGAGAGAGAGAGAGAGGCCAACTTTTTTATTGTTTTACGAAAAAAGTAAATAATTTCAATAAAAATCACCTTAACTGCCAGAGAAGGCATGAAAAAGTGAGGGTCAGTATTTCAATTTCGTTACATATGATCATACAAACACAACTCAGTCCCAACTGAATTTAGTGTATGTGTTCATAGAAACACGTATAGAGATAAGTGGAAGGAGTAATTTGTTGTTCCATACACTAAGCAAATAATTTCAATAAAAATTGGGCTTAACGGCCCAAAAGATGCAGGAAAAGAAAGGGCAATTGACTGCCAAAATCAACCTTTTTGAACAGGTGCAAGTCAAATAGCAATGATTCGAATCACTTTTTACAAAAATTCATTTTTGCATACTCATAATCAAAAAAAGAAAAGCTCAGTCCTCAATCTAACTAAATATGTATACATAAAACACATACACGCACACAGGGACGCACGTAACTGGAAGAATATAACTACAAGTAATTGATATGTACCATTAGGATAGGGTTCAGGGGAGCTGATCAATGGGGCATGGAGAGAAGGCGGGTACCGATCAGAAACGGCGGAAGCCGATCGAATCTCGTCGACGCTGACTTCAGTTCCGGCCAAAGAAGCCGTTGGAATTACAGAGCCTGCCCTCCCCACATACTGATAAGAACTCCATTTCTCGCTATCTAAGAACCCAGAAAAAAATTAACCAAAACCCCTTATTAATAACCCGTTACAGAAACCCCATCAAGCAACATAAACAAAATTGGTGATTTAGTACAAATTTACCTGAGATGAGAGGCTCCTGCATTTGGGACTCTTGTTCCATGTGTTTTTTAGAGCGAGAAAGTGGAAGAGAGTCGATGATAAATGATCAAATTGGTGTGAAAATTGAAATGAATTGGGAGAGTTTATGGGCAAACTTTTGCTTAGGCAGCAAGGTAATTAGCAGGTCAAACGGGATTGCAAGGTAGATGGATAGCAGACAGAGACACAGAGTGGCAAGATTGTTTTCAGACTATAGGCTATAGTACATGGCAATTTTTGAAGAGCGCCGCTAAACATAGACCCAAATATACTGTATGCAGTCTTTGCTAAAATTATTAATTTATCCTTGACTTTTATATATTGAAATTTTTTAACCTAAACTCTCATAGTCCAAAATCATTTTCTCTCTTTAAAATTTTAATCTCTTTGTATCTCCAGCTTTTTGAAAGTTTTCTTCAAATAAGGTATATTTTTTATATAATTTGTATTAAATTATATATTTTTGTTGTTATTATTGTGTTAAAATATTTTTTTCTGTAGGTTAATGACACCACTAGTTCTTTGATTATGGATTTATCCATGACCAGTCCCTTAACAAAAATTTGCATAGTTTTTGTCCCTAATACTTTAAATTGTCACGACGGCAGTCCTTTTGATGGATGCCGTTAGTAAATTTTCGTTAAGTGGCCCATGTGCCTCCCACGTGCATTTGAGTAAGGGTTAAAATGGAATTTCACGTGCCATTCTTTACTAACTTCATCTTCAACCTCTCTACCTTCTTTTCAAGATTGTACTACCATGTGTTTTCAAATTCTCAACTAGGTTGGTAATTTTTTCTATCTACTAAATTTTTGTACGCCTAATTTTGGATTCCCAGCGGACGGCGGTGACCGATGTAATCCTATGAATGTGCATTTTGAGCTTCCAATATGTCCATTCAGTATTGGTTCATTTGGCTCTCTCAATATCTTAATTAGGTATGTTTGAGGGTAGAAAGCTCGTAGAAATTAGGGCGTGGTGGCGTGGGCAAAAAATTAGGACCACATCAAGGAATAGAGATTGATTGATTTTCACGCGGTAGCCCCATTTCGAGATGAGCCAAGAACTTGGTTGTGGTGGCTACTGCGAAGATGACGAAGCTGCCACTGAGAGTTGTGTGTGAAGTCTCCATTAAAGCGGGATAAGAAGAAAAGTTAATTGGCCAGTCGGACCTTGGCCCGAAACAATGGTGTCCATATCGGTCGGAGGTGAAGTAGATTTGTCTTGAATCGAAGAAGTCTTGGTTGGATTCGGGGAGAGTAAGCATTTGGAACATAGAGAAAGAAGGAATCGCAGAGATGAAAAGCGCGAGAGAGACTAAAAGAGATGTCCACTTTGATTCAGGCAACTGGAGATTGGAAGGAGGCGAGAAAGGGAGAGGGGTGAGGTGCGATTGGAGAGAGAAGGAGAGGGGTGGGAGAAGAAGAAGGGGTAGGTGAAATTCCATTAATGCCCAACAAAAAGTCATGTGCCTTGCACATGTGGGAGTTAACGAAAATTTTTAACGACATCCATCAAAAGGACCGACTGTGTGACAATTTTAAACTTTTGAGATTAAAACGATGTAAATTTTTCTTAAGAAATTAATCGTAGAAACGGTCATAGTCAAGGGACTTGTAATGTCATTAACCCTTTTTCTATTATTATTGTAAAAATACACATTCACTGTGATGTCAAAAATGATAAATAATAGACTAGAGATTGAAATTGAGGTTCAATGGTAAATAAATTTATTTGAAAGGGGTAGAAATAACCTGAAGGAGGAAAACTAACATGAAGCAGTTTTGAGAAAACTGAAAAAAGGGTAAAATATAGGCTAAAAATGGGCAAAAGATGAAAAAAAAAATGAAGGGAAAAAGAAAAGAAAATTGGTGATTTTACATCTCAGTCAAAACTCCAACAGTAAACATTTATTACTAGGTCAAAACAAGATTACTATGTACAAAACTCGTGGGATAAATATATAAAATATAATTAAAAAAATTAATGTTTACATGGAATTGATCGCTTTGAAGAGGGTAAAACAGTTGTTAGGTTCGTTAGTAAAAGCGGTAGCATGGTGCCATGGTGTGAAAGCTATTGGTGTGAATACGAGTTCGGATGAATTGTATTCGAGCATTTGTTTAACCGTTCAATTCACTAAATTAATTTTAACTTGTAATGGAAAATAGTTCACTTCCTCCCTAGTCCCTCCTTTCCAGCCTCGAGGCAAATGATTCACTATTTTATTTTGGTATATTTCTCTTAAAAAATTTATTTACAAAAAATATGCTTACAATCTTATAAATCTTTTTAGTTTACCCTCCACATATGGTATTGATGTGCCCAAAAATATATACCCCAAAAAGTATACTCCCAAATATCCCAAAAGATGTACGGAATAAGCCCACACATACAAAGTGTGTACAGGAAGCAATGCCCCCTATAAATAGGGGGCTCACCTACAAGGAAAACTTCTTCTCCTTCCTGACTAAGTTCTCTCTCTCTCCACTCTCTCTCCCTCCACACATATATATTATATTTTCTCTCCTTTATATACAAATGAGATACTGATTATTACACCGGAGGGTTTGAGTCGGGCTACATCCGCTCCCTAACTGTATTTCCTTTGATATCACAGCCCCATCCGACGGTCGAGTCCCACCACACGCCTTTTGAGGCAGGCATCCTGCCCGAAGCTACTACACGTGGATCGACGCGGTCACAAAGATCTTTTTGGCGTGATCAGTTTGGTTCCGTTGCCGGGACTCGACGCTGCGACGCTCAACCACGGATGATTTGCTACTAGCAGCTTGGTATCATCACGAAAGGTAGCTTTCATTTTCGTGAAGAAAGAGGGGAGAAAACATTCACCGGAAAAAATGGGGAGGAAAGACGCCATCCACGAACTGGGTCAGCGCAGGGGAACACGAATCAACAAACAAACACCACCCCAAGCTGCGCACAGGCCGGACGAACACAACGGCGAAAAAATCGCGGGCATCGGAGCTCACATGAGCACACACGCGCCGCCCAAAAGTCGCCGGAGGCGGTACCATAGATTCAAACGACGGCAGAACTCCGGCGGCCCAGATGCACACTCTTCCGGCGTCGAAACAGAAAAAGAAGGGTACTGGGAGCTTCATCTTGAAAAGGCGAGTCCAAGGCCACCAAAATCTCCGCCATCCGAGCTTACACGCGCCCACACGCGCCGGTAGAAGTGGCTGGAATGGTTATCACGACCATGACATGTTTTCCGGGTGATATCTTTCCCATTATACCCTCCATTACTGTTATGTTTTACTTTGGTCGGAGGAAGTCCGAGCTTGACATGTTTATGGCAATAATCGAGCTCGCCATAGTCGAGCTCTCCGTGATCGAGCTGGCCTTAGTCGAGGTCTCCATAGTTAAACATCACCTCAATCGAGCCCGCCAAAGTTAAGTATCAACTTAGTCGAGCTCGCCATAGCTGAATATCACCTTAATCGAGCTTGCCATAATTGAATATCGCCTCAGTCGAGCTCGCCGTAGTTGAGCTCGCTTTATTTAAGCTCACTGTCGTGGAGCTCGCCGCAGTCGAGCTCGAGCATTCTGCCGAAAGAGATGAAATGCTCACTTTGATCTTTTAATTTGATTTGACGTTTTGACTCACCAAAGTGAAAATGAGTAGTCACTTTCATAGAGTACAGCCTATTTATAAAAGTCCCACTGATTTTTCATAAAAGTATGGGCCAGCTATAGATTATTAAACTCACTTGCGTGAATTGAATGTGCCAATTTAGACTATTATTTTATTAGTGAATCTTTTGATAAAGAGAATATTTTGTATAGGGAAATTGCTCAATATTAAAAAAAAATTAGCCTTGGCAGTGCACATTCAAAACAAGTCAAACTTTATTCAAATGATGTGATTAATAAATTTTGATGAATATTTATATATATTAAAATATTATGCATGATATGCTTTATAATTGCTAACTCTTGTTTTCAAATAGACATTTGATACAATAGTTGACTTACTTTGTAAATAGTTTGCCAAGCTGGGAGATCGAATAATGCAGTAAATAGAATAATTCAAAGTGAAATTTTAATATAGTAAATGTATAAAATATAAAATGAGCCATCAAATTATAAATTGATGATAAATATACAATTTATATGCTTATTAAATGTTTATAATTAGTGCAAACCACTAATCGATTAACATGCTATGATAATAAAAGGAACAAAATGCATGATTAACATTAAAATTCTGAGCTTAAATAATTGTACCTCATTACTCCTATATGCTCATTATAAAAATATATTATTTGACGCGTTTAAAATGCCATGAGACACGAGCTTACCCGCTTATGAAAATTATGACATGCTAGTCAGATTAAAAGTGCTATAAGACCATTTATTTATTTATTCATTCAAATGCATCGAACAGTTGCAATATTACTCACCCACTTTACGAATAGAAACGAGTTAAACTCTATCCACCGCTATGCGTTGACCGTGAAGGAATTGACCATGCAACTCTAATTTTGATCGTATAAAGCTCATAAGTGATTTGTGTTATGTTATTAATTCAGATTACCATGCTTAGCCCATGAAAATATATTAGCATAAGATGCACATATTATTCCATGATTTAAATCAATAAATTCGACAATTCATGAACTTAGCATATATCTTGTGATACTATGAAGTGACACCGGTACAATTCTTCCTAAAAATGTGCGAGATAACATGATTTTTGTTCATAGAAATATCTGCCAAAACAAGTTAAAATGCACGAAATTTATAACAATAATATTTTGTGCGACTACATGGGAAGCAATCTGCGAGCGTATAATACAAAATAGAATAAACTAATGAGTGAAAGCCAGCATCATTTTATGAAAATTATTTGTAAATGCAAATATAATGTGGTAAATTCATATTGTCTGCCTGCTCGTGTCAAACACGCGAACTCAATATACTATTTTTACCTTGACCGTCGAGAGCTCGAGCTCAATATAACATGACTAGCCTTGTAGAAATATATTAGCATGACATGCACGCGTTATGGTATGCTTCTAAATAGCACGACATGTCGCCACAATAATTTATCTTCGCACAATGCGTACATACATACATATGTGATCTCAACTTGTATAAAATAACAAGATCTCTTGCCTATGCAATAGCTACAATTATTCAATGTCATTCACAAGAATTACGAGCATGATCACTTTATCTACGCGGTGAAAAAATATATAATATGCATTTTAATAAACGGATATTACTTTTGATCTGCAATGATGCCTCCACTACGTTTTAAAATGCAAGGTACGACCTAATAAAGCCTCGACGGCCAAGAGCAATAACACGTTATACTCCTCGATGGAATGAACCTCGCTGCAAGTCGAGGTCACTTCTAAAAAAGGCTCAGGGGCCTTCCATAAAAAGGATTCCAAAGAGGTCCAAGCACCTATCGAAATATTCATTACTCGCAAAATCTGAAGTGTGCAAGACCAACGAGATCAATCGGAAAGAGTATCACTTGGGGGCTACCGTTGAAGCAAAAAGTTATATTTGCTACTTCTCGACCTCAGAATACTTTCTCACGCTCGAGAAGTAGGGAGCTACTACCACAGCTACTATAGTGAGACCTTGCAGGATCTTTAAAAAAAAATTTTCTCGGAAGAATTCTCGCTCAAACAAACGCCGCTAAGTGTAACTCACGGACGAGCATATTTTGGTCCTCGCCGTTCAAGTATGTCTTACGGCTGAGTAGTACCCCGCGCCTTCCTGCGCTTATCCTCGCCGTCGAGTGTAACTCGCGGACGAGCATATTTTAGTCCTCGCCGTTCAAGTTTGTCTTACGGCTGAGTAGTACCCCGCGCCTTCCTGCGCTTACCTCGTCGCCGAGTGTAACTCGCGGACGAGCATATTTTGGTACTCGCCGTTCAAGTGTGTCTTACGGCTGAGTAGTACCCCGCGCCTTCCTGCGCTTACCTCGTCGCCGAGTGTAACTCGCGGACGAGCATATTTTGGTACTCGCCGTTCAAGTGTGTCTTACGGCTGAGTAGAACCCCGCGCCTTCCTGCGGTTACCTCGCCGTCGAGTGTAACTCGCGGACGAGCATATTTTGGTACTCGCCGTTCAAGTGTGTCTTACGGCTGAGTAGTACCGCGTCTTCTGCGCTTATCTCGCCGCTCGAGTGTTACTCGCGGTGAGTAGATCGGTCTCGCCGCTCGAGTTTACTCGCGGTCGAGTAGTACCAGCCGCCGCTATCCTCGCCGCTCGAGTGTTACTCGCGGTGAGTAGATATGGTTCTCACCGTTCGAGTGTGTCTCACGGTGAGTAGTACCGCGCCTTCTGCGCTTATCCTCGCTCGAGTGTTACTCGCGGTGAGTAGATACGGATCGCCGCTCGAGTTTACTCGCGGTCGAGTAGTACCCAGCGCCTGCCAGCGCTTATCCTCGCCGCTCGAGTGTTACTCGTGGTGAGTAGATATGGTTCTCACCGTTCGAGTGTGTCTCACGGTGAGTAGTACCGCGCCTTCTGCGCTTATCTCGCCGCTCGAGTGTTACTCGCGGTGAGTAGATCTGATCCTCGCCGCTCGAGTTTACTCGCGGTCGAGTAGTACCCGGCCGCGGCGCTTATCCTCGCCGCTCGAGTGTTACTCGCGGTGAGTAGATTTGGAGATTTGGTCCTCGCCGCTCGAGTTTACTCGCGGTCGAGTAGTACCCAGCGCCTGCCAGCGCTTATCCTCGTCGCTCGAGTGTTACTCGCGGTGAGTAGATTTGAAGATTTGGTCCTCACCGTTCGAGTGTGTCTCACGGCTGAGTAGTACCCTGCGCCTTCCTGCGCTTATCCTCGTCGCTCGAGTGTTACTCGCGGTGAGTAGATACGGTCCTCGCCGCTCGAGTTTACTCGCGGTCGAGTAGTACCCAGCGCCTGCCAGCGCTTATCCTCGCCGCTCGAGTGTTACTCGCGGTGAGTAGATTTGAAGATTTGGTCCTCACCGTTCGAGTGTGTCTCACGGCTGAGTAGTACCCTGCGCCTTCCTGCGCTTATCCTCGCCGCTCGAGTGTTACTCGCGGTGAGTAGATACGGTCCTCGCCGCTCGAGTTTACTCGCGGTCGAGTAGTACCCAGCGCCTGCCAGCGCTTATCCTCGCCACTCGAGTGTTACTCGCGGTGAGTAGATATGGTTCTCACCGTTCGAGTGTGTCTCACGGCTGAGTAGTACCCCGCGCCTTCCTGCGCTTATCCTCGTCGCCGAGTGCACATCGCGGACGAGCATATATTGGTCCTCGCTTCAGCGAGCATGAAAGTCTCGATAAATTTGAGCATAAAAGTCTCGTCAAAACGAGGCCAAAGCAATAAAAGTCTCGATAAATTCGAGCATAAAAGTCTCGTCAAAACGAGGCCAAAGCAATAAAAGTCTCGATAAGTTCGAGCATAAAAGTCTCGACAAGTTCGAGCAATAAAAGTCTCGATAAGTTCGAGCATAAAAAGTCTCGACAAGTTCGAGCAATAAAAGTCTCGATGAATTCGAGCATAAAAGTCTCGATAAGTTCGAGCATAAAAAGTCTCGATAAGTTCGAGCAATAAAAGTCTCGATATGTTCGAGCAATCAGACTCGCTTCAGCGAGCATAAAAGTCTCGATATGTTCGAGGAATCAGACTCGCCTCAGCGAGCATAAAAGTCTCGATGAATTCGAGCATAAAAGTCTCGATATGTTCGAGCAATCAGACTCGCCTCAGCGAGCATAAAAGTCTCGATGAATTTGAGCATAAAAGTCTCGATGAATTCGAGCATAAAAGTCTCGATATGTTCGAGCAACCAGACTCGCCTCAGCGAGCATAAAAGTCTCGATGAATTCAAGCATAAAAGTCTCGATGAATTCGATCATAAAAGTCTCGATATGTTCGAGCAATCAGACTCGCCTCAGCGAGCATAAAAGTCTCGATATGTTCGAGCAATCAGACTCGCCTCAGCGAGCATAAAAGTCTCGATATGTTCGAGCAATCAGACTCGCCTCAGCGAGCATAAATATCCTCGATATGTTCGAGCAATCAAACTCGCTTCAGCGAGCATCGAAAGTCTTGCCTCGCCGAGCATATAAAAGCCTCGGTCTTTCCGAGCAAATCAAGTCTCGATATGATCAAGCCCATCAAAACTCGGTTAAACCGAGTAAATAAAATATCAATGCGCTCGAGCTAGTAAAGTCTCGCTGAGCGAGCAATCTTAATCCTCGGCAAACCCGAGTAAATCAATTAGAAACCTCGGTAAATCCGTGCCAATGAAGCTAACCTTGCTCTTTTAAGGGAAAAACCATCAAACCTCGGTCAATCCGAGCATTTATGCGAGTATTCCCTGTCGAGATCGAATACCAAAGACACTTCTTCAAGTTCAGGACGAAAGACGCAAACTTTCGACACAACAGAAGAGAATCGCGGGCAAATAATACTCCTCGCCTCGAGATAAATCTCGAGGAATAAGGAAATGAGGGCTACGATGTGCCCAAAAATATATACCCCAAAAGTATACTCCCAAATATCCCAAAAGATGTACGGAATAAGCCCACACATACAAAGTGTGTACGGGAAGCAATGCCCCTATAAATAGGGGCTCACCTACAAGGAAAACTTCTTCTCCTTCCTAACTAAGTTCTCTCTCTCTCCACTCTCTCTCCCTCCACACATATATATTATACTTTCTCTCTTTTATATACAAATGAGATACTGATTATTACACCGGAGGGTTTGAGTCGGGCTACGGTCCGGCTCCCCTAACGGTATTTCCTTTGATATCACAGGCCCCATCCGACGGTCGAGTCCCCACCACACAAGCCTTTTGAGAGCCGGGGCATCCTACCTGAAGACTAGCTACACACGTGGATCGACGCGGTCACAAAGATCTTTTTGGCGTGATCAGGTATAAATATTTTGGCTATGTTCAAGCATTTTTATAATTATGTCCAATTGCAATATTATTTATATATCCCTTACTTATTAGATTTTTCAAACGTGAATTATTTGGTGAAATAGAGGTAGTATAATTTGAGAAGATAAAAAAAGCAAAAAAAATAATAATAATAAGTTGTAATGGAAAATTTAAAAAAAAAGTTATCCACTTTAGACAAGTAATTAATCATTACAAGGTAAATATTTGAAGGACAATTGTGTCACGATATTAATTTGTTTAACTATTAATAAATATAGTAAATATGTAAAAATTGTATAGTTAAAATAGACTCTATATTTTAAATGAGGAAAAATTGTGGGCCTAAGATTTTCAACCGTTTTAGTGCCTCATTTTTGTTTCTAACCGCTTAAGTTCATTTTAAATAATAAATTGGTTAATTGTTTCAAAACTGCCTCTGTAACAACCTATGATGTTTTAGTAGTTGCGTCTTGCATTTTTCTTTCATATTACAATTGTTTCATATCACATTCGAAAGTTTCTGCTCATTTGAATTCGTTTTTTTTTAGTTTCTTCAAGTAGTTATAATCGTGTTCAATGTGAAATCGAAATTAATTGATTCAATGGAAACTGATGTCATGCTGTTGTTGAAATTTAGAGGAGATATAATCGTTTTGAAAGTTTAAAGGTAAAATGGAAGATTTTCGTATGCAACTTATAAAGTATTTATTCAAAAATTTGATTTTATTTTATTTTCATTAAGAACCAGAATAGTAATTCGGGTTGTATTTAATAAGAGAATACATTCAATACAGTTGTATGCATCGAAAAAAAAACTGTTGTATGCATCAGAAATTAAAGTTGTGTATCGCGATGCACAAAAAGTATACTACAAAGTACATTTTTGTTGCATAGCGATGCACACAGTTATGCATTGCAAATGTTATGCTGTTTTTAAATCCTGCTTGTATTCAAATGAGCCGCTAATGTTTGCCAAGAAATTTTGCTCTGGTTGATAATAATTCACAATAATGGATTGAAATCTTACACAAAATTGCTGGAGGTGTTAAGATTTTTGGAAGTTAAGAGGGTTTTTGGATGTTTGATTGTGTTAAGCGTTCAATCGGGTAGTTGTTTTCAGCGTGTGAAACCGATGCAATGCGTACGTGTTAGAAAGATGGACATAGACAGCATTACGCAACAAAGTGCCTTTTCCGGTTCAAAAGAAAATGTTGTGTACTGCGATGCACAAAAATAGTACTTTTTAGTACAATTTTGTGCATCGCAAATGCAATATTGTGCATCATAATATTTTGCGATGCATCAATTTGGTTTGAATTGCATAGCGTGCCGTTCCATATTTTTTAAGAGTATAGATGCATTTTACAACAAAAGTGTTTTTTTTAAATTTAAAATAATTATAATAAATTAAAGCGGTTAAAAATTGTGTAAAAAGAACTGCCCAAATTTCGCGTTCGCCCATTAAATAAGTCAAACTCAAATTGCTCTCTATTTTCAACTTAGCAACTCGAAGTCACTAATTTATCAATATAAACTATAAAGACTTCGTTAAAAATAGCATTAATTATTTTATGAGCCAATCCCAAACCAGAATTTGTAAGCCCGAATCTTGGCCATTTATATGTTTGGGCCACTGTCCACTTTGAGCCCAAGGCTCGATTACATCTTTTCATCTCAGCCGTCAATCCGCCCCCATAGTTATAAATTCACGCATCATTTCGTCTTCTAAAACTCTTCCAATTAGGGTTTCCGTCAGTCTTCACTGAGTCCCCTGCCGCCAAAAAAGCTTCATCCAACAATGGTGAAAGGCCGCCAAGGAGAACGTGTCAGGCTCTACACTCGAGGAACAATCCTTGGCTACAAAAGGTAAACAATCAATTCATTTATTAAATTTCACGAATTTGATTAGACCACTGGTTTGTGGTTTTGGTTTGATTATTGATGTTGTTGTTAGGTCGAAGTCGAACCAGTATCCCAACACGTCGTTGATTCAAATTGAAGGAGTGAACACCAAGGAGGAAGTGTCATGGTACCAAGGGAAGCGCATGGCCTACATTTACAAGGCCAAGGTGAAGAAGAATGGGTCCCACTACCGCTGCATTTGGGGGAAAGTGACTAGGCCTCATGGTAATACTGGTGTTGTTCGCGCCAAGTTCAAGTCTAACCTTCCTCCCAAATCCATGGTAATTTTTTTTATTTTGTATCAATTCTCCCCATAAACAGAGTCATGATCTTAAGTTTTTGAAGTTAATTTCACTATTTTATGTAGCTGTTCATGTTACTTATGATGTAGTTTACTATGTTTATTAATTTATTCTGTGAGATGTCAATAAGTATTTGCGTTTCATGGGTTTGACTAGGTTTGTGTTTTTTCCCTCTTTAATCAGGGATCTAGGGTTAGAGTTTTCATGTACCCGAGCAACATCTAAGGTACAATCTGCAACTTTTATCGTACGCCCATTTTGAATTTTGTTTGTTATGAGGTTGGGTTTTGCTTCTTGTCATTTTGATTTAGCCCATTAGGTTTGGCGTCATATACATCTTTTGGTTGGTATATATCAAAGTGATATTGGTCTACCTGCTTCTCTGCATTTTCTGAGTTTGGATATTGATTGGATTGCTTTCAATGGTTGAAAATTTGTTCTGACCTTCCTGAGCTTAGTTTATGGAGACTCGATAATTTGTTGGCATATTTTTGCTGTGGTATTGCCATTTATCTTGAGCAACTTCTTCCTTGAAGTGAAATCCCATATCCTTGGTTGCATGTGTGGATTCTTCCTTGGGTTTTTTCTTTTCTTTTTCATGCAGGTACTGACTTCACTTCAATTTTAATACTCCCATCAGTCCCACAGTATGAGTTGTACATTCCTTTTTGTGATGTTCCAAGCCTCATTCAAATTAAGCATGGAATCCTTGTGGTGCTCTAACTTTGCTCCTCATATACGATTTAAAACAAGTTCACATGCAACAGGTATTCTTGCATTAAAATATCCTTGCCCCGGGAAAATTATAAATGTCTTAAATATTTGACATTTAAACGTGAGAATGTAACAGTCACATGTGGGATTCTTGTTCCGTCTTGTAGATTCGACACCCAGTATTTCTTATTTGTATCAAAAACTTGTATGCCTTTCAACTTTTGAATCCCTTGTCTCTCTTGGTTTGCTACTTCTCTTTGTCATCATTGGAAAACATCTTAAGCAACCAATAAGATAATAAACTGCGATATTTTAACATGTTTTTAGATAAAACAGTGAGCCATCTTCCTATCAGATATTGAACTAGTATTTCAACCATACCCTTTTTGGGCAGATATTGAACTAGTAAAGCTGGAATTTTATACTCCCAGCTATTTCACAATTTTGTACAATTTGTTCAATTCACCTGGAATTGAAATATAGGACCTCTAATGCAATTGGGGGGCTTTTAGTGATTACTAATTTACTATAAGCATTAGAAGAAAATTTGTTGTGTAACCTGTATTATCAATAAGCTATGTTACCATACTATTATCGCCTTTTTTTTTGCATATTGAAATGACTTGCTACGCAAACATACTTGTGAAGAAGGGAAAACTTAATCAAATTCTAGTTGTGGTTTACAAATTGCTTTGTTTTTAGTTTGAAATGTCTTGATACAACTCAACGTCTCCTCGCATACTAGAATCCATTCGTTTCTTAACTTGCAATTGAGCCATCATGTGCAAATCAAGCCTCACTTTTCTTCTCCTACGCTTATATGAATTTCAAACTCTATCTATCTATGTTACTTGACAAAATCTTTGATTCTGGGATCTTCTACTCCAGCTTCTCATTTTGTAATAAAAATATTAGTTGGGTGCATCAATACACTTGAAGAATTGCAGATGCTGATTTCAATATTCGTGCCAACCTCTGTGATTAATTGTTTGGGGGTTGTCGGGTAGAGGATGGGAAAGGAAGTGGGTCACGTGAGTAGTGAAATGATTGCAAATTAGGTGTAGTGTGAATCTAAATTGGAGGCCTCTCTAGGGTCTGTTCTCATGTTTCTCTTTGGTGAGGCTCACCAGCTTCTCACTCTTACTTCTTCCTCAATCATTACAAAAATTAAATACAAAACCCCAAAAACTAACCTAAAAACCCCCATGCCAAATAATCCCTTTGGTTTTTTACTGTATGTGTTCATTCAACTTGCATTGTATCTTCTGTTGCTCAATCCATATTTTTTTGGGCAGTATCTGTTACAGTTTTTCAAGCTTATAATGGTTTCTGTTGAATATTCAATCTAATAATAGCATTTGTTTCTTCTTTATTACAGTATATTGCTCATTTCGAGTCGTGTTGGAAAGTATCAATTGGAGCGGAAATCTTTGTAGCGTTTGGTTGCTTTGAGATGACTAAACTGTTCAGTAGTCAGTTATTTTTGACAAACTATTAAATGGAATATCTATATGGAGCTTATAATGTTTTCTTTTCAACATACCTGATTGTTTGTTTCCAATTTACCTTGAGGTTGTAATTTCAAGTTGATGTGATCTATCTCTAATATACGCCGCGGTTTAATCCTGCTACCATACCTTTAATGGCTTGCACGATGGTGAGGTCTAAGTTTCGTCAGGCATGTTGGCTGTTGCAATTCTTGTGTGTATCAGATTAACAATCGCTCCGCTCCCCGAATATTTTTAAAAAATTACAAAGAGTTTACTTTTGATTTTTTTTTTGTTGCTGGTCCACTTGAGATAAATCTTACGGCTAGAGGGGGTGGGAGTCTATAGGCTTATAAAATCTTTTTGCAAATTTTAAAACCTTTTAAAATTTTGGCAGTCGAAAAGTGTTTTTAAGACAATTAGTCGAAGTGATGTGCTGATGTGTAAAGCTTATGAACATTTTGATGACTCACAGATGTAATGAGACAAAGGCAGACGAAGCTTTAAGTAATGATATATTTAAAGCTTTGGTTAGTTTGGTCAAATGAAACAAACAGTAATAAATACAAGTTCTAAAGTGGTTTACAGTATAAAAATTGACACGTTCACTGCTAAGTTGGTTAAAATTAAATTTTTGAAGTATATTAATATTAATAATCTAGATGATCACTAATGGATTTGTCTACAACAAGGATTGGTCATATATGGAGATTGTATGTTACAAATAACAAAATAATTTTTGTGTTACAATAAATGATTGCTCAATAATTAAGCAGTTGGGAGAGATTTAACACAATGATTGAACTAAAGAGTAATTACAAAGAATGTAATAAGCAATAAATAATCTAAGTATTATTTTTTTTCAATGAATTTTCATAAATCTTGAGAGTATTGAATGTTTTAAAATTTCTGTAAGATTTCAATATGCTAGTCGGGGTCATCGTTCTTCGTATCTCTGGCTTTAAATAGGTATAAATAGAGAAATTGTCGTTTGACAAATTTGAATGTGTTTGACCTTGCATTTAATGTTTTGATGCAGAGCAGGTCAAAGATGGTGAATAACTATTACTCGAGTTTTGTGTTATCACTGAATAGGTAGGTAATACATGTCATTTCATTTTAAAATAAAATAAAAAACTAGGAATGAAAAGTGTGTTAGAGTATTCATTAAATGTAAAGGAAAAAAAATGTTTGAAAACAAGTCACACTAATTACTTATACAAATTCTAAATAACTATGGAAGTTTCCTTTTAAGGATGAGCAGACTTTCAAGAGATAAGATAAGGATATGATAAACTCTATTGTTCTTATGCCAAATAATTAGTGACTGACTTAAAAAATATTTAAGTCTTTAATCAGGATCTTGGTTGAATTAACTTGACTGATAAACAAAATATCAATTTAGCGGCCAACATTGAATGGCATAACACTTGGAATCAATGGCTGGTCATGTGATTAGCAACCTTTGGGTAGAGGATGACTAGTCACTTGATCAACCAACATCAAATCTAAAGCTTAGCTAAGGATTTCAAAGATTGGTTTTAAATAAATCATGAGAAAGATCAACATGGTCAACTTAGTTAAAATTTAATCGATAATTTATATAAATTTAGTTATTTTTACAAAGTTATAAAAGTTGTAGTTTATAGTATTCTTAAGGTAGTTTTTATTGAATGAAATTTTATTTACTAAAACATAAGTAAAGCATGTAAAATTTTGATTTGATTTACTCACATGTTGACTTCTGAAAAAGAAAAATGAACTCTTTGCCAGGAACGGTGGTAATACTTCCTAACAAAAGCCCTATGTTCCTATCAATTGTTGGTCACATTTCTAAGTAGATTTAGTTGATTTCTTATTATATTTCTAGTCCCCAAGTTCTTAGGCTATTAAAACCCATTATTATAGGAAAAAGGTTTTTAAAAATAAAATAAAATTATAAAAATAACATACTTCTTTATTTGGAACGACTGAATATAGATCCGAACCTTTTTAATTTGGAGAGATAGATTATTTGTTTTTCATCTCAAGCGTAGGGTCTGCTATTCTAATTATCTCTGGAAAATTATACTATTTAAATAGTAAATATTTTGAGCAATGCTAGTCAATATCAGCCGACTGCATCTGGTTGTAGACTTGTATTTTTGCGCAATGTACAAGTTTGCAATGCATACAATTAATGCAGCAAATTTCCTTCAAAACACAATGACCAATACTTGATTCGGGACACTGGGAGTACAATTTTCGGTACTCTGAATCTATATCTATATATAGATTCATTGTCTTCATTGCCTGTTGATTTCATAAATGCAGTCCCTTTTGTTTCTCTTCGCCTCCTTATCCTCTTTATTTAGCCTTTATTAACCTCCGTAGTCTCCGAATCAGAGAAAAAACCTGAAATATATCCAAAGATTTCCAACACTTCCAAAGATATTATTGGTTATCTTCCAACAATGCTAAAAGATAATCAAGATCAAATTGGATTCTGAAAATGCAACTTGTCAGAAAATGGTTGGTGCTATCTGATAATAACTTAAAATTTTCACCCAGCTTGGAATTTGTCATTGTTGATACCGAGGTATGTATAAACTTTTATTTTTCAGAATTTTCATATTATTCGGATATGGTCAGTGTTGGTTCCCCTCCAACTGTATATATTTTTTTATTTTAAAAGATTAATGGATACAGACTACAATTAATAAATCATTTATTAAAAAAATTGAAACAAAATTTTGGGAAAGGAGCTTGTACTACATATCAAATGTTTGTGTTGTTGATAACCGTAGTAAATACAAAATCACGCAAAACAACTACAAATTACTTTTTATGTCAACAACCAACGTGTTCACAGTTGGTGACAAAGACTTTCAGTCAAGCATATTTAAAATTACGGATTTTTCAAAAATTATATCTACTCCAAATGTTGATGAAGCTGGATTAGTTGGTGCGTCCTTAAAATCCTGCTCAACTATGATATATTCCTTAATATAGTTATACTTTATTCATTAATATGCTTAATATTTCTTGAAACTGTAGATATCGCAGGAAAAGTTGTTGCAAAAGGATTGCTTAAGCACCAACATTATAGTCGAAGAGGGCCCAATACAAAATTTGTTAAAATACTTATCTAAACTTCAAGCAATACTGGATTGATTGCGTTGTTGTAATTATGCAAGATAAAAACATTTCAAGGTATTACATAGATATAAATTGAATAAATCACAGAACATGTTAATACATATCATGGAATCTGACCCATATTAAATACTAAAATATGCAGGGCAAATCACACTCTCAGATGCTTTTTATGCTACTAAGATAATAGTAGATTCTGTGGTCCCAGAAATTATTAATCTAATGAGGAAGTAAAATCTCTATTTTTTGTAATAATATTAACTTATTTGTGAACTCTCTATTGTTGGCAAACATGTTTATCAACTATTCAATTTTTGGGTTGAGTAAATCTAAAATAAATAGATTAATATTTTATATCCACAAACAAATCTGGACCATTCACAATAAAATTGGCCTAAAAATTTAAAAAGAGAAATAATAAACCATAATCGGAAATGGGTTTATATAAATAAGTTTAAGCTTAATCAATATTTGGGCTTGTGGTTAATTTTTATAGAAAATTGCTAGCCGGTCCACTTTTTAAAACTTTTTTTCTCTCCAGTCCACCTTTTTTTTTAAATCGCTAAAAGGCACTTTGAGAATTTTCTTCCTAAAATTCCCTCAACAACATCGTTGCTTCATATTTGAGGTTAGAATTGATGTATAAATGATTTCATGTTGTTAATATAGTCTTCCCTCAAGTTTGGGTATCAATTTCCATGCATAGAACACGAATTTGATCAAATTCAAATTTTTTGAGTTCATCTCGTTTTTCGTTGTTCTTGGGCTGTTTTGGCCACTTTAATCTATGTTTTAAGCTTCGAATTTGTTTAAAATCAATCTCATATTGTTATCTTGACTTAGTACTACATTTGTGCACAATTTTTCTACCAAAAAAAATTCTATTTTCGAGATCCAAATTGAGTTTGGCAGTGTGCTGTCCGAAAACAGAGGGAGATGTTCTTAGACTGATTTTGAGACTTTAATCAATGATTTGAGTTTGAATTTTGTATAATATCAAATACCATACTATTATAGGAAGTCAATACCATGTTTGTATGTATATTTTTCAACAAAAAATAATCATTTTGATCGATTTTGATATTATATTAAATTGGGCATCTGGATGCCTTAAATTAGGTATCGGGATGCCTTAAATTGGGTATTGGGATGCCTTAAATTCATCAATCGTAGTATGATGGGCAACGCAAAGTGGATCGCGATGCCTTGGTTGCTCATCGCGATGCCTTGGAAGCTCATCGCGATGCCTTGGTAGCTCATCGCGATGCATTGGTTGCTCATCGCGATGCCTTGGTTACTCATCACGATGCCTTGGTTACTCATCGCGATGTCTTTGTTGCTCATCGCGATGCCTTAGTTGCTCATCGCGATGTACCCACACAATGCCTTGGGCTACTGATGTGTGCGTGTTTTTCTTTCATTAATGGTATAATTGTCTTTTCGCCCCAAAAATGTCTTTTTTCAATTTTAAAAAAAGATGAGTAGACTGGAGCAATTACAAATGTTAAAAAATGAATCGACCTGTAATTCACCCTAAAATTTATTAGATAGGGGATTTGCATTTTTATTGGGGCAATTTTTTGTAATGTCCGATTATGTTAGTCATAGCCTAACTTTGTCCAACTTGCCTTGTAATATTTGAGTTCTTCAAAACAAAAATATGACCCAAGTTGGGGTTTAAAATTTAATAATGGAATTTTTACTTTTTTTAAGCCAATTTTGTTTTTCAACTTGCCATTTTTATGTTTTAAGCCATTGTAATGTTCAATTTATCTTTTATAATGCTTTTTTTCGCCTTTATTATTTTTAATTGTATTTATTATGTTACAAAAAATATTTCACCACAACAGTATAATGTTGGAGGATCTGTTCAAAGTGTACTGTATCTTACTCCGATTCTTCCTCTTTCGAATATTACAAATGGTATGACTGTTGATTTTTTATAATTGTAATTTTATTTTATTTGTAATTTTTTTTAATTGTATTTATTTTTTTATTTTTAATTAAGCCATTGTATTTTTTTTTTAATTTCAAGTTTTCAGATAAGACAATTTTTTTTTGTAGTGTCGTATGCAATGACAATTAACAAATAACAAAAATATAGGACAACCATTATCGCATGTAGGAATCTTCTTGAAGAAACCAGTGTTCAGCCATGGACAACTGTATGTCGTAGTTTTCAGGGTAACAAATCGTTCTGGTCGGAAGCCATTGATATGCAATAAAATGAAAAGCCAACAAATACAACAACAAACATTGTTTATAAGGAAAAATTTCAGAATTTGTAATAATTATTCTTGCAATTATATATGTCTATTTAAGCTATTCTTCTTAATTTTGTTTTTCTTCTTCCTTTTCCTTATGTATAGTTCAATTACAAAAGATATATATCGTGCGTTTAACGCACGAGGGTAAAAACTAGTTTCTTATTAAAGTTAGGCTCCATTTGTTTTACTCAAAACGGTAATCTTCTCAAACTACAATTTTATACTTACTCCCTCCGTCCTTTAATTATTGTCGTGTTTGACTTAGCACACGGATTAAAAAAAAATTGACTTAATTATTAATATTGATATAATGTGTAATTTCTATAATACCCATGTGTATGTGGCCCATAATTAAAGTAGGGAAAAAAGTAAGGGTAAAATGATAAAAGTAATGTCCTAAAAATGAAAGTTTTTAAACAATCAATTATTTTGAAACGGACAAAAAAAGAAAAAAAGACAATAATTTAGGGACGAAGGAAGTATTTTATTTGTAATCGTCTCAACCTCTAGTTTTAAATTAATTCACGTTTGAAATTATTAGAATTGATCATAATTATAGTTAAAATAATTATATTACGTGACGTGAAGGATAAAGTTAAAAAAATTATGAAACTTGTTGGTAAAATCTTAAAAATAATGTTTTTAATTGAAATATCCTTAAATAATTATTTATGAATTAGACACATTTCAATGAGTTTGACTTTGACCACCTCATCCACACCAATGACCAACACTTGTTCCTCAACATCATTAATTAGCGGAATCTTGAATCTGTTAAGAGTAAAGAAATACTGGAAAGGGATGACAAAGGTTTCACAAGTAAATCTAATAAATCCTCCTTGGAACTAAGTAATGAATTAGACTAATTAATCATTCAGCAGACGAATGCTTGAAGCTGGTGAATTTGGAGATACTTGTAGAATCATCACTGATTATAAGGCTGATTTCTCTAGTCATCAGCTTCCCACCCACATGCATCGGTATCAAGCAGTGCTGCATTTGTTCAAGAAACCATATGCTTCACAAATGAAGTATTTTGTGGGCATCATGTCATCCACACTTTGTTTAAGTTTACTGAACGTGCTTTGCTTCTGATGAATTTCAGGGGCTAAGGAGCATCGCCTTACATCCTGCTGACAAAATGTAGAATGTATGAAGATTAGCAAGGCCTTGATACAGAGTGCTCAAATATCCGATTTCCTTTGGCTGTTGATCAGAACACTAAGACACAGGAGTCTGAAAATTGTTTCCATTGGCAAGGTCAGGAAGCTGTATAGAGTGTCAACAAAATCATTCCCTGTTTCTGCGAAAACTACCTAGTTTTTCGGTGTCAATGAAATTCAGGTCTCCTCTGTGATGGATGATGTTAGAAATTTTGGACAGTGAAATTAACTTTTAGAATGGTTTTATATCTCCGTTTGTGATATTAGACAAAAATAGTTTCCATTCTAAGTGAAACGTTTGGTTAAAAGGGAATACCAAACTGAAACAAATGATGATACTTCTATAAAGCCAAAACATAGGGCGAATTTTATCGAGCAACTGCAAAACAGTTGACACTTTTTGAACAATAAATTCGCACCTAAAAGTGCACTTCTTTTATACGCAATACATCGTGTCCGATAAACTGTTAGCAAAATGTATGCCCTTGATGTGCAGCCAAATTCCTTTTCTGCAAATTCAAAATAGACAACTGAAATACTTACGTATTAAGGGAGTAACATAATTAGGAGTACGTCACTACTTTTTGACATGTTATCCCCTTAATGCAGAAAAATATTTCAAATATCTAAGTTCTTAAAAAAAAAAGAGTATGTTGACAGCACCATACAGCAACACCAAAAATTGGCTGCATGGTGACACCATCCCACTGGAGAAGGTTATTAAAATGCAATACAGATAACAATTCTTGGACATAATACATATGTGCTTTTATGTCTTCTTTGCAGAGACAAAATGGTGCAGTGGTCTTAACAAAAGAACATCTGTAAATGACTAATTAGCTACTCCAGCTAGGCAGCTAGTAATAATTAATTTCTCTCAACTTGCTCAAAAATTTCAACTGACTTTTTTTTTTGTGTGGTGAGTGTTGGTGGGTGGGAAGAGAGAGAGAGTCCCATGTTCTAAATAGAAAATTTTAATGGGATAGATATAAGATGGAAAAATAACCAAATCAACAACTCCTGTGTTCATCAAAGCATAACAATTTAACTAAGAAAGATAGAGAGGGGCTATAGCCATTTTCAATACATCTTGTGAAATGCCTTCAAGTTGCTATTTTTCTTGCTTCGGCTTCTTTAAGAAGAGATTGAGGCCAATGGACAAAGCTGATGAAGAGGACAGAGATGCTTTTAGTATGCTCAAACCCTACAACAAGGCAACAGTTAGTTTCGTAACCACAAAGGTTTGTGAAATTACTTAGTAAGTAATTCCTATTGCCATACCTCGTCTATGCTAATGCTCACTTCACGTTCCTCAACATCACTAAGGGGAACTTTCAACTTATCAAGGATGGACATACTTGAGATGGAAGATAATGGTGTCACAACCAAATCATCTGTCATCATGAACATCGCTGGCTCCCTGACATATCCTCCATGCAACATTGGACCTTCAAAGGTCAAAGTAGAGCATGCTTCCCCCAAACTACTATTTTTCTGGGGAATCTATATAGAGAAACAAAAATTTTAAAAAAAAAATTCACATAAGCATGCATGTACACAAACAATATCTCCTTTATAGTTTTATCCAACATATGTATTACTTAAAAATTAATTAAAAAACATTAAATATTTTTATTGTAACATTATAACCACAAACTTTTGACTCCATTTTCTCCAAAATAGTTTATTGATGTTCATCATCAAATCTTTAGAGGGGCAAAATAGCATATTTTCACAAAATTAATTTATGTGAAGCAGTCTTACATAATACATACACAAGACCTTAGAGAACAATTTAAACATTTTTTTTATGGGGGAGGGGGGGGGACGCCTCTGTTGGCTTACCTCAAGTATGCCCCTTCTGTTTACTTGAGACGGTGACATGTAACAATCATCAAGCAGCCGGTTACCATTCAGGTAGCTATGACAAAATAATTTAGGAACCCTACTTTCCTCTTTAAGACTGAAAATCTGATTTTTGCAAAGGTAATGCTGAGCCAACTGGGGTTGAAGTAGCATATCCTTGAGATGCTGTGATATAATGTATCGACCTACATTCAAATTTGATATGCTTCGGTACAGATTGTCGATACTTCCTACAGAAGTATTACCACTTAAGAGAAACAACACGGTTCCCAAGGGGATGGCAAGGAAACTGAAAACAAAGTCAATAAAATCTTCTTGAGCTTGAAAAAACATGGGCTTGCCATTTGATTTCTGCACAAACGCTCTGACATCCATTTTCTTGTAAACTCTAGTCGGCGTGTCTTTTCTGATCACAGGCCGAGTAAAATTACCAACTTCAGACTTGACAGGCTGCTGAACAGTAGTGAGTGTCTTACACAAAACCAGATCCGTTAAAGGAGACCTGGAGAGTAAAGTCAACTTCAACAACATCAAAACCTGAGATTAAAAATAAAAAAAGAATCCTATTATATCAGCGCAAAAGTAAACTAGGATGAGTAATCCAAAATTTGATTAGTGTACGTCTTGGATAACATAAGGAAAGAGATCTGCTTACCTCTTGTAAGCCTATGTTGACAGTTCTTTCTTCAAGAAACCTCATGTCGCTAATCCCCAGATCACTGAGCATTCGAATACTTGAACCGGGCAAATTAGGCATGACACAAAGATCATCAGTGACCATAAAAGTTGCTGTTTCAGTAACAAATGCACCTCTCTTATGGTGACATGTGTTGACACTTGAATCCTTTAGGCGAATCTTTCTATTAAGAAACTTACCACAACTGCATTTTGCAGTGTTGTAAGTGCTGTAAAGAGCACTACCGAGTCTACTACAGTTCCAGTTCTCACATATGAAGTATTTGGTATCATCCACATTGAGTTTAAGCTTGCAGCACTGAGCATCCGATGAATTTCTTGGTTGAAGCAGCATTAGCTTCACTTCTTCTGTTGAGAAATATTGTGAGGGAAGATTGGCAAGACCTTCATACAGAGTGTTTAAGCTGCCAATGGATGGTAACTTTGACTGAGAATTCTTCTCGATGAGTCTGACTATTGTCCCCATCGGTAGCGTCATGAAGCCAAAAAGGATGTCAACAAAACTATAATCAGCTTCAGCAAAAAGTACTTTGTTTCTCCCTTTATCCACCAAAATTCTCAAGGGAATTTTAATTTCCTCTGTGTTAGACATGGTACGTAGCAAGAACTGTAGTTTTTATATGATTTGATAATATGAAATTGTTGATGATATATACTTATATAAATATAAATTGAAGGACGTCAACCCTCGCTCTCAAGAAGTCAGACTTTCCAAAAGGGTATCACTTGTCATTTGAAAAAGTTGTTGAGAACACTAATTACATCTCTTTGGTAATTGACTTGAATTTAATTGTTTTACAGACTCGATAATCTGATTATGGGAAATCTGTTAAGAACATTGGTATGTGGAATATTTAGTGAAGCTCCCCAAGCGCCTTAAACAAAACCCACCCTTTGTATGTTTAGGGAATTGACTCTTCAGTTCCACATAATGGGCCTTAAATATTTGCCAATTTTTGTTCTTATTTTTGTAGTATCAGTTCAAGAACAGAGCTAGGGAACTAAATTTCCTCTGAAAATTTTGGTCTGGCAAATCTTAATCCAAGAAACTTATCAGTAAACTTAATCTAATGTTGGCGATACTGTGCCAACCAAATAAATAGGTCTGACACCCATTTATAGTATGTTTTGTCTCCAAAACTTTCCTAGAAACAATGGAACTCGTGAATAAGCCGTTTTCAAAATAAAACTTACTATATCTAGATTTTTAATATGTATCGTTAAAACACATGTTAATTGAATACCTAAAGCACTTGTTACTTGTTAGCATTGATACTTTTCTTAAAGCTATTTGCAGAAGAAACTATTCTCTTAGTATTAGTGTGTTAAACTGAATTTAACTTGATGATAAAGAGGTAAGGTGGGTATAGTCATTAGAAATTTTCATGATCAAGGCGCAACTGATTTTCTTTTGAATTTTTAATGGAGATTAGATGGAATGGTGTAAAGTGCATGTCCATTAATGTTATACATGAATATTCTTAGTGTCCATACTATATAATTGTAATTGTACAATAGGACATGATAGATAAAAGCGTAAATTTAATAACTTCATATAAAAATAGACACTCATTTGCAGCCAATTTCTTTTTATTATTTAAAAAGAGACTCAATTAGGGACAAAACAAAAGTAGTATCTTTCGGATAGGATCATCTATTCCAAAAAGGTGTTCCATCTCCAATTCTAACCGTCGGATCTTCGCCACATGTGTATAAAAAATCATGGAATAATTAATGTTGTTTATTCTTATGCACATGTGGCGAAGATCCGACGGTTGAAATAGGAGATGAAACACCTTTTTGGAATAGAGGATCCTGTCTCAGTATCTTTGGGCTTTTGCCTTCAATTTTGGAAATCTTTTATGCGTGATATTGTAAAATAAATTGATGTATGAAACCATTCTAAAAAACATTTCTCAGGCCAAAATTTCTACTTTAATGAGAAAATAAGGGGAGAAAGATAATAGATTATTTCTACAAAATCCTGATCATAGTTGTTAAGTGAATTTTTTCTTCCTCCACTATCTCGACAAATTTGTTTCATCGTGTTAATATGGCTAGACTTTGTGATTGTATAGGATGGGCAAAGGAAAAGTTGTTTCATCGTATTTATGTGGTAGACTTTGTGATTGTACAGGATGGGCAAAGGAACTCGACAAACCATCAAACTTGCTTCAGAGGCCTTCACTATTAGGGGCACTAGTTCAATAGTATGCAACAAAATCGGAAGGTTTATGAGCTTTCCCTTCTGTAGATCCTATAAATTTTGCTACTATTAATAGAGCTAGGGACGATCAATAACATTGTCACGTATTTAGATTGAATCCTTGTATGGGCGTTGAATAAAGGAATCTTGTTTGGTTGCCAGGTTTTGTTCGTATATAGGACAAAGAATCTGATGAATTTTTTCTGCTTATCCATTTATGTGTTTTTTCATTCAATGAGAATTGAGGTAATGCAATTTTTGCCAATTGAAATATCTTGTTGACATTTTTCAGCTTCCCGTTGTTGGCCCTTAGGAACAATCATAAGACGCCTGGCGGTAGATTCAGAGTCTCAGTCCCTGAAACCAGAAGTCTAAACACTACTACTATCGAAGAGTGGCAAATCTCGAGACGAAGCAATTTTGGGATGACGCTTGAAAGTCTGTGTTGCTTATTCAAAGAGTTCAGCGGAAGCTATTGAGCAGCCAATAGAAGATAAACACAGATAATACAGAGCAAACTTAATACTACATTGTTCATGAAGAAGTGTGTTAATTAAGTTGGAGTGATCACAAACGTGTATTCATCTTTTGAGCACTTACAAACACACACGAACATGATTCATTTGTGGGAAGATTATCGACACAGAGATTGGCTAATGTTCCAATGTATATGCACAAGATTGCGAAGATGGAAGGTCTGTTGTGGATCCGGAAATAACAAACTGCATGAAGTAGAGAAAGCTCCACTAAACTGATTATCCTAATCTCTAATTATCGGATCACTTCCACACCTTTCATTCCGATAAATTGAAGTTATTCAATTAATTCAACATTCTTTCACGTTCTTTATTGTTCTAAAGTACATGACTTGATTCATAACATGGCTAATAGAGAGCAAAAAGGAATACCCTGAAAGTTTTGGTGGAAAAAGAGAGGAAAAAGGGTACTTTTTGCAGAAGCTGACAATGGTTTTATTGACATTATTGGAAGTTTGAACCCTTAACAAATGAAGAACAATATCAACGTCAAACATTTTTGAAAGACAGCATGTATTTATATGTTGCCTTATCCACGAGTTGAGAAGAAGCACCGTGACAAGAACTGAATGTTTCTCTTGTAGTTTTTACAATGGAGTAATTCTTTGAGCACTTGGAGAAAACAAGATGAGATTCTGGGAAGATAGACATGCACAGTGCAGATGGTGAGATAATTTCGAAGTGACAATATGTCTTTTAAATATTTTGAATGATCGTAATAAGCAAATTACATCTAGCTAGCAGATCAAAATTCGCAACACAAAAGAAATTCGATAATCATAAGGCACCCTTTTTGACATAAATGGTGATTTCTCTAGCTAGGATGATCGAACCCAAACAGGAGGTGGGTAAATCCTCTTTGAAGGAGTAAAAATGTCCGTGGCTCCAGTACAGCTAAGATGAATCATTCCTACGTATTTAGGATCACCTACCCAGTAGTAACCCGAATCATGACCCCCAACATCGCTCAAAGCCTCCATTTTTTCAAAATTATCATCCGTAAAGTAGACATTATTCTCCTCCATCTCATTATACTCACGAGCCGAGAGTGAAAATGAGTGGTTAAGACCAAAACAATGCTCTATCACCTAAGCTCTTAACAACTTCAAGACGACACTGTTCCTGATCCCATTTGTAGACCTCGATTAGATGTGTTTTATATATTTTCCTTTTCCTACTCCTTCTTCTTGCTCTTTTTCTGACACAGGGCCAGGGGTGAGGTATGAATTCATGGTAGGTCTCAAAACCTACTACTAGAAAGTGCACCGGTCTCAAGTAATAAAGTAAAAGTACGAGGGGTTGTCATACCAAGGACTGGAACAAAATCAAATTTTATTATTCGCTACCTTAATCTAGACAGCAATAACGATTGTTGTGAATTACTCTAAAGCAATTAAACTAAAGAGAGCAAGTAAATAACAATTTTGAGGACTTTAATGAGAGAAAAGTGGTAGGGTTTAGGTTCACCAATTCACTTCAGGGTAACAATCAACGATTTCGTGTTCGATCAATTACTATTGTGTGACAACGAAATTTCCTAATTTAATCAATATTCTCTCTCAAGCAATATCAATCCTATTATTTCCTAGCAACCTACGTATTTCTAGGTAAATTTAGTTAGAAAACAATGCATTAAGGTTTATGAAATTCTCTTAGCTTTCGATACGATCTATGGCTAATTGCATGTATCAACTCATCTATCTTTAGCATGAATTTAGATCTATGGTATTAATTCCTACGATCTATCATATGAAATCTCTTTTCGGTTTCGTCCACATGATTGAAAACAATTAAAAGGTGACCAGTCATTCAAATCATTAAGAATAAGAATTAAAACTCACACAATCATGCAATCGATCGTTACCCTAATCGGATCAAAATTACAAAATCATGACTTAATTAGCTGTTTTTCAGGTCTTCACACTTTGCTGGTGAAGCTTGGTTGGAACGTACTTGACTGATGGCTGAATTGGACATTCCCGGTGAAGATGGCTGATGTACAAAGGCTATCTTCTGCATGAAGACTAAAGCTAAGTACAAAATAAGCAGTCTTAAACTATTACAAGCAATTGTTTAAGTACAAGTTGCCACTCTAATGTACACGCACCCATTAGTCACATTGGCTTAGACTTAGGTTATGGATACAACCAAATCTAGATAAAATACAACAATTATAATCAAGAGATTCATAAGATTAAGCATGAGAAGAAGAAGAAGAAGAAGAATAAGCGCCCGTTTGATGCAGTGTTTATAAAACGCATTGTTTTAAAAATGGAGTGTTTTAAAAAACATAGTGTTTTAAAAACGTAGGTCTTTTCTTATAAATGTGTTTGGGATGTCACTTCAATACGCAGCTTTTTTTTCCTAGCAGTGTTTTAAAACTTGCGTTTTGGAAAAAAACTGAGAATTCTAGCGTTTTAAAAAACAGCTGCGTTTTGAAAACGCTTTTTCGCGCAGATTGAAACACAATTTTTGTAAATAAGCTACGTTTTATCCTTACGTTTTAGCCAAAACACACGACCAAACGGGCTCTAAGAGTCAAGAAATTGATACTTGAATCCGATAATACAATCTTCGTACTTCGTTGTTCTTCTTGATCTAGATCTTACTCATGGCTCTCCAAACTGTTAAGAGACCCCAAAACTAACCTAATATGAGTCCTTTTATACAAGGGAAAAGTGATGTGATCCTGGTAAGCTCAAGTCCATGTTTGAAATATGTGATCGATGGTTCGATAGGTAGAGTTCGAGCAAGGATGATCAAGAATGTTGCGTTCGTGATAGCTCGAGAGCTCAAGAGTAAAAGGCATCAAACAAAGGCCATGAACTACGTAGAGTACGAGTAGAGGATTTAAGGATTCTACATCAACTTGATTTGAGGATTCATTGGTGATTCGGGCTACTTCAATGGATATTCAAACAATGGCATGGCGAAGACATGACTTGCTTCGTAAGCTTCAAAGACTCAAGGAATTACGTTAGAATCATCCAAGGATGTTTGGGAACGTTCGAGGGCCTAAATGACAATTTTTGAGAGAAAAAGCCTTAAAAAGTGAGCCCATAAGTTCAAGGATGACTTTGGGAGCTTTTTAATACTAAATGAATGACTTTTAGGGGCCACAATGCACTTTTTAAAATAAGGCCTTTTAGAAAATCGGGATTGAGAGTATTTTCCTTATTTTGGTTTGTTATTGTTCCTAATTAACCTAGGTAACTTACTTAGTTGTTTCCTACATAGTTTAGGTAATTCTTAATTGTTTCTTTTTATTTTAGGATTCTATTTCCTTCAAGTATTAGGTTTGTAAGCCTATATAAAGGCTCCTCTTTCATTGTAAAATTTTAACATTGATTATTATTAAATTGAATTAAGTTTTCACAATATTGTGAGCTTTTGAGAGATTTCTAAAATTTTCAACCCTTGAACTTATCAAGTTTGTTGAGCTGCAAGCTTGTGGCGTTCTGTGATCTTGGTTCCTAATCAATTGCGATTAGTGGGTTAAGGTTGCACCCCAAGGTTCTAGGAATTAAATCCGCCCTAGGGTTGAGGGAAGCTCCCTATCTTGTCGTTTTAATTCGTTGTTTCTGTTTTCAATCCGCATTCTTGGTTGGTTCCGCTTTGTCATGATCTTGGAATCACATCAAAAAGCCTCCAAGGAAAAGGAAAACAAAACTCTAAAAACAAAACTCTAAAATTTCGGCCAAGACGTGTCAGAAGTTAGCGTCACGCTAGGGCGCAGGGCACTAAGACGCTAGTTTCAGCGCTGCAGTTTCTGGATTATTTTCATAAATTCGTCTTGACGCTAAGGCGCTGCCCCCAAAAGTTTTAAAAATTACTCAGAAGCCCTTGCATTCTCAAAATCAATCCCAATGGCCTCCAATTTGCACAAAAGTCTCCACAATTTCCTGAAACTCTAAAATAACACTAGAACTCATATTAGATAACAAAATTTTGAGAAGTAGCAAAGTTTAAACTCGAAACATACCCAATAAATGAGTAAAATACTCATTTATCACCAGCCATGAGAGGAACCAACGCAACGAGCACCGTCATGAGGTAAATTGGGGACTTTTTTCACTTTGATCACCTTATTCTCACCAAACCTGAAGAACGAGTAGAAATTCATGTCAGTTTCTTCTTTGGATTTAAGTTGGTGGTCATCAATAACTGCTGGTGGCACCATTAGCCATGGGGACGTTGTTTTTCTTCCAAGAGCAGGGCTACCTAATGATGCTGCATCGATCGATGGCTGTCGTTGTGGTGGTTTTTTCTTGTTTTGCGGGAGGTTGTTGGATAGAAGAACAAAACTCCGTCGAACCGTGCTGCCACCAATGGCAACACCACTACTACCTCCATGAGACGATCCGCAAAGCCTAGATAGAAGGCAAAAATTTCCCCATATACTATTTGCCTCCATTCTCTCTAGATCTCTCTCTCGTGCCTTGTTTACGAACTCCTTTTTTGTTTGGGGGTAGAGAATACCAGCTTATACATATGATTGGTTGAGTAAAGAACAAGTTAGAGTTTTGGGGGATTTTTCCTTATTAATTCGTATGTAAATATGGTAGGTAAGATTGTATTTGTAGCGGTTGATCATTACTATAGAGACAATTATTAGAATTCATTTTTTCCTTGAAATTCCTTTATTTTTCGTGAGAAATTACGACCACATGTAGGTGGGCTAAGCCTTTTCCTCTACACTAATCCTTTGATCTATGCTCAATCCAAATTTAAAATACATTGTTATACAGAATTGTATTGATGTACAGTTGGGTTACTGCTCGCCTCCTCTAGAGTTGCTATCAAGAAGACAAACAATGAACGATGATATCTCATTAATCTGACACAAGTTCTCAACAGCAACCCTACAAAGTATACAAAGAAATCACGGTTGCATAAAAAACTACTCATTCTCAAGCAATGTGTCAAACTCTGGCTTATCTCGAACAATTGGATCCCTTATGTAGACTGTGCATGACTGCACGATAGTGGAACGTCGTTGTCGAGACCAATATTATACTGCTCCTAGAATGAAAAATCGTTTTTCGCTGTCAATAATCAAGCAATGTTTGATTACACAAAATAAAGTAATGCCCTCCGTCCATGATTGTATATTTATCTGAACCTGGATCAGGACAATTAAGGATTCCCAGGGCCACAAGTTTAATAGGTTAAACTTTGCCAGTAGCTTCTTTTATACTAGTAGCTAAAGTATTTTCTTCAACACATAGATATTATCTTAGTAAATAGTAAGTAACAAAGCAGACACTTCTTTTATACAAGTCACAATGTCTTACTATGGCCAGGGTTACTAAGGGCCTCCCTATGACATCAATCGAAGAATTAGAACTGAACATATGATTCTCCAATTGATTCATATGTGTAAATTTGTACACATTGTTACTATTTTTTTTAGCTACTAGTAGTTGTTACTCATTGTTGTCTATCTGTGGTACCGGTACTGTTGTACAACGACCATTGACGAGACTACAACTAATAGGTTTTTGGTGTATCTTCGAATACATACTATTAAACTGACGACAGACTATCTCCGAGTCGACATTATTGATTGGCCTTGGAAGTTAATTAGTATGACATAACAAGCCGGCCCTAAGAACTAAGAACCAAAAAGTTGTTCTCTACCGTTTGGGCAAATAAAGCTTGGTTTGCAATTAAAGGTCACTTTTGAGGTTCATGAATGGTGCATGCATGATTGTCAAATAACCACTGAAAAGAATTTTGGAGGAAAGGGTGGTGTATATTAATCATGAAAGTCTAAATAACGACGACTCTTCAAGTCCAACATCGTGGTATATAAATAATTCAACAATCAATGGTCAGTTCATGATAACCATAGCAGAAAAAATGGCTTCTGGAGTAGAAAAAGTTGTCATAAAATTCTTTTTGGACAAAGAGAATCAGAGAGTTTTATTTGCCGAAGCAGAAAAAGAATTCATTGACATTCTATTAAGCTTCCAGACATTGGCCTTGGGAACAATCATCAGACCCTTGCGAGAGAATTTTGAGTCTCATCCAGTGGAGTTCGGAAGCTTGAAATCGCTATATGAATCTGTTAGAAATCTTGAGACTAAGCATTTTTCCACCAAGATATGCAAGGATATGCTGCTTAATCCTAGGAATTCATCCGAAGCTTATTGTCAGAAGCTCGTTGTCAGTGTAGATGCCATTGAGCCAACTAAGTACATGAAGGTTTGCATTTAGCTGACACCTTTCTAAGCACTTGCAATACTGCAAGATGTACTTGTGGGAAGTTAATGAACAAAGAGGTGGATCCAGAGGAGCCGAATGTTGTTAGTGCTAGTAATAATGAGGATGGAGTCTTTGTTAGTAGTTTGGCGTCTTTCATTATTATTGATGATTTGCATGTAATGCCTAACTCGTTGGAAACAAGTATTGAACTCCTCAATCATCTTGGAATCCAAGATGTGAATGTGCTTCAGGAAATTACTCGCAGTTTTGGCTCGGAAGAGGTAACTTTTGCTCATTCTCTTTTGTGTAAAGTATTAGTAAATTCTCTTAATATAATACTATTCACTTATAATTCTTTATGGGTTTGTAAGATTTCTACAATAAAAAGCATTCTGAAGACAAGTTGTATTAATTCTTATATGTTTTGTTCAGATTTTGAAACTGCTCAAGTGGTCATTTGTCACCAAGACCCCTTTGACAAATCTGGTTCTACCGAAAAGCCACCTCATCTTGAACCCAGCACACTCTAGCTCAAGTTGCTCAGCTTTGTCTCAGGTGGTTTATGAGAAAACTAACTGTACGGAGATGACAGTGAAAGTCCTTGTGCAAAAATCAAAGAAGAAAGTATTATATGCTCAAGTGGAGGAGGATTTTATCAATTTTCTATTCATCTTCCTCACCATCCCACTAGGGAGGGTGTTAAGTTTGTTTGGTGGTAACTTTTCTTTGGAAAGCTTGAATAACCTGTACAATAGTATTTCAAGCTTGATTATGGGAAGATACTTGAGATCAGAAGATATCAAGGCAATGCTAATTTGCCAAAAGCTCGCACAGAGCTTTCTTTGCAAGAATCAAATTCTGCATATTGATGAAGTAAGCAGTCCCAGATTTTACTGGCACAATACAATTGTTGGTGCGGTGTACCATTATAATTTGATTACTATCAATAACAAGACAGAGTACTCTAAGGGAGGAGATTTTCAAGTATCCTTGCTAGACCCAAAGCAACTAGACACTGGAACAAGGGGATCAGGTGGATTTGTCACGAGTTCTGCAACGTTCATGGTAACAGATGATTTGGTTGTGACACCGTCATCATCTTCTTCAATGATTTCTAAACTCCACAAGTTAAATGTTCCACTTGGTGATGTCGAGGTCCAGGTGGTGACCATTGACTCCGAGAAGGTAAGCCAAAATGCAGTTCATGAAAGCATTGTTTTTTTTCTCATATATAGATGCACAGCTATCCCAACATGCTTCGGGGGAAGTTCATTGATAAGCTAACCACCACCACCACAATTCCACACACACACACACTCTGAGTTGAACTTAATTATCTTAATAAAGATTAGATAGGTACGAGAGGGAAAAATACTGAATTTTTCCTCTACGCGGAATATGAATCCAAGTGTTGCCCGATTTCTAACAACTTTAATCCAATAATATATATAATGTTACGACCGTTTATTTTCCATCTTTTTTCTGGTGCAGGCTGTGATGCCCCGACCCGGATCTCTATACAAAATCCCAAGGTCGGTGCGCCAAACAAACAAACACTAACAAAAACGAAAAGCACGTGGCGTAACCACTCGTACTTACTAGATAACATTAATGGCTAAACCTGATAAAATTAAAACAATTCATCGGCGACACAACAGCCGAAACCCAACTAACACAACCACGAGTCTAAAACTCGGGAAAATAAATAACAACAACCTCCACAGTCATAACATGCCAGAGAACAATTATAATCCACGAGCTAAAACATGCTCGGGAAGGAAACTGAACTATTACTGAAACTATAAACACGAGCACGACATACATATGTCGGCATCTAAAAGAATAAAGAGTTACAACGCAGGAATATTACCCAAACTAAAGTTTACATAACTTTACATAACTATTCGTCCTTACCAAAATAAAACAACTACAACTATAAACAAGCTCCACGAGCTACTAAACCAACAAGACAACCTGCTAACTATCTGCGATCTCGCCGACCTCACCGGTGACTTCCTGGTTGGCTCGGATCTAAGGAAAAAATATATGAACAATAAACGAGATGAGTCATAAAGACACAGTTAGTTACTAAATGCAACTATATGACATGGCATAATGTTCATTCATAAAACTGTAACATGGCATCATTTATAAGTATACCAAACTATAAACATGTTCCACATAATCATAGGCACATAAATCACATATACCACGTAGCACGGTGATGATCACGTAAGTGCACGTAAATAACTACATTTAAAAGGATATAGTTGTTGTCTCCGATCGTGCCGTTGCTTTAATTTACACATCTCACGTTGTCGCCGAACCGGGTCTCGTGCTCGGAATCATACTGAACTCACTATATAAATTGTCGTTACATCTCGCTATTCTACTTAGCGAGGAAAGATACCATCGTTACTTCTCACTTGATTTCATAGTGAGGAAAATACTGTTGTTACATCTCACCGTCTATTTAGTGAGGAAAATACTGTTGGTTGCCATAGTTACGCGTATTGCTTATAACAATGGGACCACTTCCCACTAGGGTCAGTAGTGAAGAAAAAGGGAACCAATGAGGCGACCCATAGCAATCACTTACCACGAAGGCTATGTGTCGTCGCATTGCCGACTCAAATCATGTATATCAGCTGGACTTCCAAACGATGCACAAGTAGATATTTACTAGTAACATAACAGAACAATAAGGTTCAAAAGTAGTGGACCTTATCCCAACCAAGGAGGTCAATGATCCTACCTTAATACATTACTAAACACATTTTTTGAAGTAACTAATCAACATCTCAAAATCACATATTTAGTCTTGAATCACATAGTTATACAAGTACATGTTTGCAAGTACTTCTCAAGAACAACTAGACCACATATTTAGTCTATAAACAACAACACGTTGAGGTACACATTTGATTCCCAAACAAACACACCTTAAAACTACTCATTTAGTCTATTCATACTCCCATGTTGAGATTACTCATTTAGTTCTCAAGCACAACCACATCAAGAGTACTTATTTAATTTATGAACATCAAGTGCGAAATACTACACTTACAACGACGATAGAATCATAACGGTACCATTCTTATAAGCACAAGTGCCCTCAAGTACACTTATCCCAAATCATATAGTTTTGTAGTTAAATCTCAAAATTAACGAATAATCGTTCATCACATCGAGATTGTCGTACTAGTCTCTAACATTTCGTATTTTAATATATATATACGTGTAAACAACTCTCAGGAGTTGCTAATTCTGTTAAACGGACATCCCAAACTACACAAGTTCGAATAAACGGCTTGCTAAATTAATTAGATGCCACCTTACGATTATAATCGGAGTTTTTATTTTACAAGTACCAAATAATCGTAGGGCTAAATTCTATAGCAAACGAACTCTAATTCGTGTAAATTTTAACATGTTATTCGGTAGATATTATTTTCTTCAAATACTAAATTTCTTGAGTCATTAACATACTTCTCAAAATTTGGGTATTATTGCTTTAGGTGAAATTTTCCAATTTAAGTCTCATCTTGTCTTCTTAATTCAATTCCAAGGTTGATACTCCAACAATCATACATGCAACCCATTTCAAACCAAGCAAATATCATACATATGGTTCTCACATACCAACATAGCAATTAGATATGAAACTATCATCTTTAACAAGTCTAACATTTGTATTTATGTACTAACATGTAAGAAATCCTAAAGCATACAAAAAGGGGTTAGTAACTTACTTGAAATGGGAAATCAAACTAATAAAATCACAATCAAAGCCTTCTATCTTGGTCTCCTCCTAGTCCTTAGCAACTCAATGGTGGTCTTGCATGTAAGATTTGATGGTTGGATCTTGAAGAAATGCTCAACACACGGTGATCTCACTTTATCTTGAACACACTAACTCTCTTAAGCTTTCATGGAAGTCTTGGTTAAATGGAGAAATCTTTGCTACTCTCCAAGAGGTAGAAAAGGTGGAGTAAAGCCTGATTCACGTTTTGGAGACGTGGCCTTCTTATAGCCATGGAAAATTTTAAGTTAAAAAGGACAAAGAAATCGACTAACATTCCCACGGCGATCGCTCGTCTTTGCCAAAGCCATTGCTTTGTGGCCGATTATCTATCTTGATTTGCTACAAGGCGATCGCCTAGGCACCTTCTTGAGCGATCGCTTTGCCTCCAGATTCTCAGATTCTTGGTAAAATGCTCCAATTTGACTCCAAAATGGTTCTAAAAGGTTCCCAAATGATTCTAACATAAATCCTACCTCCAACCAAGTTTAAAACATACTTGAAACTTATTCAAACATATGTAACAAGGCTTAGAATAAAATACATTCTAATTATGAATGATGAACAAGAATTAAATCACAACCAAAGCATTTTAATCACATGAAATTAATGTGTAAATCAATCAACATATTGTTTAATCAAGTCCAACTAATATTCTCAACGTGATAACGATACGATATGATACACAAGACAGACATAGGAGGATCTATGGTATTACACAGGCGCATGACATATTGAGAGCTTCGCTGAACTCGAGATTAATTTTAACGGAATACATCAACAACCTCATGATCTTGAAAAGGCCAAAGGAAGAACCAGTTTGAAGGAAGAAGATATCTAGATTATTACTAGAATTATATATTTGTGTTCATTGACGACATTTTTATGTACTCATTAATGAAGCCTTAAAAGGAGTCTATTCTAATTACTTCTTACCGTCACTGTGAATTTTGGAGCATTTTATAAATATTACTAAAGTAATGCAATAAATATTGTACCCCATGCACATTGGTTGTACATTATATATATATTTTATGGAAGTTTGTCTTTTTCTTTTTGTTTTAGTACCATAATACTTCATGCGTTTTTAAATTATTGTCATTCTTTTTTAATCCGTTATAAAATAATTATCTTGTTTAATTTTTTTTTTTAAAATAATACTTTTATTATTTTACGTTTATTTTTTAATCCCACTTTAATTGTCTTTTTCCCCAATCTCGCGCAATCAAAGAATTGAGCTCTTTCTCAGTACAGTAAGGGGGCGCCTTAGAGTGCAGAATAAGGGCAATAAAAGAAGCTCGATGTGTGCCGGACCGTCCCTGATGTAGAAAAAAGGCCAGAGTGGGTAGTCCAAGCCTAGCTTGAGAGAGAGCGCCTGCCACCCTTCTCACACTTCGGAAAGATTTAACAGTCTTTTGATGACCTACCTGGTCGAGAGAGTATGATACATCGGTACTGTAAAAGATGGGAGTGAAAGCAAATCAAAACATTCTACACCAATATTGCAAAAGAAAATTTGAAAAAGGCACAAGAAAAAAAAAAATACATTGTGGTACAAATGTCGATGCAGGAGGTACAATCAACAA